>JAUMJL010000093.1:600000-875000 GCA_033558185.1 Dromococcyx pavoninus | reverse complement strand
ATTCTCACAGTTATTTTTTTCAATCATCAGTATTGAAAATAAAGTTACAATCAACCTTTGTGTGGTCTAGTGAAATAGAAATACATAAAATTATTGATAACGATAGCAAATAGAAGACACATAGCTGCTAGAAAGATGTTCCATTTCTAAAATGTTCAGTGATATTTATTTTTTCATTATGTGGGAAAAAATTCAGAAGTATTTGCTCTGAATGCATTCTGTGAATTAACTAACAAACAAGGAAAGGTTAACTACAACAATCATCTATTCTTCATTCAGTGAAACGAGTTTGACTTATTTCTGTATTATTTGTAGATAACTGCCAAAACCAGGAATTGTTTGAAAGTATATTTATGCCCATGAAAAGAGCAATTCCACACAAAGCAGCCACTGAAACCAAAATACAGATGACAGGTCACTGCAATGAAGTCACCAGCAATTAGTGTCCAGAACACAAAACAAAAAACAATTTAAAAATCAGTAAGCTGCCCACCTTAATGAATAAATCCCTTCTAAGAATAGTCATCATAAAGAAAAGTGAATTACTAAAAAGCAGTGAGGCATTTAGCATTATTCTGATCTTAATAGTAAATGTCACAAATTTATGAACAGTCTCATGTGATTAAGTTTCCCAAAACAGCAGGAACACAACCCTGAAACAGCAGTTCTATATGCCATATTCAAGTTATAAATATTGATATTTGTCTAATAATTTTAATTGAAAATATGTAAATAGTTATGCCTGTAAGAGCAGAAACCATAACTTTCACTCCATTACTCAGATAGACAGTCACATTCCCTACACTTGGTCCAACAGAGAAAGGCAGATAGAGAGTGGAGAGATGGAGACCATTAGTGTATTGTGTGTGTTAAATTCCATTGGTTTGCTTCAGATGAGTAAAACCCATACCTGCTCAACTAGGCCCCACAGGAGACACTGTAAGGGGAGAAAAGTTGTGGAAACTGGATTACTTTTGAATACTGGCAAGACTCAGGCACTGAGAATCTATGCAATAACAAGAAGGAGGTTGTGGATGCCCCCTCCCTGGAAGTGTTCAAGGCCAGATTTGACGGAGTCTTGAGCAGCCAGGTCTAGGGGAGGTGTCCCTGCCCATGGCAGGGGAGTTGAAACTCGATGGGCTTTAAGGTCCCTTCCAACCCAAACTATTCTATGATTCTATGATTCTGAGATAGAAACAATTTTGGGCAGACCCCTAGGGACTAAATCTTTTACTGCCAAAAAGAAAATATTACTAAACATTTGTGCATACAGTGGTGGTTCACGCTTCTGGATCTGATGCCTAGTTCTACTTACATCCCTTTCATAGGGACAAAACAGCTTTCTGAGAAAATAAAGCATCAAACATACAGAGGACTTGAATCCAGGTGTACCAAACATATGCTAATCACCAGCTCAACTTTCCTGCCATGAGGCTGACCTTGAGGTGCTAAATATAGACTTTTATTATAGGTCTATATTAAGGAGTAGTATGGAAACACCGACAACTTCTAGAATATTGAGTTTGATGCATCCATTAAAGGAAGGGGAATATTCAAGCTGACATCAACAGCTCACAATAAAATACCAGTTTTGTCGCTTTTTTTCTTCTCTTTGAAAAAAACAAGCAATGCCTTATAGTCTTTGTTTTCTCATCTTCAGAATGAAGTTAGAAACCTCTTAAAGAATCCTAAGAGTTAGCATTATTTGTAAAACAGTTGAATATAAAAGTATTGTTAGAAGTGTGTTTGGTTTCTTTCAAGAATTTTTAGAAAATATATATGGAAATAATTGTATTAAATATTGCAATGAATTGCAACATTCTGAGAGGCATAAGCTAATTACAAAGATATCATTTGCTTTTTCAACAACGAGTTTATATATATATTAAAAGCCTTCTCTAGCTATTCAATAATTTCCATGAGGGTATGGCAGAAAATACCCTATAGGAATTCTGTTCTCAAGCTAATAGACTATTATTTAACCCTTGAACATTTAAGTGCCAGTGTAACAGAAGTGAAAATATATTTTTCCTAAAACATCTCTAAAAGAGACGGTAGGGCTCTAATGGAGCCAAAAAACCCAAACCCTAACATTACATCTTCTTCTTTTACCTCTAGAAGGCCCATGCTGTCAATAAAACAACAAATCGATTAATTACATTTTAATTGCTGGTGACTTGAAGAATGTACCCATCTTTTGACTTCAATGAAGCTGTGCTGTCAAACGAGTCCTACGTATCTCCTTTTGTCTTCTTTATTCACTTGCACAGTACTTGAGATTGTGCATGACATACTTGAGAATCAGTTATCACAATTATAACACATTACTGAGAACTGAGAACATTACTGTGCTTCTGACCCTGCCAGAAAGTTTCTGTTCTTGAAGTGCTTGAATGTCATGTCTAGGTAATGAAATACTCAATGCCCGAGGTTACTTCAATCCAATAGAGAAAGCAGCAATGTCTTTTTTTTATTTCCCCCCTTAAGCCAGAGAGAACGATTTTACTGGCAAATAAAATATTCATTTTCAAATCAAAGTTTGATGACAAGATGCATCCAGATTTCAGTTTTTCCAAGCTCTTAAAGAAATTTTCCAGATAATCATATGCATAAGCACTTCTTTTAAATGAATCCTACACATTAACAGGTTTTGTCTGTCTGAACCCTTTCATAAGTGTATGCTGAAGAATTGCATACTTTAATAAAAATATAATGCCTACAATAATGTCACTGGCAGTTCAGCTTTCTAGAGCATACTGAAATGTAATGCAGTCAATGCTCCCATCTACCTAAAGGGGAAGCCTATACATATCTGTGAAGACCACATCAAAAACAACAGCAGCAACAACTTTCCCTCAAGTAGGATTGCTTCTCCATTCTTTGTTTCTCCTTTTGCACATGAATATTACCCAGTTAAAACAAAATTTATAGACACTCAGGATTCTTAAATTTACTGTGACGTCTGATAACTAGCTTACACCCTAACCTGTATATCATGCATGGAGATTCATTGCCCAAGACTTCAATTTTGTGGAGATTTACAATTTAGTAGCTTGTAGCTTTACAGAATTTAATTGTAAAAATAACTACATTGGGCAGTAAATACATTAAATAACTATATTTTGGGTAAATATTTTGGAAGAAAGAAAAAGCAACCTTGCTCTTATGATTTCAAAGTGCAGCTGCTGTGACACAACTAGCTGAACTCTGTACGATCCATGTCCCACCGCTCCTCTCATTCTCTCAATTAAGCGGCTTAGATTTAAATTTCAAATTTTCAACTGGCAGAAATGCTGGAAGACTGGTTGAGTGAAAAAAACAAAACAGTGGTCAGAATACCATCCCAGGAATATTCAGTCTTCCATCATTATCCCTTTTCCAAGTGCGTGTACAGTGAGCAGCAGTGTGGAAGGCACTTTAAGTCCTACAGCCTCAGCCTGACAGCTTTGCCATGGCATAACAGCCAAGTGTGTAACCATCATTTACTTCCCTTTGCTCACTTATTACTACAAATTAATAAAGGCAAAGCAAAAGATAGACTGAGAGTATAAATGAGGCGCTTCTCAGTGGGAGGGATGGCCAAGTAAGATCCAGGGCAGTTGCCAAGCTCAGTCTGAGGCATCAGCAGGTAATGGCAGCAGACTTAGGACAAAGGAAACCTGAAGATGGTGTCTGCACCTACAGCGTGCTTCTCAAGTCGCAAAGTTTGGCTGGCTTGTGACCTGAGATGAAAATTAACCTCCCATCAGCAGTCGATTTGCCTGTAAAATTGAAATGTTTATGGCAGGTGCGTGGTTGAAAAGCCTCTTCAAAGTGGAGCAATTTAGACCCCCAGTTTGCCGCGGTCTGCACCCCAGCTGACCACTAGCATCCTGCCCTCAGCAGGATTTCCACTCCTTGTCCCATGCTTGCAGTGTAAACAACGCTGCATTTTTAGACAATCTGTTTATTGCAAAAGCTGTCATGGTGTTCAGGTTCTCCATTTCTGACTTTTATTTAAAACAATTCTATTTGCTCTTCAGTATCTAGAGGTAAAAGCATAATCCCCAAGAAAACATATGGTACATATTTCCAACAACTGCAGTTATGTACTTATTTGTGAAACAGTGAGGAGTTGTTTATAAATGTCTTTCAGAAACATGAGATCTTTCAGTCGATCAGGATGTTTTCCTATTTAAACATTTAAAAACCTTGCCAACTAAATCAGGAAGTCAAGATAGAAGTTTTACAATGCACAGAGAAACAGCTGTTTTCTCCTCCTCAAGTCCTGGTAATTTAACAAATTTTTTCTTTAAAAAAACAACAGCAACAACAAGGAAGGCAAACAGTAACTTTGTTTCATTACACTACAGAGACAAATTAGCTTTTCGAAGGGTTTCCAGTGGAAGATGGGTATACACCAAATTGGTATTCTTCCACACAAAGGGCACGAGAGGACATATAAAATTAACCACACATTACATTTCAAGACCATTTTAGTGTGTGAAGGGACAAAATACTCTCAGCAGCTGCTTTAAGATTCCTAAAGGATTCCCAAACAAAACTTTTCCAACAACACCAAAAAAATCAGTACATTAAAAATATCACTGAAAAGCTTTGAACTTTGCCCCCTTGGATGAAAATTGGTTTAATATAATGCCAGGTTGGAAAAAAATGAACATAATATAAGTGGATTTAAAACAAAATCTCTTTTTCTTTTATTCAAAAGGTAAATAATTCTATATAACAATTAACAGCATCTAATGCTTTTGTTTTAAAAGTAAATTTAGCTGAATGCCACACAGTCTTTTTTTTGCAACTATCAATTTTGAAATGCAGAACTACTCAATTAGCCACATGTATTTTTCAGTCAACTGCCTTTATCATTTTGTTATTCCACAAATACTTGGAGTTAGAGCATCCATTTTCTGAATATGAAAAAGGACAGTTGTGCGTTAAGAAAGCATTATCTCCTACAATGCTCTTTACTATTCTCCTATTTAAAAGTTTTACTGGTAAAGAAGTAGAAACAGTAGAGTCACAGGTCACCAAATATAAGCCATGAGAGAGAAAAGTAAAATAATTTAGGGTTTCAAAACTAGTACTCACTATAAAAGCTTGGTGACTTTTTCACAAATCAGGTCTGATTACCAATTCAGTAATAAGCACCTATGCAAGATTCATACCATTTTACACTAAAGGACCCTCACTAAAAGTCCAGGGGCAGGACAGTCATCTTTCATACCTCAGAAGCAAATTTGTCTTGATATTCCCTCTTGTTTATCTTCTCTGTCTAGGCATACCTATTCTACCTACAAAAATTATTATTCTTTGTTTAAAGTGCTTTTAACAAAAAATGTACTTCCTTAATGTACTTAATATAGGCAAATTATACAGCATAGCAATAGAAAGAAAGAACTTGTGTCCAAGTGGCTTAGAAATGCAGAGAAAATCCTGTAGAAGCCTTTAAAATCTTTCATAGTCCTCTCTGCTTATAAAGAGGGAGGCAGAGGAAAGCAATCATACGGATTTACAAAAATTACAATGACAAAACTCCTGAAACTCTGTTCCTCCTACCTGGGCCAACCAAACCCTTCCCAGCAGAAAAGAAAGGGATCTTTCCCCATGGCAGTCATTGGCATGAGTGTATTTGTATGTACACATGCAAAAATCTAACTGTTGCCTAGAAAAAAAGGATAAAAAACCCTCGACATATTTATTCTTGTGGCCCATTTATATTTGTGTAAAGTGTACCTGGAGATATACTTATGAAAAATTTTAAGTGGGTGGCTCATTCAGCAGCCAGACTGCAGGAAAGAGCAGCAGTGTTCAAATTTTTGCCCATAAAGCAAACTCAGCCCAAGCAGACCACACACACTATAGCCAGTGCACATCTTCACAAAACGTTAGTGGATTTTTATTTTTATCCCAGTCTCTCCTGCGTTAGATGAGCAGAGGCACAGGTAGCTGTGTAGCTCCTGGTGTGCTCAGAAGCTACAGGCTATGCCAACACCATCAGCACACTTAACAAGCCACATGCATGCTATTGATCCTTCCAGCAAAAATACCTTTCTCTGAGGCAGACTGCATCAGGCACTGACAAAGGCATTCCCTCTGCACTCCAAGAACACTGAAATCCCTGCCTAAGCACGTGAGACCCATCCCAGACTTTCACAACATGAGTACCAAGCAAGCCAGGGTCAGTGCTCTTCCAAGGAGGCCCAGAAGTCAGCCATGCTCTGGTGTGTGCTGCACAGTGTGGCTGCAGACCACTCAACAGAGGGCTGGCAGGCCTCATAGCCCTGGCTCTCATTCCCTGCTCCCAACTGCTGCCACAGCTGTCCAGATTTTATTAGAGAGATGAGCCTGGATGCCTGCAGGAAGAGCCAGAAGTGAAGAGCAGGAGCCAGCCTAATTGGCTCCAGTACAGGCCATGGCTGTGTTAAAAGTGGAAGCAAGAGGAAACAATGGGAGCTGTCTACAGAGGCTGCAGCTGTCATTTTCCTAGTATTGTTTCCTCACTTAAACCCCTATGTTAGCTACCACAAGACTATGGCAAGACTATACATTGGGGTTCTCTGTGGCCAGAGCTGGGGAGGCCCAGTAAACATCACACAAATATGGTCTGTTCTTGGGGAAAAATGAGACACTCTGGATCAAAAGCTGCATTAGACATCAACACTCCCAATAAGAAAAACACAGAGCTGACATTTCAATTACAGCCAGAAGAACATCAATGAGATTAAGAACAGGCATCTTGTGTTCCAGCATATTCTGGACAGATAACTTGAGGGGACAATGTAGCAGATCTTTGAGAAAAACAACAAAAACCACTTCTATTTACAAGTAAAAGAGTGCTCAGGTGTTGCTAATATGGGAAAGAGACAGAAACTCTGTTTCAAGTTTTTCTTAACTACTCTAAAATTACATACAAATGCAGAGGTTGGAGTTACCAAATTCAATCAACATGACAAGCAGCTGACTACTGAATGTGAAACCTCCACTTAACTATTTGCCACATAGTTCATGAACCCATTTTGTCACTAACTTGTAAAATCATTCCTGCAAAGCACTCTTACCTAAATCAGCTAAAAATTAAGTAGTAGAAACCATTGCAGAGGTATAAGCTTCTTAAAACTGCATGCAGGACTTCTGAGTACTTTCTAGCACCAAAACCAGATGTGTTCCCAGGGAAGAATTCCAAAATGCAGCACAGGCGCATGGCACTGAACACCCCACAGAGGAAATTTAGGATTGAGAAGCTATGGTACACCCTGAGGAGGTGTCTGGTTTCGTTGAGCAGCAACAAAGACATTGGGACATAATTACAAGTGGAGCAGTCTGGAGATAACCAACCAAGAAATAATTTCTTCAAGGACATCTGGGAGACTTGAATCAAAAAAGGACAAGTAATGCAAAGTTTAAAGATTCATAGGATATGAATCACATAATCATGCTACTGCCCTATCACTGTCTTAATTTAATTAGAGATTCAATGTCCTGGCAACATACTATTATATTTCATTTGCCATGACTAAAATATATGATACGTTCTAGAAGCATATTGTATCAACTATGTTAGAAGTATAACACGTTTACACAATAAGAAAAACAACCATCATTAATAAACCACCACTTTTGTATCATGGATCAAAACATTCCTAGTCTTCTAAGCAGACATCATCAAAAAAATTTCTAATGATCCCAACTAGAGAACTTATGTTCCATTTTTTGTTTTGCTTTTTCCTGACATAAAATTTTCATAATTACAAAAATTAAGTTCACATCTACTATTTATAAAATACTTTTTTAGCCTATGACATGTAACTCTTGAAATTGCCTTCAGCTCCAGCTGTACCTTGGCCTTCCTGACTGTGTCCCTACGCAATCAGGCAGCATCCTTTTACTCTTCGCAGATTACCTGTGGCTTCTTGCACTTTGTATGCAGTTCTTTCTGGCTCATCAGTTTGACCAACAGGTCTTGACTCAGCCACACTGGTCCCTTCCCTGCCTTATGTCCTGCATCTGGGGCTGAGCACCCCTGTGTGCGTGGAAAGTTTTCCTAAATATTTCCCAACTCTATACTGCTCCCTTATCCCTGAGAACCATTTCCCAGGGGGTTCTACTGACTAACCCCTTGAAGAGATGGAAGTTGGCTTTCCTAAAGTTTAGGGTTCTTATTACATTCCTTACCTGTCCCATATCTCTCAGAACCTTGAACTCAACCAATGCGTGATCACTGCAGCACAGGCTGCCTCCGGTCTTGACATCACTGATACTCTCACTTGCACTGGTAACTGTCAGGTCCAGTAATTCAGTCCCTCGGGTAGGGGTGTCTATTACCTGGGTTATGAATTTATTTTCAATGCAGTCTATGAGTCTCCTGGATTGCTTCCAGTTTGCTGTGCTGCTTTTCCAACAGATGTCAGGGTGGTTGAAGTCCCCCAGTCGGATGAGAGCTTGTGAGTGTGAGGCCTCCTGTAGCTGGAGGAAAAAGGCTTCATCGGGAGGCTCCCCTTGATCAGGTGGCCTGTAGTAGATATCAACCACAAGGTTCCTTTCGTTTACTTGGTCATTTATTCTCACCCATAAGCTTTCAAGCTGTTTGTGGCTACTCCTCAAGGACAGCTTTTCACTCTCAATTGATTTCTTTCTATAGAGGGCAATGTCTCCGCCCCTACTTCCCCTTCTGAAGAGCCTACTGCCATCAACAGCCACACTTTGACTCGTTCAGTCTGAGTCCATTTTGAAAGAGTTAGCCTGGGATAGTTAGTCTTACTACCATGGAAAGTAGAAAAATGAAGTAATCAGGATAAGGTCAACACATTAACATTTACATGAATTCAAACCCCATATAACTTTAATCCTTCTCAGTGACAGGCTAGCCATCAGAGGGGTGGAAATTAGACTTCAACATTAATTCAAAATGCCTGGCTTAACCTTTAGAAAATAATTCAGTTCTCTCTTTCTTTTCCTTTCCTGTTCCTCTATTTCCATACACTACAAAAGCACTTTTCTGTTTCTTCAAAATTATCTATGTCTTTTTCAAACGTTCAATTAAAATGTGGCAAAACTGCTCACGCACATTTTACAACAATTAAGGTATACATAGGAGACTTAAACTAATTTTAAACTCCCCACACCTCTTCCAAGTAGACTTAACTGAACTAACAAAGAATAATGAGTCAGGATTGGCTTCTAAAACAGCAGTGGACAAACATTAGCAGTCACTTCCTGTGAGTTCCAGGTGAACTTTTCAGTAACAAGTCACCTGAGAACAGACAAATGGGGTTTAAGTTAAAAAAAAAAAAGTGTAGCCACTAATTATTTTGGAAAGCAGAGTTAAGAATTAATGTTCCAATGGAGGAACACAAAGCAGGTAGAAAAGGAGAGAGAGAGGATCCCATATCTTAAGTAAATGGGACTTCACATCTTTAAAAATAGTGAGAAGACTAAAACTTTACAAAGTACTTTATTTTGCATGGCTCCTTGGGGTTATCTAGGGCAACAATTGACCTCACAGAGATCCCTCACATTTCCCCAGGCAGGTGGGTTGCAGCTTGCAATGTCTAGAAAACTACTTAAGCTGATCCATTCCAGAGCTGCAATCTGGCAGTCCTAGATCAACAAGATCATGATGAGATAACATAGTGCCTTTGTCTCAGGCAGAACACCAAAAAGGATAGAGTCCCAGGTGGACTGAACGCACTCAGATCCAGACACAGACTGATAGATGCCAGTTTGCCTTGCACAGAGACAGCCTATAAAGCTGGAAGTTTTGCCTTTAAGGTGATATCTGTACTTCTGAACACAACAGCACAGATCCTTCTTCCTTTCTAGAATTTTTTTCTGTTTACCTTCATGTAGGCTAGTGTGAGAGCGCATATGACTCTATCACTCTCAAAAATGTAGAATACTTTAATAGCTTCAAAACAGCACAACTTTTGTTACAAACATCTCTTCAGATAAGGCACTACAATTGTAGATATAGACAAAAATGAGGATATCTGATCCCTACATAGGACAAGACATAGGAACGTTACTGAAAGTGAACACATGCAGGAGTTCTGGATCATGCTCCCTGAATGCACTAAACTCTTCATGCAGAGACTTAAGAGAACTCTTTCTCTTTACCCCTCCACACTCCCAAGGGTAAAGTGAACTTAGCAAGGTGGTGAGAGTCCAATGGGCACAAATGGCAGTGAGCTCCAGACTAGGCCCTGGAAAAATCCTAAGTGCTTTTCAATTTTTGTCTACCTATAGCATCACCTAGGAAATGATGTGGGAAGTCATGCAAAGCACGACAACACTAAAGAAGTGGTTGTTAAACTAGAAGGTACATGGCAAGAAAAGAAAATAATCACATATGCCAGTTCTTGAACAATAGATAAAACGTTTATTCCACTTCAATACTGTTTAAAAACACAATCAAACAAAATCAAACAAAACAAAATAAAACAAAATCCCTATTCTAAACAATATTTCTTATTTTACTTGTTTCCATCATCACTGCGGTCAAAGAATTTCCATTCTTCTCATTTCTTGCCTTGCACTGACTTTCTGTATTTTAAATACAAACCACTAGAGTACTCAGTTGCCAAATTGCTGCATTTTAAAACATTCTAAATAGGACATTAGTTCATAGCATGAACACTTTGAAATTTGATCAACAAACCACTTCTTAATACATTAAGCAAAGCAAGCAAAATTAGGCTGGTTTATGTCAGGTACTTAGCAGAAATCCCTTAATAATCTGTTGGAGTGCACAAATCATTAATAAACCCATAATTCCCTACGACAGGTTTGATTAATTAAGTCATATGTGTATCCTAATTAAAAAAAAGAACATTAGGCAGATGAGTGGAATTTCTGAGTACAAAATTCAAAGGCTGTTTTGCTTGTATTTAAACAATGAAAGGAAAGCTGCTCATTAATATAGCTGCCAAAAAAGCAAGCAGCAAGAGTGCTGACACAAACCCCCTAAACTCTGACTTATTGAAAACAACTATATATTTATTCTTTCATTTGTATTCAAATTTTTAATCAGGTAGCTGCTTGATTAATCCAGGCAGTTCATATTACAAGGGTAGCTGGTACTATGGTATACATAAATAGATTATCTGCGGGTTGCATTTCTCCTCAAGAAAATTGTCTAAAACTAAAGACTTACAGGTTTTTGAACTCTCAGGGAGAACTATTTCATGAAAAAATAAAAGTCTAAAGGATAAGTTCAGACTCCACCCAACCACTGACTTTAGTGGTGTGTGGACTGTAGATTTTGGTATTATATCATAATTTGCAGTAATACTGAAGTAATAACTATTTCTAAAAGCATAGTTCTTCTGTTAAAACAGATTTTTGGGGTTCCTTTTTAAAACAAGTAAACAAAAATAGAAAGAACAAATAAAAATGTTGTGAGGATTAACAGGAATATAAAAAAAATCTGTTAAGTTAATAGACACCTTTGCCAAAATTATTCTCATGGATAGGCTGGACTGATAGCAGTCAGCACAATTTGGTACAACAGTGACCGTGGATAAACCCCACACGGTAAGGTCTTAGTTGCAGAAACAGGAACCTGTTGAGGCTAAAAGGATAAAGTTAATAGCTTGTAGGTAAGCAAGCCTGGTACTTGTCAGGCATAGAAAACAGACTGATATGAGGGATTAGTCCCAGTGGAGATTCCACTTCTTTGAGCAGGGGGTTGAACCAGGTGATCTCCAGATATCACTTCCAACCTAAATTATTTTGTGATGCGGGCCCTTGACGCACTGACCTATGGGAAACCACTGTCCTATGCTGTTTAATTACAGGGAAAGGCTTTGATTTTGTTGAGAAAACAACCAGGTGTTCAAGAGCAAGACTGAAATCAATAGGCAAAACTGAGTGAGATGCAGCAACTGATGGACTTGATATAGATTTAACAAAACACACTGCATTTATAGGACAGGGAGGGAAGTGGAAAGCAGAAACAAGGGTACAGGAGTTATTTGACTAAAATTTGTCAGCATCCCAAGAAACGTTACTGGAGCTCAAAATAGCTAAAAATGTTGGCCTGAATCTGCTGACCTGAAAGAGGCTAAAAGTCAGACAACAGATTCACTTATAAAACCACTGGTTTGGTTTCTCTAAAACCAAGTGATGATTTGAAGGTATTAAGTCTTTTAATTCTTCAGATGCTGTACTCTAGACCATCAAAAAAAGCAACACTCCATATTAACAAGCAAACCAGCTTAACATAAAACCAGCCAGACAGCTGCTGTGTGTAGTCCTAATTGGCTGGTGCAGCCAGATAACTGGGCCTTATGCCTAAGCGATTAAATAACTCCTAACAAGAGTAACAAGACTGAAAGAAGGCCCACCATGACTGCTACTCTTTCCCAGTGTCTTCATCTAAAAGAAAGCTAGCTGCAACCACTGAGAGAGTGTTCTCAAGCATAGCCAGACAGGCTGAGTCTGCAGTCTGAAGAACCCAGTATTTTATTACCACATCAGGGAGTGCAAGACGGCTGCATTGGATACGTGAAACAGGTTACACATGAGCGCAACTTTTGTGCAATCTGGAACGCAACTTTTAATGAAGTAGAAATCCACTTTATTACAAAAGTAAGTACAGCATACAGCTCATTATTTCAGTTCCAGATCCCAGAGTTGGCCTACATAGCACTTGAAGAGGCACACAAGGACAGGAAAAATATTCATCTGCTGTATCACTTCGTTAAGATGGATATTTATCTGAAAACATGAGACTTCCAGAGACAATTTACACACCTAAATTCCAAGACAATTCAATTGGCAACAGCAGTCTCCACTTGAGAGGAAGTCTCAAGTATAGAGAGAGATTCTTAAGTAACCTCTGTGCAGAGAGGTATACAGTGCTGCACTTACACTTGTCCACTTTTGGCATAATGTATATGCAGGCATCTACCAGAATCTCTGTTTAGTAGATTGATAAAAGGCTACCACCATTCTTCAAAAATCCAGTAAACAAGACGTAAACCAACAAGACGTTCTGCAAGAGACAACAAATCCTGTTTTTAAAAAGCTAGAAAAAACCCCATGTACAGTAAAAGTCTGGTTGGAAAATGTTTCAATCAGGAGATAGGGAGTCCTGTTATGAGAATCACAAAAAGTTCCTTGCCCAATGGCAAGGTCAATAAATACGAATGACAAAGAAAATGAACATAATCATTCTGGATTTAAGTATTTAATAGTAAATCCTCATTGAAAAAGGCTCCAGCTGGCCTCAATTGGAGACAGGAAAGAGCAAATAAGGTTTTCATATTTAAAGTCTGAGTGAAATGGAATTGATTTTTGGCATGGGAGGAAGAAACATTTGTGCTACAGATCAGACATTTCCTCTGCCAGTCTCGCTTTCCAACACAACTCAAAAACTCAGTGCTTTCCTGGACTGTAATTAATTCCATGCCATCATTCTACCTTCTAGGAAAACTGTCTTCTTTCTAAAACTTAGTTATGAGTCTAGTTTCTCCTGTTGTTCTGAACCCTCCAGATTGTTCTTGTGTTGTCTGCCACCTCCCACGTCCTTTGTCTGCTGCCCTCCACCCTAGAAGATTTGTGGTCTTAATATGCTCTCAGGAAGATGCAGCCTCTCTCATCTTCTACTCAGACTTTTCCTTTCCTCTCCTTTCTACTGTTCCATCTACAACCTCATCCAAAGTCTATATATTTTCTTTTGATGTTTTAGTTTGTGGGGAATTTGTTTGGGGCTTTTTTTCTGTGGGGAAAAAAAAACATATTCATCAGTTATACCATGTAATGTACACATGAAATGAGAGCTAGAATGGTCTGGAACTAGAAAGTTTGACTGATGAGGCTACTCCCAGTTTGAATTATTTCAGAATGTGATTGAAGCCATCTTGATATCTAAATGGAAATCAAAATCAGCCCTTGCTCTGCAGACAGGCTTTGCAAAATCCCCAAGAGGTAGATTTTTGACAATATTGTTCCTTTTCCCTGAGCATTTGTTTTCTGCTATTTCATGCCCTTGAATGCTGGCTGCCAAAACACTAGACTGCAGGTACACCCCTTGAAGGAATTAGAATGGTATCAATGGTATCACAGCTTGTCTTTCCTTGGGACTGAAGAGAGATTAACATCCTGGTCCACATAGCTTAATCTTTCAAGTTTAAGCACCATGTCACATCATATTAATTAAAAGAAAAAAATGCAATTGTTTATATACATAAGAACTTTTCCTGTCCTTCAAAATCTTCCTCCTTCCACTCTTTCTCTTGCTCTCTCTCCTGGATCAAAAAGCTCAGAAACCTGAACAAGTTGAGAATACATCTAACAAGAAAGCACTGCTTTTTCCTTTCTGGTTTGCCTTTTTTAATATAATCTTATTTCTCTCTTTTGTAGGAAATGCTTATAGTCCGAAGATACACCCCATAAGACCAAAATGTTTTTTCCTTGTTTCTCCCTTTCCAATAAACATGCAGTAGAACTGCATTAAGACTAAGCTTGCTGATATACTTCAGAAACAACGAAAAATACTTAGCAGTTTTCACCTTTACAAAGAAGAGTGAATTTTTGTAAGGCCTCACTCTGGTGAATTGCAAGGACAGAAGATGGAGCATGGGTTTCCAGAGACAAGTTTCCTCAGCAATTACATTTTCCTCCTTTATACACAATCCCAGTGTTATTAAATGCTTGCAGACCATTCACTGCAGGAGACAAGGGCACACCCAGTTCTGACCAAAGCCTGGAACAGGGATAAACACTGAAATTCTGGAACCCACCTAAGGGCCAAAGTTCTGGAGCCAGGGCCATGACACAAGCTGAGGCTGAAGCCAAAGACAGGAACAGAACAAACAGCCAAGAGGCAAGAACCAGAGCCAGGATATAATCCAAGAGTTGGAAGCGAGAGCCAAGATACAAGCCAAAGGTCAGAAACAGCTGCCAGGGGCTTGGATCAACAGGCTTCAACCATTCAACAGCTGAAGAGCAAATGCAGACATCGCTTTAACGCCCAGCAACTAAGGTCTATCCCAACACGGGATAGCCACACATGGGACTGTGCTGCTGAAAAGCACCAGACCTCATATTTCTAACAGCCTCCAGACTAGCACTGAATTCCAGCCAAACTCTGCAGTCCAGACCGAAATAAGCTCCAAACTATTGCATCAAAGCTAAGTATCAGTACAGGGGCATGAGGTAAATTCTGAAAGTAGCATCAGAGATTTCCTGTTTCCATAAGCCTGAATAAACCTAACAACATGATTCATTACATGCAACACACACCTGTGGTGCAGTATCCTTGTGCCTGTGGCAGGGTGTGCTTGAACATACATTATTGACAGTGTGCATCAGGAAATGGGATGACTAGACAACCAAAGTGGAGACTGAAATATCGATAATTTACAGGTACAACAAAACTACTTTGAAGTTAGTTCCATCAAGAAACTTGTGGCTGTGAAAACAGATATTCCAGTAAAGCCAGTTGGAAAGTTAGTTCCTTGATCAATTATCAGGCTGTCATACTTGCCAAAACAAAATTTAGGAGAAAAGCCAATGAATAAATACACCCATTTGCACAGGCACAGACAAATAACCACAGCATCATAATTAAGTCACTCTCTCCTATAAAGTTTACAAAGTCTGAAATGAGAAGTAGAAGCTTCAGAAATGAGAGCAGAACAGTGTAAAAAGTTTATCACAAGGTTCGACTAGCCGAGGGAAAGGAAAAACATTAATTGCATCCACACTGTAGAGGTAACAAAAGGGCTTATCTAACCAGTAATCTAATAAGCCCAAGTGGTGGAGGAATGAACCAAGAGAGATAATCAGAGCTCATCGTAGTGACATATCCAAGATCATTCAATTAGAATTGGATGCAGTGATAAGTTAGAGTTGTCTAATTTGCCCCGATTAAATACCTGGCATTTCCTAAAACTACATCCTCTCTGTATCATGTTTGAAAAAAATTTTAGAGACATGTATTTCCATTAAATGTGTCTTCAATTTTTTTTATTTCTGCAGATGCCAAATTACAGGCTGCCTAGCAAGAAACAAGTTTTAGATTATCAGCATCCAAAATAATCAAGACATGTTCTTCATTCTTGTCCACATTGGCAGTTTACACCCTGCTGACCACTCAGGTAAATGCCTTCTTTCTTCTAGACAATACACATGGTATCCCTGCGTTGTCATATGATGTCATCAAATTCAAAGTCATGTACAGACATTCTTTTAAGAGTGTGTGTGAGTGATTTTGGTGAAGGAAATGAAAAAGATCAGGGCAAAAATGAAGAGGAAAGACATTTTGTTCAGTTTCGTTTCTAAAGAACTACACTGCCAAAACACAGGTGATCTTTTTTAGATGAAGTCACAGTTTGTGTTACTAATATTTCCCTTTTTCAGAGTCTCTGTAGGTGCATGTACTTGTAGTTAAATTCCAAAGACTGAATTATATTTTAAATAAAAAGTTATTTTTGTAAAACATGAATATTCCTGTGGGATTACAAAATCTGCACCTTGGTATTTCAGACTAACTCAATTTCCCTTGGACTGGGTGAGTGGAATATGAATCAATGATCTCAATCAACTGCACAATGCAGTTGCAGGCTAAGAGAAAGGGAAACCGAAATAACATAGATGTATAGATTGATCAAGGAAAATCTCATTGCTGACACAATGAGACCAAGAAATTACAGACTTCAATGATCTTAGAGATCGCCCCATTTTATTGAATTTAAGTTTATCTCAATGTTATTTTTAAAGAGGTGGGATAAGGAAAAAAAAAGTATGATACATGGTTTCTAAATGTTTTAAAGTATTTGAGCAAGTACAAGTAATAGGGTATATCAACCCAAACTTTTCAAATAACGTCTGTTTCGCAATTCAGTTAAGGAAACTTATACTCAGGCTTCAGGACCTTTAAATCTTTAGGCTCTCATGTCACTGTCCTTACCAGGAAATCAGCACATACTCTAAGACAAGCATTTCTCAGTGAAAGAAGTTGTGAAATGATAGCAGAGAGGTTTCCAGCTAAAAGCTGAGGGCAGTGGTGGGGGGAAGAAAGAGTAATCCCTTCTCTAATTTCTGTAGCAACTATGCCGAGGAGACAAAAATAATATTTCCTGCCACTGCTTAGATACCATTACTGAAGCCTTTTCCTTTCTTTTCTTGAAGGTCTAAACCTTTCTAGTCAAATGCAGAAAATTATCTACTATCAGTAGTGGTAATAAAATAATTCATAATACATTTGTTACATAGATGTCAAATATCTCCCAAACAAAACTGTTAAAACCTAAGAAGGGATTTTTTTTGCAGACTACCTATGCGTGAATAACGACAAGTGATCTGGAGATGTCAGCATACTTTATAACAGCTAGAAACCATTCACTTAGACCACTCCTAAAGCTGAGAACAGTTAAAATAGCTTTTGGTCTGTTATTTAGCCTGAGGTCTAAAAACACTTTTCGACAAGGTTTTGAGTATGTCCTACAAGTAGGAGCTCAGTTCTCTACAGGGTCTGCTATTAAAGCTGGATGGGTTGTTAACAACACAGGTGCCCCTGTAATTTCACAGCTGCTTGGAGGTTTCATCAGGTATCTCTTCACTTAAACATCAGTAAGTGCCTGGAGGCAAAAACCATATGGGATGAAAAGGACTCTCCCAGTAAAGCAATTTCTTACTTGTAAATCCTACTAATTTATTACCCTCTGTTAGTGCCTCAAGCTCTTTGAAGAACTATTACATAAATCTTTTTTTTAACTGCATTATCATCTCTTGCACACAAACCATAATTTATTTTAAGGACTTCAAAGGTTATCAGTTATTCTGTCTGCATTTCCAGACTGACACGGCAATCCATTAAAAAGAGAGACTTTTCCCAACAAAGTTTTTCACTCTGAATTGCCAGATGACTGAAATTCTTAAGTGGTCACTCTCATAGTTTTATGATTTTTAAAAGCTTCCATTCAACAGTATTCTACTAAGACATCAGCCGTCTTCCTTGTGGCCTGTATTTTTCAAGAATTATAAAAGATCCTCATTGTGCTTTGTTAATCCCCAGTATTATTCCAAAGAAATTCTTAGAATGGAGCACACATCAGGACAAGAAGCTTCTGGTTTCTAAATACACTCAGAAGAAAACACACTTTTCCAAGTATTTCATGCAAGATTTCTTTGGTGCTCAAATAAGATTCATCTGCTTCACCTCTGCTTATAACCCTGTTTGAATATCCTCTCTATATTAAAAGGACAAAACTTCTGTAAACTATTTTGAGTGTTTATCCTAGGAAGTCCAAAAAACACCTCCAGAGGAATTGGAAACCTATACAACCAAAAGAAAAAACAAATCAAAAATGCTTGAAAGCAACTCAAACAAAGAGGGATTTACCAAATGGAAAAGGCATCTCTAATGGCTGAACTGACTTTATCAGTATTCTAACAAATAACACCTCCTGTGCTTTAAATATTTAATGTGAAATCCTTGGATTTATACAGCTTACTAAATGCCAGAGGCTTATTATCTTTACAGAGTGCATGACAAGAATATTCATATCATTTGATTCCACTGTTTAAGACAATAGAAATTTTTCCAGGTGTTAACGGTAGATAACTTGTGTGCTGCTTCAATAATCTACTAATTATAGAATCCCTCAGGTAGAACAATGTCATTAATCTGATTAAATTATTTTTTTTCTGGAAAGTAAAATCTTATTAGTTCCCTGGCATTTGATTGTATATTTTATGCAGCTGTGTTTGTAATTTATAGTGTGGAGAAAAAGATCTGTATTTTACCTAGCCATCACCACAGCTGGAAGATCACCAGAGTGCCTTCTGTCCTAAGTTACATTGCCATTTGTAAATTTCAGGGCATGTCCTGTATTGCATAGGTTGTCCATTTAGAGCACTATAACACTTCTGAAAGTTTGTTGGAAGTATTTATCAGGCATCTCATCTTCTCCAGAGCAAAATAGCAACAGACGTGTGGCTTCTATTATTCTATGATTCTTATCCAACCACGACTAGCTAACCATGCTAATACTAGTGAAATTATCAGGCACACTAACATAAGATCAGAATCAAACCAATCGGTAGAATTAAAGCGAGGATTATTTGCTTTTAAACATAGCAGGGGAAACACAAATGCAACATAAGTTTGCATAAAGCACTGTCAGATCCTACTTTAGTAGTTATGATTTTAAAACAGGAGAGAGTATACGTGATCCAGAACTGTTATCTTTCTTAAATTCTAATTAACACATGATAGTGGCACTGAAACTAGATGCATTGTAAGCTAGCAAAACCAGAATTTTTCTTAAGTATTTGCAGAACAGAAGATTTTTTTATGCAGTATCTTCACATCACATAGGGTAATGTGTGGACTATTTATACAAAATTAACACATTCCACTGTCACCTCTGTACACCCTTGCACAGTGTATCTAACTTCTACTCGGCCACACAGCTTTATTTGAAACTTATCTTCCTACATTTGCACAACAATTAGAACAACTGTAATAAACAAAAATGTTCCCATGACATAAAGAAATAAAACAAATAATCATTTAAATATTAAGGTGTCACATTTAGAGAATTCTTAGGGATAATTTGATGTTTCACCTGTTAATTGCTCTATCAGAAAACATATGCATACAATAACTAATATGATCATTTAGCTTTTTGCTCTTCTAAACATTTAGAGCATTTCAGTACAAAATGAACAGCATAGAAAAAGTTGGAATACCAGTGAGCCTTTGGGTGTGTATTAAAACACCTAATTTAACAGTCCCTTCTTTCTTTAAAAAACTAAGAATTTTACATTTAGGATTTTGGTATAAAATTCAGTTCTGTGACTCATACAGCACATACATGTAGTCAGCCACTCTAAACTTTATAAAGATCTACAAGTCCTAACATTAATGTATAAGCTACAGCTTTTTATTCCTTCATACAGATTACCAGTCCTTCCTGTGTATTACTGACCATCTATCAAATGCAAAGAATATCTGGAAAGGTATTAGAAGGAGCAGTTTCACATATCCAGTTGATTCTTCTAACAAAAAAATAATTCTGTTCTGTAAGTCATATTACTTTCTGGCAACAACAACAACAACAAAAAAGTGATAAGACTTTTCACCTCTGTCCTACACAAATCTGGTTGTATAACATGTAGGATGTTCCTCACGGTGAAAGTGAGAAAGAAAATCCTCTCCACACCGCAATAACAGCTCCTGCAATGAGTCATAGTAAAAAGTCACCTTGAATAAAATACAGTATCTCTCTCAAGCCAAACTCTCTGCTAGTTAATCTGGCACAGTATAACTGAAATTAATTAATCAGCAGTGGTTTGTACTATAAGAAAATTCAGTGCTTTGTTTATCAACAGGTTTCTGATGTGATTATTGAGAACAGAGTTCCCAAGGAAGCCTAGTTTGCATGGCACAGATCTGAATGACAACACACGCCTGCTGATACCACTATGTCACTAGACTTTCTTAAAGCCTCTTGAGAAAAATGTCCATTCTTTCAGAAATGTCCATTTGAGTCATTGCCAAAGGAAATTTACGGGCCATCCTGGAGATGTAAAAGTGATGATTCTTCCATCTGCTTTAAATCAGAGTGGTACCAAGCATGGTCCCACAATAGCTCACTGCTCAGTTGGTCAACATGCTCAAGGTTTGAGGCTTTCTTAAACATAAGAATATCTATGTGATTCTGTGCAGAATGACATAGATATAAGTACACTTTTCTTGTGACCATCTTGATGTTCCCCAGGCCAGGGAGGTCTGATGCATGTTTGCTACTATATATGGTAAGCATCTGCTAAATATCCAAGCTTAAAAAGAAGAGCAAAACCATGAAATATCTTATCTTTAAGCTTATAGACTTAATTTTCTCCTATTCTGCACCTATTCTCATACCACAAAGCATTATCCAGCACATATAATGTTCCAACAAAGTCTACTATACTGAGTGATTAAAATCCAGATGGGTGGAAAAATAAAAAGATTATTCAATGCTGAAAGAGCAGTAAAGACCTGTTACAACTCTGTGCTGAAGGTTTTTAGCATTTTTTCTAGAGGATACATCTGATTTGTTTTCCTAAGTCCACTATCCATCAAATCCCAAAACAAGTACTTTTTTTGCACTTGTAAAATGTTATATCACACATCAGAAGACAAATCTAGATTCACAATGCAGTAAAACCAGCACTGGTTCCTACAGCTGTTATTGGGAAGAAGTGAAATGAAATTACAGAATCAGCAGTAGGTAATGCTGCCACCTTATTAACAGTCCTCAGCGCACAACGATTTTGTGCCCACATACATTCAGAGTGCATTATGCTCTGCTCAAGGACGTGAAGGACGAGAAGTAGCTTAAATTATCACGTCTTCACACCTAATGTGTTACAGCTCTCTTCCAGTCTTTTGCAGGAGAGATAATGAACTTCATTAGGAGGGTAAGTATGGGAACACTGTTCTTTCCAAAAAAATTCTACAGTTCCACTTTCAAAATGAAATTTGCTTTTGCCCTACATAAAGGACACTTTCTATTTATCGTCAAAAAAGTGAAAACTAGTCATAGAAATTGTTAAAGATTTAATTTTTATATAATGTTTTTTTCACTGTTATTTAAACAGGTCCTAAGTTCTTATGCATGTGTACTCCTTTCCTGCATAAAGTTAAAGCAGGCAAATGATTCTTCTGAAGTGAATGTGAGTAGAAACATTGGGTGAGTATGGGGCATGAAAGAAGTGAGGGAACACCAGACCAAATAACAAAGGAAAGGAGGAGCAGATTATCTGTTGTTGTAAACAGCAGAAACTTCTCTGGCTCCAATAGACTATGACAGTTTGCACAGCTGACACCTGCCCTAGGATGTTGTACCTCAGTCTACTTGACTGTTTACAAAATGCATTATGAAATGTAGTAAACACATAAATACTGGTAGCCCTAATTAAAGAAATCTGTCATCTCAGATGCCTGTATTCCATTGCCTAAAAATCTAGCATCCAATGACCATATAGAGAAAAAACATTATATGACAGAATTATATAATCATATAATGCAAAGATGATGCATTGCAATATAAAGTGTTACACATACTTATGTATGGTGGGTAAGGCTGGGACAGTTATCTCAGCTCTAATATCCATAAGTGTAAACTCAGCTCAAACACATTTCACTAAACAAGCTTATATATTAGAACACCTTTGCTCACAGTTGATCTTGTACAGAAAATTCTGAAATCCAAATACGTGCCATGCTGAAAAAGATCTCATTTCATTATACCCTAATCCAATTTATGTACTTACCCAATTTACAGACTCAAAGTATACCATTTAACAAAAAGCAGAAGAATAGGCTTCAAGTCACTGAAATGAAGTGCGCACTGACACAATAACCCATACCTACATCATCATATAAACATATCATACAAGAAATATGTAATACTATAATTACAGCATGCAGGAAAACACAGCACTTCTTATTGCTTATTTTAGCCCTCACATGCTGGCTGAATGTAACACTTAATAAGCTTCGGGAAAACAGAGAGGCTAGTCAGCCATATCTACAAAGGAAAAAGGCAATTCTGAAGCAGTAGAAATGCGGACTGTGTACATCCTTATTCCTTTTTCTGTCTATAGCTGTCACAGCGGGATGATCAACTATTTAAAACTACTTGCTTTTCTCAGAATGCCCTCAGCAACATGTGAACGAAATTTTAAATGTATGATCTGTTCTTGGTGCTTCAGATGATTCAGCAGTACTTCATGCCCCAACCCTCCTCATGTCACTCACAAACATCCATCAGGGAATTCCATGTATTCCATACATGGAATACAGTAGAGAAGCAGTACTCCCTGCACACCTACAAAACACAAAGACTCCACCTCACCATCTGAATTATTTTCTAACACTTCAACAGAAATAGTATGAGCAAAGACGGCAAATGAAGCTGAGATAAGCAATGAGGTTTAATTCTCTGATCCTCAAAGATGCATTAGCATCATTTAAAATAAGTGTAATTAATTCTAACCCTCCTCAGAATTAGCATATCAGGAACAGGCCTAAACTCATGGTAGAGTTAGTTCAGAAGTTTCCTGGTTATTCCTCTGTCCTGTAAACCAGCAAGACCTAGAAGTTTTACTGACACTTTGTTACAACTGATGGCCTTCTCTGAATGCTTCTCAGTACCTATCCAAAGCCTGCTGGTGAGGTCAGGACTCAGGAATTCACTTCTCCAGCATAGCTGGAGGCTGAAGGATGGAGCTCCCAGTCTTCAAGTTCCGCTGAATTCTCACAGCTACTGACCAAAACCACCAATGAAACACTTTGCAGACTGCATGGCAGGTCTGCACAGCCTGTAGTGGCTGAGATCATTCCCTACTGCTTACTGCAGATCAAGAGGTCCATGCAAACTGAGCAGCCAGGACCTCAAGCACTTTATGACTCTGCAGGAACTGAAGGCACCTAAGAACTGTAGCCAAGAAGATAACTTAGAGGTTGGTTGCTCTCGCTGTGTTTCATCCTATTTTTTCCAGGTAAAGTCATCAGTTGTTTTCCAAGATCTATACTTTTCCTTCCTATGCAAAATTTTGGCATTTCTACTTCTGGTTGCAGAAAGCCAGAACTTCTGACTTTTAGACCAGATCTATCATCTTGTTGTTTATTAAAGCAGAAAAATCATCACCATAAAAAAAGGAGCACCACGGAAAAGAGAGAGCACCTCTGCGCAAACCACCCTCAAACCACCTTCCTGTATTGTCACATTGGTCCATTTGATGTTCTCAACAAAAGAAGTTTAACACTCTTGTCAGGCCACACCATTGCAATCGTTATTTCTTCTAAAGGCTACCTGATTGGTTAAAGCAGCTAAGACCTGAACCGTGCCCTGTTCATCTGCCACCGTGTCTGAGTGTAAGGAAAGAGGCAGATTTTGCCCAGGCAACCTGTCCCAAGGCAGGCCAGCAGCAGCACCAGCTGCAGATCAGGCGACCAGCGCTGCATGTGCCACCAGCACCACCACAACTGGGAGGGACCCACAGACCAGTCACGCAGCTCTCAACAGAAGCCAACATCTAGGTTGGTCTGTTGTTCTACTGATTTCCCCTGGTTCCCTTGGGGAAAAGGTGGCACCCTTCCTTGAGGTATTCCAGAGCTGCTCACACCAAGCTGACATAACCAGTACACTCAGCTCAAGAACCGGCATTTTAGACAGCACTCTACTCATGGATGGGGTAATCTATGGGTTGCAGAGACACTCAGTTATATACTCTGTTCCCAGCCTATTCTCTGCCAAAAGCCTTCATGATACTCCACTGCTGCTGTCCATTGCCCATCCCAGAGGAGATGAGAGAGCTGCTAGCTGGCACTAGCTGACTTACAACCAGTAGTGGCCATCTGGGGAAATGAGAAAGGCCAAGGCTAGCTAGATTTAGTCATAAGATAATTTTGGTGTTTATGACCATATGTCTGTGATGGTCATTACTCAGAAGTACAAGCAGTGCCAAAAGCAGAGAGATCAAGAGTATTGTGAAGCCCAAATTAATAAAATAAATACAAGATCGCACACATTTCATCCTCGCCTAGACATGACTCATCACTACTCTCCCTCCCCAAGCAGCCTGAGGAGCTGACCCAGAGCTTCCCAACTTCTCCCTCCCCTTCCAGCCTCTCCCCTGTTCACTTCCAAACCACATCACGGTATGACTTTAAGGCTAGGACTGGGTACACTGTGCATTCAAGGGTTAACATTACACTACTGTTAAATAACTTCTTGTCCACTAATTAGGAAGCAATTGGATTAAGTTTCACCTCCTGACCTCATGGCAACACTACCCAACCACTTAGAAAAACTGCTTCATTTTCATCACAATGTTGACACAACAAGGAATTATTATGACCATTTTATAGAGGCACAGAGTGATTAAGCTGTTTACTCAGAGTCAGCAGCGAAGTCCACAGCCAAAGTCATAAAATCTAAAATCCCATAACCTGAAAAAACAGAATCATGCATCATCTATCTCCTTGATAACTCTGATGCTACATGGGAGAGTTTCTAGGGATAGTCACGTTCCACTGCTTCTCTCTGACCTCAATGACCATTTCCCAGATTAGCAAATAGTAGAATAAGAGAAGGGAAATATGGTAGAACAATTTTATCTTCAAGTTTAAGAAAAAACTGCAGACTAATTACACAATTACATTATTATATAATCAAGTACCACATTGTATACATTGAAGCAGAAAGGAAAATAGTTTGTGTACAAAGGAAAAATACTTCAAAAGTACACCTATGGTCAAAGAGCTAAAAATAAGTTTATTTAAAAGTATTTATTGGAAATCTTACTAAGAGATTTTGATCATCTTGGAGACATCCTCTAAGGGGAATTTCCATACTCCTCTAGCTTTTAAAAGTAGTCCTGAGCAGAAATTTAAGAAAAGAGCGAGGCTACTGAAAGTATTCCTATTGCTTCAAGTTCCTCCACCTCTCAGTCCTGCCCTTGACAGTTCTGTAAGACACCTCCCAGTTCAGAAGAACAATATGCCAACTCAATAACTTTTTGTTTTGTTACGTTATAACTAGTACTTCAGAAATGTGTTCAAATTTGCATCATTTTTAATTCTAAAATAGTTGCATGAGAGAAAAATGTCATCTTCATATCATTTATAGACTCCTTCTGTCACAAAAATAAAGGAGTTTTTTTGATAGATTTGTCATTCTAAGGTAATTATGGCAGTTGGGGTGCATAAGGCAATATGTTCACTTAAACAGTGTGTTTCAGTGAATACTGTCACTGTTGGGCAGACTTAAATGTTGACAGTTTAGCCTGGCTGATCTCTAGTGATTCATGGAGATAAGCTGATTAAAACTTCAATAAGGAAACTGTATATCACATGAAGGAACAAAAACCAAAGGAAGATTCAGCTGGAGTGTAAGGAAAAATTGCTATAAGAATACAGAATAACTGCATTACATTATTCAGAAGAACAATAAAACAGTAACTTCTCTACTGAAACAAACAGTCTTTTTAGGATATTTTAGTGAGTTAAGAGCAAGAAGAAAAAAACCAGAAAGTATCAGATAGATAAATATTGCATACACTATATTCCAAGGATAGAGTGAGAATTTTGGCGAATAGGGTAAAGGTTCATTACCCTTCTCCCTGTTTCTTTGTAGTTTTTCTCTGGACAGACAGTTTTCAATCGTTTATGATTTAGAATCCAGAAACCTTTCTTTCTGTCTAAATATCCATAGAGAACAACAATTTATGGAAAGCCACTGCACAATAGAACAGCCTAGAAGGAACAATGGAAAAGATAACAATGCCTGTCCTTTTAGTGCAGTTTTTATTATTCTTGTTCAGGGATGAAAAATATCAAGGTATGAGATTTATGATGGAAAAAGAATCCCACTTTCTGCACAGTTCCACTGTTCAGAAGGAGGTTCTTCTGCAGTAGCTACAGAAATACATGCCCCAGATGGTGTGACTTACATATTCCCAGTACAAGTTTCTTTCTTTTCGTGTGTGAAAGAGCTGTCTCTGCACTCTTCTCCAGCAATTATGCCTGAATCATATTGTAATCTGCAAACCCTTCATAGCATAGCTGAGAGCCTGCCTTGTGGTTTGTAGACAGCTCACTCGCCTCTTGTTTTCACTTAGATTCTCTCACTGTCCCAGGCTTGTTCTGCAGCTGCACAATATCACCACCACCACAAACACCTTCTGCTGTCTGTCCCACAGGTGACTGTCACCTTGTTAGAGTCACCATCACAGCATAGTAGTTGTTGACTCAATGATTCTTCAATACTCGGTCGACATCTTGCACTTTCTTGTAATTTGACATCAGTCACTTCAGTATTTTCTCATCTTCCACACAGAAAACTCAAATGTAAAAGCTGAAAATTATGTAGTTTCCTTCTGTATCTTTGTGTTGCAGGTTTTTGTTAGGTTCATTGGCTGGTTGTTTTCTTTTCATTTTGTTTTAGTTTTTTTTTAAATAAGAATTTACAAATCCAAACAAATGCTACAACTTATAATGGACACTGACGGCCTCACCTATTTCTGCATTGTCATGTACAGAACTTCCCACTCAAACCAGAAAAGGGCATCTCTTCCTTCATTTTGGCAACACAACTGAAGAATAGTTTTTCTCCCTCTGGCTGGCCTCTTTCTCACACAGGTACTTCTCTTGTCCATGACATCAACTCACCACGAAAATCTCATGGCAAGAGGCAAGAGACACTCACAGGTGAAGTTGTCCTAATCCACAGACGTGGGTCCTTGGGCATTGGCTAATTTATTTTCCCATATGGGAACCACAGACTTACCCTATGGTTTCCTTCACTTCCTCCAGAGAATGAGGAAAGTTTGCAGGTCTCAAAAACATGTATATGCTTTCCTCACCCAATTCCTTTTAAAACAAGAATTTGTCTTTTATCTTTAGATCTTTAAGGTAACTTTTTCATTTTTCAGGTAAAAGCAGCCTGAGATGCTGTACAGAGACCTCAGATGTCCTCAGGAAATTCAAAGTGCTTCAGAGCTAAGCTGCTCTCAGTTTCAATTATGTGGGTGTTTGGAATTAGCACTTGTCACATTTATCTTATGTTAGTGGTTACAAATGCATCCCTGAAACCATGACGCTTTAACAAGCTGCCAGCATTGATTAGTACTACCTAGCTTTTACACGGCATTTTAGCTGTGAATCTCAAAGCATGCTACAGAAGATGGTAAGAAGCTTGTCATTAGACAACAGAAAAGACTGGGAGACAGTGTGGTGAAACAACTTGCTAGAGGCTTCTCAGCAAACCACTGCCTGGCCAGCCACTAAAGCTAAGGCCAGTATTATACTGAACAAAGGGTGCTCCCTATCTGCTGCTGGCATGCCTTCAGAAACACCTTGAAGCCATGTGTCCAAAGAGCAGGGTTTCCATGCTATTTTATGGATGTCAGGCTCCTCTTGATGCAAAAGAGAAAAGGCAAAAAACAAGGCTCCCTACAGGAATAAATTTCCACAGACTGACTTTCTCCTAAAATGCTTTTTTTTTAGTTGATTTTTCACCAGAAATACTCTTCTTTTCTAGCACACTACAGTGCCTTTGAGACTGCACTCAAACACTCAAATTCTAATGCTGAAACCACTAGAAATCATTCCCAAGATATATCTACTAACCAAAGTTTGACTCTAATCAAAGTGTGCTCCCATATGAAACTACTAGTAACCATTCTAAACTGCAATACATTTTTTAGCAGATGATTACAATCAAACTGGCTTTTAGGCAGTCACTCTAGTCCACTGTGCTGTACCAGATCTTCCTTCACTAGAGTATATTGAAGTTTTTTTTTTCACTTATCAAGTCGTCTCCAGCACTGATAAAAGACATGTTAAGCAGCACACAAAAAAAGAAAAAAAAAGCACATATAAATATCCTTTCGATAGAACATAACAAAAGCAGTTTATGGTATCTCAGAGATAAGGTGGTAAAAAATAGCAGGACCCTAGTTTTCAAAAGTCAACTTCTTTTCTAAATGTTTATTTCAACACCTCCTGGGGAGAAGGCAGGGGCTTGAACAAACAAAATCCTAACCACAGCTTTCAAGAAATCTGTGAAACAGGACTCGATAGCCAAAGCTGAAATTCTGTGCTACTTACAGTAGGAAGCAAATGCATCGCATGCATAGAGGACCATGCTTAAGCAGCTTTGAATTCGTATACATATGATATGTTTGAAGGACACTAAAAGGCACCTCAGAGAGGACCACAGCACTATGTAAGATCTTTATATGTTTGTGTGCCTCAGTACCACCCCTTCCGTCTTAGCAACACCTAAACACTTGCTAAAGTTGGAGAAAGGATCAGTGTGACACAGTCTATTCTTTTTAAGACTTTTTGTGCAACTGAAGAGCTGATTGTTGTTGCTTTGGCTATGTAACATACTATATAAGAAACTGGAGTGAGAAAAAGTCTCAATTTGAATACCCAGGGTACAGCATTCAAAACAGTGAAAAACACTCTAAGGAATTTTTGGACTTTCATGGCAATGGCAGAGTTCAAAACAGAAGTCATGTTTCCTCCTCAAAATTACTCAATATATTAGAAAGAAAGGAGCAAGGAGGAAATAAATGTTTAAAGGACAAAAAAAGTTTTAAAGTATTTCATAATAATATTACACGAGGTTTCTAGTTTGAAGATTTCGTGTTTATATACTTCTCTATAGATCAGTCTACTCAGTTAGCCCAGGTTCCCCTGGGATACAACACCTGTAGCTCACAGTGGTTGTGCTCCCCTCCCTGCCCCCCCAGTGAAGCTCAGTTACCACTTTAGAGCATGAGGAATAAGAGGAATCTGAGGACCTGGAAGACTGAAGCATCTGCAAATATGAAGAATTACCTTTTCATCAACAAACAGATTTTCTATAGAGAGGATAACATGCTTCTTGCCAAAACCTCAGATATTCAATTAGCCTTAGTTACATCCAGCAAATTCCTTTTTATCAGTAGAGGGCCACCAGGTATTCTAATAAGATTTCTGCAATTAAACATTATAACAACAAATAACAAATTATCTTGTCAGATACTGATATAGAAGTAATACACATTTCTAAAGGAATTACTTTGCAAATATTTCTTGTGCTATAATTTTTAATTTGTCAGTCTGACAAATAATTCATACTGAGAAAAAATTATGAATTGTGTTGTTTAGGTAATTCTGTACTCCTTTTTGTATTTGTTGTATATACACACAAGTGCCTGGAAGAAGTGGAATAATTCAGAAAATCACACTTAAACTTCACAGCCAGAGTGTTCAATATTTCATGTTAAGCACCAGATGTAAAACAATTAGTGAAGATTTCTACCAACAGTTGTATCTCTGCATTGGTAAGTTTATGCATTTGCTGCTGGATGAAAGGGATTTGTTTTGATTTACATCATCTTTTTTTTTTTTCAAAATACGAGAAGCTGGTAACAATGCTATCATTTTTGGCAAAGAAAAGAAATCCTCATATTGTCTAGAGGAAGAGCAGAAAAAAAACAAAAACATAAAAGGAAGAAAATGATATTCAAAAGCTTTAATAACACATAAGATAGTACTCAAACCATTCATCTCTTAGCTTTATAAGAAAAAAAATAAAAGAAGAATGGAGAAAAAACAACAAAATTATTCAGAAGAATGGTGTAGGCCTATTTATTCCAGCAAACATGGGAGTCAACAGCCATCTTATTCCCTAAACTACTTTTTTGGAAAACACTGTATTCTAGAAGTAATTCCTAAAGCTCTCTATATCTTTTAAGACAGGTGAGATGGAGGAAAGGGAAATTTCAGCCACCATCATGATGCATAAAAGAAATACAGTAAGTAAAATTACTAAAATGATACTCCAGGGTTTACCATACTGAATACTTACACAGACAGATGATGGTTTTCTATTTTCTTAGAGGAAGAGAGTTATAAATAAGTGATTTCAGGCTCACAGGATAATATTCACATTACTCTGAGTTATTAGCTCCTATTTGCCAAATCCAGTTACATAGAAATGCTTAACTTTTTATTTCTAGTCTCTTCTTCATACTCTCAAGGTCACTGTCTTCCTTGTCATTTTTTGCCTTACTAATTGCTTTTTCTTATTAGAGATGGTTAGAAAGAAATTATTTTTGGAACTGAACTAAAAGTTGGAAGTGTTTTTTGACAGCAAAACAACAAAAAAAAGAGAAAAAGAGGAAATTGAAACATAATTATATGCACTTTGTTTGCCAAAACAGTTTTTTTCCTGTTCTTTCTTTTTTCTTAAAAAAAAGAAGTTTAATACATACTTCTCACTGAAGCTCAAGCTTTTAAACAACAAAAAATTCAGTCAGCTCCTACTAATCTCAAAAACTCTTTATGCATAAGAGTAAAAAAAGGCTGACAAATCCCACAAATCATGAAGACAAAAGCTTACCTCCATAAGAATGTAACCATCTAAAACAGCAAAGTAGCCGATAGCAATCACTCTCCTCCAGATTTTCCTTCTGACAGTACAAAGGAACCTAGACCTTTGCTAAGTAACCTTTCTTCTTCTCCAGCTCTCCTAATTGCCTTTGTTTTCCAGAGCCATTTAGTTTCAGCTTAAACCTGTTTAAAGCAAGCTTGAGGTGGGCTGCAGGGAGTCATGTTTGAGGATCACTGCCTTCAAATACGACAATGTGAGCCTCTTTCTTGTTTAGAATTATTTTCCAAGTTTTAACTTTTAGCTGGAAATTAGGATGGGAGGTAATGATCAAGGTGACTCTTTATTAATCTTTTTCCTTTTCTTAAGCCCTTCCCCAACAATGGTGAAGGGATGCATATGAGAAAAGAAGTTCTATGCCACATGTCTATGCTCCCTAAGTATCAAAGTATCACAGTATCACAAGATTGGAAAGTACCTCTGAGATCATCAAGTCCAACCTATAAACCAACACAACACCAACCCATCATCTAAACCATGGCACTCAGTGCCTCATCCAGTCTCCCCTTAAACACCTCCAGGGTCGGCGACTCCACCACCTCCCTGGGCAACGCTTTCCAATGGCCAATCACCCTTTCAGTGAAGAACTTCTTCCTAAGATCAAGCCTAAACCTCCCCTGACGAAGCTTGAGTCCATAAGTAGGCAGCAGCTCAAACCCAACACAATCACCAAAAGTGGCAGACGTTGAATTTTGGTATTCTGGCCTTTCTCACTTCTGGGGAGGAGTGTCTGGCAGGACTCTAGTCACCTCCATGTCCCCCTTCTCATTGGCAGAAGGGTAGTTTCTAGGCCCTGGGAATTCCTCCTGTTCCTTCATCTCCCAGCAGCACTAGTCACATAGAAACCTTGTCAGGAAAAATTTTCAGATTAGGAAGAGTTAATTGAAGAATTTATGCCATCCTCACTCCTGTCGATGTTGGGAGTGCTACCTTCCTAGTCTACTTTCAGATTTCATTATAGCCATCAGGTTGTTTTCGCAATGGTTGCAGCAAGGAAATTTAAAAATGCATTTCCATCATTAAAAATGGGGCATATGTGTCTGGTGTTACCTAGCATTGCTTTTGTAAACACAGCTAAAATAATACACACAATCACTATCTTATCCTTGTTCCCAAATTATTACGTATGTATTTGACAATAACAGTTCTCGCCTTTTGCCTTACATATTCTCCAATGAGAAGTAAGTTTGTAATTAGCAAAGACTTCTGAAAGCAGAGCTGTATCCATCCAGCTTTTGAAAAACAAAGCTAAAGTAGTACTGATGGGATTCAGCTTCACTTCTGGAGGCTGACGGATGTGTAAGATGCCTTTCAACACAGTGAGAACAAGTATTTCCCCTCCTCACTCACACTGTGTAACCTGGAGATGTAATTTATGATGGATTCACAAACAAAATTGTCAATGGTTCAGTACAAACCAAACAAGCAGACACATTTCTAAACCTGTCCATCATGATGCTTACACAATCTGTTGATCCATTGAACAAATATATGTTGAAAGATTAGGCAGGAGTTGACTGCCATTCGGCAAGATAAATGTAGACTAGACTCATTTTCTGCCTGACTTAACACTTAAGGATCTGTATTAAAGGGGAGGGGGAGGGCATTCCAGCCACCTAGTTCTTTGGAATGAGACTACCCTGCCAAGGACCTCACACAGAGGTCCTTACCAGCTCTCTTTCACATACTGAACCATCTGTTTTCTGAATAAAATAGCTTGGCAAGTGTGCTGGTGCTCAAGGAGCACTAATTCTGCTATTCAGTTTTTTTCCTTGGCATAAGAGAAAACAGGCAGAAGGATGAAGTTGTATGGGGTACAGTTCTAAGTTTAAAGCACTAGATGTGCTGTCATGGCCTTTGTTATATTATTGTTTCACAAAACAGTTGCAGGCTATTGAGGCAGGGAGAAAACTGAAGACCATTAAATAGGGAAGAGTATTCATGCTGCCTAGGGTCATCTCCTGGTATAAAGCAAACATAGACTTTATTCTACCTCTTCTTAGTGACAGTCCCTCTGAAAGCAGGAGCTTTCCAAGAAGAAGACGACTCCTTCGGTTTTGCCAGAAAAATCCTTCACCAGAAAACATGCAGCTTTTTTGAAGTTGGGTCCAACAAGATGTTGGTTAAAATATGATTTGTTGAGATAAAAAGCAGTACCCAGTAGAAAGGAGTTTATTATGACTCATGTTTCCCATAAGACCTGTGAAACATTAGCATTCCCAGCAAAAAGGGCTGATGAAAATTTGGATGGGCAAGTTGACAACAGCTCCAACAGGTTTAAGCTATCACCAGTAATTCATCATAATGAAGCATTTCCTTTTCTGACAAGCCAAAAAGCTCCCAACAAAAGTGAAAGTTTCTCGTGTCTTTTTACAAACTTCTGAGATGTAATCCTGAATATTTCAGGCAGGTCTTCAACAGCCTTTCAAGGGACAGTAGATACAGCTGTTTTTTCAGGGGGTAAATCTCCAGGCTCACTGAAGTAAGTAGCAACATTTCCACCACTTTCAATATATGCATATTTTCACAAGCTTACAAAAACACCTTTCCATCAGGTGTCCAAATTTTGAAACCCACATAATTCTGGGAATGTGTCTTAGTGGAATGATTCCAACAACCTACACCAAGTGTCTATCTTGTGCTTTTAGATCTCCTGGCATAAGTTATTCAGTATGTCAGAGCCTTCCACCCATTACAGTTTAAAAGAATTTGGGACAGGTGACAATTTTCTAAGCATCCTAATCTCTTGTTCCATTTCTCACACAAGACATGACTTGTCAGAAGGAGGCTGGATACAGATATCACTACACAACTCCTTTTCCTGGAAGATTGGCATGTTCCACTGTGTGTTTTGTTACCTCACAAATAAGAACAAATATCTTACCTGCATCACTGCTTATTTCCCTTGTGTTATAGAAAAGATACTCTTTCAAGTAATTTTTTTTTTCAGGAAGATGTATTTACAATGCTAAAATATGCTTAAACTAGGTCACATCTCCACCTTTCTCCCATTTTGTTTAATTTACTCTTTCTAAGGCAGATTCTGTAATCTTTAGCTTAGTATGCCTTTCTGTTTGTTTCAACATGTGGAGGTTGATCAAGTGCTGATCCCTGCTGTATGCTACTGTAATACTGAAAGCTGCATCTCAGAAAAGTAAGCAAACCCATTTTACCAGATACAGCAAATATTGTCCAAACACTACTATGGTTAATTGAATCTCATTGTCTCATATGCAAGCACTATTCTCTGCACACTTAAGTTCAAATTCAATGTAGAACTTGAAAACTTTCAAAAACCAGTTTTGCTTAATGATCACATAATACATATGATAATAAAACCAAGCATAATCTCTTTGCTAATACACGTGATATTACTGCAGTATTTCTACTGCACTCAATCTGTTCCTCCTTTTATCTTCGACTCACTGTTGTGCTACCATATATACGGCAGATGGTTTATCTGGTCCTGGGTACTCTCATGCTTTATTTTCCAGCTGTGTTGATACCACAACACAATGAAACTGTTACAGAAATAGATCAGACTTTGGCCCGTTACAGGGCTATGAACAATTTTGAGATGATGCTTTGTTGCATGACTATTATGATACATATGGGGCACTGCAACAGCTTACTCAAGGGCATTCAGTATGAAAGCATAGTAGAGAGTGGCCAATAGCCAGAGCCAGAGCTGGAAGATAGACAACTTTCAAGCGGAAAGTTGCTGAACTTATTTTGAGAAGGGGACAGCAACTGTTTCTAGCATCAAACAGTTTTTGTTAGACTCTGATCTATTTTGGGAAGCAAAGGGAAACCTCATCTTACGACTTCCAATTTATAGATATTTACTTGATGATTTGTCAATTAATTGATTATTTCAGTAGTTCAGAGGACATGATCAATTTAAATGTCATAACCCTATCCAGAATTACTTCTTTATAATTAAACAAAGACTAGAAAGAAAAAAAAAGTACAACTTTTTCCCTTTAGTTCTTTGTCACACTGCATTAAACAACATCAGGTGACTTATTCATGTCAGTATTTCTCCTGTACATCCAGGGAATAATCATACTATTTATTACAAGAAACTTAGACAATAAGTTCCTAAAAGAAAAGAAGGAAAGGGTACAATACTATTTACATATTAAAAACTGCCCACTGCAGCAGCATTGTAAATGGACAGGGTTCCGTTCCTTCACCTTTTAGGATGGATGAAGTAGAGGGATGAAAGTTTTATTTTAAAAGTGACAAAAAAACCCCCAACTATGAAGCAGTGACATCTAGGACTATCTTTTCTACTCTGTTCTTTCCCAAGTTTAAAGACAGACAGTGTTCCTTTACATGTAATTCAGTGAGTATATTATTGTCCCAGTATATGCTTGTTCCATTTCATTAGAAATTTGATTTCCACCTTTCTCAGTAAAGTCACTATCAGGAAAGAGCACAACTGGTGCTCTTCCATGAGACATTTGGATGTAAAGCACTGATAATTTTTTGTTTCCATAGAATCATAGGATGGTTTAGGTTAGAAAAGACCTTAAAGATTATCTAATTATCTAATTATTGTTGCCACTGGCAGGGACACCTTCCACTAGATCAGGTTGCTCAAAGTCCCATCTAACTTGGCCTTACACAACTCCAGGGATGGGACATCCACAACTTCTCCAGGCAATGTGTTCCAGTGCTTCATCACAGGTTTTTTCACTTGGAGTATTCAGAGGGAGAGAGATAAGGAGAAAGGGAGAGGGGAAGAGAATTGTTGAGCAATCTAAATCCTTCACAAAGAAAATAATCAGGCATTTGAGATTAGTTTGGCAGTCCTAGGCTTTTTAACCTAGCTGCTAAAATTATACTAAAAAAGAAAGCTACAATATGGTTCTAATGAATTCACTGGAGACAGTTTGCATTTTAAAGAAAACATAAACTTGACCATCTGGATTAAGTTACAGCAGATTGCTGAGTATTTTTCTTCCCTCAGTCACATGTATATGTCTAGCAACATCATATTTGGCACAGCAGTAACCTGTGATAGGCTTCACGGCTCTTTTGGAAGCCTGCTGGTACCTGCTCCAAACTTGGGAAATCAAACGGTAACCATCATGATAAATGACAGTAAAAAAAAGCCTCATTGGTGTCTAAAATAAGTGCTTTACACCAAGAAAAAAAAAAAGACAAAACTAGTATCTACCCTTAAACCCCTGAACTCCTAGGAGTGCAAAATACACATAGTTCAGAACAACTTCTTTGAATTAATCACATTTCCTCCACTCTCCTCAAGATAGATGCATGTTCCATTTTTTATCCCTAATAAACTGAAAGGAGGAAAATACAAGCTATATTTCTTATATTAGAATTAAAAAAACAGCTATACAGAAACCAATAAATAAAAGCACCTAGACAGCACATAAGAAGTGCTGAGTGGGAGAAAAAAGGCTCAACAGCTAGTGAAGTAGCTCAGTTCTTCATTCAGCACAAGGCACTCGCTCTTCACAAAACTCAAAAAAAATTATGTGCAATTTACACCCAGATCAGGCTCATCTCTCTAAAAACCCTTTGATTTTCCTTCCTGGAACTGACAGATGGATTTGCCAGCTGCCAAAAGAAGGAATTTCACAAGCAGTACCTTACACTGTATTACACAAAGACTTTGAAGCTTCAAACACACATAAATGCAGCTTTTCAAGGATAACAAAAAGGAATCCGTTTTGAAATACAGGAAAAGTTGAGACTCAAAGTTTTGGCTGGAGAAGGAATCCCATAGTATTTTAAAATACCCGATTCAGCAGAAGGTAAGCAGCAGCACAAAAAATTTATTTACTATATCTTGAGAACACAGTCATCTCTGCTTTCTGTTTACACGGCAGTGACCCCTGAAACTTTTGGAGTAATTTGTTCAGCTGTGTCTACATGCCACATTTGCACTCCATTTCATCTGGTAGGCCACACCTAATCTTACTGTCACTATCCACGCACAGGTTTTGACCGATGGCCATTACAGTGGAAAACCAGTGTTACTGCTTTACAGGAGTTTTGCCTTAAAATTAATAACTAGCAAATACAATCTGGGTATCTCAATGCCACGTACAGTGGCATTTATACAGTGTCTAATTGGACAAGAACACAGAGAAGCTTTTACAATAGATGAAGCTCCAAGTAGCTAAAAAAGGAGTAGGAGTAGAGCAGCTCTCTTAGGATCTCCTCTGGCCATCAGACTGCACCTGGACACACGTGCATTATCAGAAAGTATCACCAGCAGAACTGAGTACTTCCCGTCAAGTATGCCCAGAAGAAGATTGTGATGCAAAGATTGCTATCCTTTTGAATGCACATTTTGTATTATTATCACCAGCCAAGCTCATTCCAGTGCACACAGTGCTATCATACAAGCAGCTTTTGGAATAACTCAGACACAGTAAGAGCACATAACAGCTTTCTAGTGTTTTTGCAGCTCAATCAAGAATAAGCCCTTCTCCACAAAGTCAGTGCTGCATGCAGGCGCTGTGCTTGCAGTTAAGGAGAAGTCAATGACAGCTACTGGATGGGAGGGAGTGATTTACATACAGATGAGCTTTAATAGTTCATAAAGATGGAAACCACAATGGTATTTTTAAGGTACAAATTCCTTTTTCATATAGCGAAAGGGGAAAAAAACATGACATGATTATACAGCCCACTCAAGACTGAGTCATACCCATGGAGGAGTTAAAAACACCATTTCTTTTTCCCTCCATAAGGTTGTCTTTTCCATCTTATCTTATCCCTGCTGGTTACCACCTTCACTGCTGCTTCCCCATGCCCATCTATTTTCTTTCCTTCTACTTAATCTCATTTGCTGTCATTAGTGAATGCAAGCTACCACTTGTTCCACCCCTGCAGACAAGCAGTGCATAATAAAAATTGTGTACAAAAAGAATAAAGAGGAGGAAGACAGTTTCTCTTCTCTCGAAGAGCCCTAGGAAGAAAGAGCAGCCCACAAATCATTTTGACTTATCCAACTATATCTATCTGTCAGGACAGTGCACAGCTCTCTGGACTGTACAGGCAAAGGAGAAGAGGCAGCAGTCCTTGTTCTGACAGGATATCAAAAAAAAAAGTAGTTAGGCATGGAAATGTGTTTTACAGAAAGCTTGTGGTATCTCCATTCTTGGAGTTATGCAAAATTCAAGTGGACAAGAGCAAAGCAACCCAGCTTACCTTTGAATCTGGCCCTGTCTGAGACATACAGATAACCCTTCTGACCTAAATTTTATTCAATGACCCAGCCTGAGACTTTCCAAGCTAAATCAGTAACTTTAGAAAGAACTGGTGATATGAGAAAATGACCCAGCAGAAGGTCAGAAGCCTTTATGATAAACATCCACATAAGCATTATGTTTCCTCTTTGGTTATACTGAAGTGGTCATGAATAGACACTAGGAAGAAAGACCAAGAAGATATGAAGGTAGAGGCCTACACGAAATAAATGGGGTAGCTTTATGAGACAAATACTAAAGACATGGCTGAAAACTATCATAGCAAAGGCTGGCATAATGTATAGAGACCTATGGTGGATGTGCATGTGTCATGCTCCCCTTGGCAGATCAAGTAGGTCTACTACCGTAGGAGAAAGGGTTTTTTTCCAGTTGGGTTTTTTTTTTTTTTTTTCTTTGTTTGTTTTTCTGTCTTTCCCTCCCCAATAGATTTCCTACTGGATGACTGAATTGGTAGTTATGAGCTGACCTCTTTCCACCTGTGCAGGAAATCGAGTACATATTGATTGCACAACATGACATTGATAACAAAGCTAACAGGAATAACAAAACAAGTCCTCCTTCCAGTACAACACGATATTAAACAATTTAGCCTCCTAAACTGCAAAGCCTGGCAGATTGGGATTGAATGCTATTTCTAGCTAGCTTAATCTAAAGACATCAGTACTGATTTATTAGTTTGTAAAGAATAGTCCAGCAGCCCAGCCTACTGGTTACCCAGATCTGGATAAGACAGAAACGAATATTTTGCTTGTGTGCAATACCAAGATAAAAAAAAAGTGGAAAAAAGAGTAGGAGTTACAGATGTTAGGAAGGTCTTTCAAATCCTCCCCATCTCCAATGAGAGACTTCAAAAAAAGGAAATTTTTCCTTTAAAAAGCTGAAAACTGCAACAGAAAATAAATCACTGAAAGTAAAATCAAATTAAAATTCTTCTCCTAGAAGGGGAAATTTGATTGCTATGTGCTACTCAGATAATTGCACGGAGCTGAAACTGTTCCTATTGTTTAATTTCTGCTTTCTTTTATTTTGCTTTTGTGACATGAGTTTCTTCACATTGGTATAGCAGCAAGCCACCTCTCAAGGAGCTGGAGAGAGAGTCAAATAACTGGCAATGTTTTACTTTTGAATGAATGTCTTGCTTGAGGCATATTTTCAGGCTTTGGATGAAAGCACAGGAAATTGCTATGATAAGCCTCAGACTTTAAAGTAGTAGTGTAGTGGGGAAGATACTTTGCTATACCACATATTGTGGAACATTTCAAAGCAACACTGCAGAACACCGTTACTATACATGAGATGAAGAGAACCCCCACAAATATAAAATCCACTTCTCAAGATTTCTATAGTACTAGTCCTAGAAAAGCAACAGTTATTTTTGAACGATACCTGAAATTTTCTTTGCCAGTTTGCAAAGACTGGAGATGAAAGATTTTCGGTAGGATTGCCGTGTTTTTGGAGGCAAATGCCACATGATGTTCAGTATTTTGTGGAACTGGCCTGTATTAGTTCAGGAACTATTAATGTCACATTATAGTTGACCATGCTACAAAAGGCAGACACTTCACCTGGGCAAATACTTCAGTCATATCTTGCCTTATTTCCAGTTTAAAAAGTCTCCAGCATAAGTGATCAATCATCAACAGATTTGCTGGGAATTTTCAGTCTTTTCTAGATATTGTTTCCCTGAACAGGAAGTTGAAAATCCTTACAGGTAAAACGTTTTCCTGGAAACAGGGAGAAGGACCTCTGATGGTACCTACATACAGCCTATTTTCATTAGAATGATTCCAAGCATGCTGGCTCAAACCAGAACACTGAGGTCTCTGCCAAAAGTACATTACACTTTAACCACAGTGGTTAGCCATCGCCTGGTTGGATAAGAACATTTCCTAGGAACTTATCAAACAGGCAGACAAACATTTGCTTGGATATTTGCACTTGTACTGCTTTCTTTCCTGAGAGTACTAAGAAAAAAATCAGACCAACCAGCAGCATGAACTAACTTTGTAGTATTTGGTTCAGTAACACAAATGTAAGATTCCACCCAGATATCTTCAACCAAGTATAAAGTCTTGGCTTACCTTTCTGGTGTTACATCTTCATTGCTGCTCGAGTGTGCTATTTATAAGGTATCTCCATTCCTTGTGTAATTGGAAGTCTTCCCTGCTGACAGAAAAACAAAGTTCCTTTCCAATCCAGTCCAGAGTGACCTTCCTTTCCAGTAAACAAGCCCCAGATAAAACAGTTCTTCGCCCTGGCTGGATAGAGGCAGCAGAGCCAGAGTGGGCAGTTCTTCAAATGTGCTGCAGAGCAGCTTGCTGCAGGGAGTCGAGGGAGATCACAAGTTCACTGTTAATGTAGTAGACACCCCACAAGTGGAAGCAGTCACAACAAGGAGAACACTTGGTACGACCCCACAACTCCCTTTCTTCTAGGTCTTTTTTGGACCATCTTGGACAAGCCTGGACTAAGCAACACTTAGCGATGAACTTGTAAATTATTCATTCATAAACACATTAGCTCATCTTCATCTACAATAAATTTACTTCTTTTGACTACCATTTCCCACTGCGCACACTCTCCTCCCCTAAATTTCTCCTGGCAACCCTTCTTCCAGCAGGCCCCAAATGCAGACCCCTCCCTCAGGTCCCCAACCAGCACCCCAGCCTCAGCCATAGAGGCTGCCTGGGCAAGCTGGAGGCTATACTGTACTCCAACACCTTGTTGGCACACACCCTTTGCCAGCATTACTGGAGGTCCACCAGAACACAGCACCTGAGCTCCTCCAAACACTTGATGGCCCTGTCCTTGAGGCCACATGCTTCATCAGCCTCTCCCATCTCATGGTCAAGGGCTAATGAGAAAAATCTGATCAAAAGAGAGGCTTTGCTCTTAGTCTTCACCCTCTTCTCCCTATTCAACATTCCTCCCCTTCCCCTCCCTGCATTGAAAGCCTTACGAAGCACTGTGATTGTGCTATATGCCTGCTTAGAGTCTTTGAAAAGGCAAAAGTTGAACCTTTAATATATTAGAGTATAAAGAAAAGCTCTGGGATATTTCATAGAAAAATAAGCTCTTTGACTTTGACTAACTGGGCTTAGCACTATTGGGTTTTGTCTTGTAGTGCTGGATTCCTAAAAGCAAAGGGTGGGGACTATGTTGGTTTACTCACAGGCATGTTGCAGGAGAAAGGATATTTTGGTAGAGCACAAACACTGGTGGAGGCCTTTGATGGAGAACTTGAAAAAAACCTGTGAATTGTTTCAAGCAATGACCATGAATATGATTCTGTGTACAATGAATTATTCATAGTTAAAAAATTTCTGCTGGGGCTAGGAAAAATGACACCAGCAAAACATTCAAAGGGACATTTCAGTAAGTTAGAACCATTTTACGACATCTGGAATACTAGAAATTTGAACAAAGACAGGCAGAAAAAAATGCATTTTTCCTAATGTGCAAGTGAAAATTGTTACACAGGAAGGCATTATTATTAAAAAGAAAATAAAGTCAGGCTGATTAAAGAACTAAGATTTTGGTTTTTTTCTGATTTGTTATTGGGTGGTTTTACACAAAACGAAAAACATGGGCTGACCAAACTGAGACCGATCAGAGCTTAGACTAACCATAAACTCATTGAACTCATTACAGAAAAAGAAACCCAGTACAGCTGGAGCTCGTAAGCTGTTATAAGATGAAAGGTGCTACTTACAGCTTGCACATCTTTTCAGTCATTAAGTACTGGCTGAGAACTGGTTTGTCTGACTTGTTGTTTCCCAACCAACCCTTTCTTAAACTACCCAACTACCCAGAGCAGCATTTGGTGTATTTCAAATCCCTCACAGCCCAGTCTGAATTTTCATTCTTTCCACAACAAAGTAAGAACTTGCAACTTCTCCTTTTTGCACAAATACGATTTGTTACCTCCTTGCTCTGTGTCGAACAATGAGCTTGACCTCTTTAAAGTCATAGTAGATATGCAGGTTGCAATGGTGATAATCCCATCAGCAAGGAGAAATTAATTTCTGTATACTATGCAACTCAGTTTGGTTTGTTTGTTACAAGAGAGGGCAAATTCAGTGATTAGCCAGGCCAGTTTTTCTGTCTCCTCTAAACAAGGCAGATTTTGTGTGTCCTCTAAATGTTTTTTTGCTCATCCCAGTATAGGTATTGCACTATACAAAACCTCCACATTCATTATTAGGTAGCAAGGTTTATTTTAAGAATTAAATTAGTATGTAATACCTTAGAAGATGAACAGCTATTGTAAATACAGAATAAAGGCTCAAGCACCATAGCTCTTCTCTTCCTGTATTTGTGTTTTACAAGGAAAAACACACAGCACTAAACTGCGTAAGTTCCATAAAAGGTGCTATAACTAATTTATAAAGACAATGCCTCAACAAATTAGCAATTCAGATAGACATATATGTGCATGCGTGACTATAGGAATTTAAAATAGGGCCCGAGAGAGCCCTGTAACATGAACTGCTCTTGATCCCATTCAGCCGTGCTTTAAACTACAAGCAGCACCCGTTTTTGTTATGCCACCCTATGCTCAGGTCCTCTGTCTCAGCTCCATAAGGCAGGCCATTAATTTTCCCTAATCAGTTGTGTGAGTGTTAGTAAGCCCTGTCAGTTCATTTACATCAGTGGATGCTAATACAATGGGAAATGAACATATTGATTTCACTCAGATCCCTGGGCAGCTGCCAGTTACCAACAGATCTCAGCCGAGTTTGAAAACAGCAACGCTCTTGATTGAAAAATTACTTTTTCCCTGTCTGTGCCCTCTCCATGCTCACTTCTGATCAATACATCATTCTGATTCACACACACATCCTCCTCAGGAGGCTTTGAACAAACTAAGTACAATTGTGAGCTCAAAGAAAATGTTGGCATATATTTTTTATGTTGCAAATTAATTCTATATATTCCCTCTCTCAGGATTCACGGACAAGTCAACTAATGAAAGACCCTATAAAACTGAGGTAAGGTACAAGATCAAAAAGTCAGCTCTAGCAGATATGACAGGGGATGAAACCCATTGCATATCACACCATAAAGAAAACATAGGAATTTATTTAAAAAGAGGGGGCAAGTTTCTTAGTGGCAAGAAATTTAATGCTAAAATCGATCAGAACTAATGTGTGTCATGATTTTTACAGTCAGCAGTTACAGTATAACTCAGCTCCATTTCCCTGTAACTGCTCCAAAATCAAATGCTTATTATGGATATACACATAGAACAAAACAGCCAAAAAGTTGCTCCATCTCTCACCAAGGCTAGACCAAGCAGAGGAAATTACGTTTTTGTGGTTTGTTTTTTTCAAGATTAGCTTCATAAATTATTTTTCAGTTTTGTTACTAAACCTTTGAATTTAATGTACTAACACCATTTAAATACATGATAGATTTTGCCCACCTGTACAATGAAATTTCTGGATATAGCTCTAACACTTTATCTCCCATCTTCCAGTAGGAAGGAGTGGTGGGCAGTAAAACCTATCAATAATACTTAATCTTGCTAGAGCAGGCTGGCTACAAGCATAGCTAGGATAATAATTTGTCCCCTCCTTCAACCACACATAATACAGTCTTTATTCAGCAAATAGCAAAGTCGTTTCATACCATGCCAAAGGTCAGCTTTTGCTGTATTAATAGCTGCTCTGGGAGGATCAGTGTTGTGTTATTCTATATTTTTGCCAGAGCCTGGAGATGCAATTTCCTACAATCTACAGGCAATTTCCCACCAATTTTCTTGGGGAGCTAATAGGCTGTGACAGGAGATGGAGCTAGCAAGCAGCAGGAGGCTTCAGAAAAGACAAATTGCATCTCTGCCACCGAACTGGGCAATCTGGAAAGACAGAGTTTACAGCTTTGCAGTGTTACTGGGCCCCATGCTAACAGCAAATCGTTCAAGCTGCTATCTGAATTTCATATTCTTTTCCTTCTGAATGTTATGAACACGTATCACTTTGTAGCACTTTTTCTACAAATGACAGTTAAACACAGATCATGTATGATTACTAGTTTAACTGCCTTTTAACTAGACAAGCTTTGCTAAATGCTGTTCACACTCAGAAATACACAAATATACAGTCTCACTGTCAAACACAGTGATATTTTTGATTATCTTTATACTCTTCAAGGTACAAAGCAGATGTTTATAGAAAAGGATTGATTTGTAAGCTAAAGTCAAATCAATCACACAGTGCAAACCATAAGAACATTTAAAAAAGCCACTACAGTGAGAACACTGTGGTAAGAAAGCCCCACTGATCTTAGAAAGGACAAAATGAAAGCACAAAAAAAAAAGCTCCACTCTGTGTTTGAAACCCAAAAAGTTCAACTGAATACTGTAGAATAATTTCAAAACCATTTATATGACGATTTACCTTACGAATTTAAAATTATTTAAAGTTAGTAAAACTAGTAAAATTGTAAGAATGTATCACCACATCCACTTCAACAGATATTAAAGCTGCTAACCCTCACCTATGATATATATATAAAAAAAAACCCCAGAAAGTATTTCAAAGGCACATAACACTAGCAACTATTCTAAGTTACATCTGTCACCGTACATCCCCTTACTACTACAGCAAACCCAGGGGATAAATACTGTAAACACATTTTATTACAGAAACCTGTATATCCGGAGGCTTTTCTACAAAATATAGAAAAACAAGTTTCTGAAGGCATGGAAATTACTAAAACAACCAACAAATTCACAAAATTATTATAATTAGCAAAATTTTCAAAGTTAATATTTTCCCTTCGTCTCCAATAAGAACAAATTAGGTAGAGTAAAAACAATCCCACCTAAATTATTGCTGTCCACAGGGAGACAAAAATAGTACTGAGATGTATAAAATTTTACTACAATTCAACCCTAGGAATTTTTTTTAATTACTTAAGTAAAAATGTAAAATTACAGTGAACAAAGTATTGAAATATTCTAACATGCATTTTGAAACTCTTCACACTTAAACAACTTGTCATTAATATCCCCATTTCATATTTGTCATTTTTAATAAGTTACAGCTAGATAAAATACTGAATACCCAGGCAGAATTATAAATAGAGTACCAGATCAATAACTTGCACTCAACAAAGAAGAGTGTCTGCATAAACAAATAAAAAAGCTAAAAACCCCAGAAGTACTCCCTTAAACAGATTCACTGATAAAAACACAGAAGAGTATGAGGACTTGAGAATCTTGAATTTAACAGATGAAAATTAATGATTTCTCTATACAAGTTTATAAACGTCTTGAAGTACACATTCAAAATCTTAATTATATAATAGATTAGCGAATATTTATCCAACTGCTGTCAGAAATACACATCCCACATAATTAACAATCAGAAAGACAGAAAAGTAGAAGCATTGTGTATGTATAACCCATTAAAACATCTCCTTAGAGGACTAACACATATTCAGGAGGAAACACAGGGGAGCACAGTGGTAAACTGGTCCCTGTACGAAAAAGAAACTTATTCCAGTAAGTAAATTTCATGTGGCCCAAAAGCTGAATCATTGAACTCTAAAGTTTTGCTGCACTCATGGCATGCTAAGCAAATACAAATCTGACATTAAGGTCTTTTACATACTTAATAATGTTAACAATTAATCATCAACAATTAAATATATTTCGAGTTCGCAAAGGATTGTATATTTACTTGAAACTTAATTAAGTAAATACTCAGGTCCAGCTGAAAAAAATTATTGCTGATTATTCTTCAAGAATAAAGAGAAGCTTCATCACACTCCAAAACACCCTGACACAGCAAACCACAAAATAAGAGTTATTAGCTTATCATAATTGCAGCCAGTTTGTAAAGTAACGGGATAATCCACTGCGGATTGTTGTAAGGAAGTGGGTCAAAGACTGAAACAAACAGATGGATTTTATTTTAAACAAATTAGGCTTACTATCAGGAAAGAATCAAGTGGTTTTTAAGTTTCCTAACACTATGGGTTAACTTCCATTTAAGACCCCTTCATTCTGCTTGTTAACATTTTAAAACTGCCATTAAAATCAGTCCTTGAAGAAAAACCAACATTTATTATTTGCAGTTAAAAGCTATCATCTCCAATTTCTATGCTAATGACAGAGTATACAAAAGGAATAATGATAACGGTATGTTTGATTACCTAATCTACAAACTATGTCTTATCTTCACCTCTACTTCACTCTAGGCAGAAAACAGATAGAAGCAAGGTTCAAGAGATATTATACTTCTGTACTGTGAACACAGCAAAGGTAATCCTTGCCAAGCTCTACGCAATAGCAACTCTCTGGTGCTCCTTGCGTTATCTCTTCTATGAATCAACATAAACTCACTGTAGGCAAAGTCACACATGACATTTTAGGAGAGGAAAAAATCTCAAAATTTAAGTTTTACCTCAGAAGTCATCACATAATTTTTTGATGGTGAGTCAACTACAGTGACTAGCATTTCCACAAACAATAAAAGATACAAGCATTGGACAATGACACTATCTTATCTCTGGGTACTTGCTTTTGTAAGGACAATTATTACACTAGCCGATATTATCTTGGCAGCTACCCACTAAAAGATTCAATCAGATTTTTCTGTAGTTGACATATCACCAGCAGATTTGTTTGCCACAAAATTCTTACTAATGCATGAGCCAGAAATGCACAACCTGCTGTTCAGCTCCTAGGAGTGAACTGTGGAACCTGGCAATAAGGAAAATCTATACTAAACTCTGCTCAGATTAAAAAATCTTAATTAACATTGGTCCCCACCAGTTTTTTTTGTATTGTTTTCTGCAAGTTTCTCCAAGGAAACAAATCCGTCTCTCTTGAATTTATACGTCATAGAAGCAAAAAGTTCTTTTGTTTTGAGATATAGCATCTTTAGGAACATTAACCCACTAAAAACAATTCTTCATTCATTCTTAATCCCCTTCACGTTTTCGTGTTGTATCCAATTCATAGAATTTTTTCTTTATAGTTATGAAAGAAAAAAATAAAAAAAGAAAAAACCCACAACTGTGTGCTTAAAGTGTTTTCAAAGCACAGTTTTTGCTGGTTTAGAAAATGTTTAGGTGAGTATTTGAGCTCTCCTATACAGAAATCTGAGTAAACTTCTCAGAAATACCAGTAAGCTAGACCCAGAAGGCAGATTCTTAATGCACCCAGTTTCTATATGTCTGGTTTCCCCAGCAAAAACTACCACATTGCACTAAGCACTTATGATGCAATAGGGCACTTGGGAGCACACTGCTGAAAATGGGATTATCAGTTGCTGGAAAGATGATCTTGGGCCACAAAAATACCAAGTAATGGGAAACATTGAGAACTGGCCGTGATTTAACACTTTCTCCTCCTAGCATTAGACGGCTACTTATAGCTGTCAAAGAAATGCCTTCTTCCAGTTCTGATATATAACTCAGGAGTCCTTGAATTTCTGTGCAGAACACATTTTTGGACAAACTGCATAAAAGTGGAATTGCATACTGGAATCTCATTCTGGATAAATTTGTAGATTACAAGTTAGACTACCACTGAAAGTATGTGTGTGCATGTTCCCATACTCCCTCATCCCTTCACTTGTTCCCTGCCATGAACTCTTCTTTCATTCTGGTGCTCATGAGGTCCTTTCTCTGAGCTGCTTCATCTTTCCTATTCTCTAATAACAGACTTCTCTCTGGCAGGACACCATGACTCAAGTCTTGTACAGACCTACATTCTCACATTCTTTCCATGACAACACAGTTGGAGCCAGTCCAGCTTCTCCAGTGAAACAACTTAAAGGGTAAACACTATCAAGTAGTGCAAAATTTGAATTTAGTATTAGCCAGAAAACATTAAAATCCACCTTTCTTCATCACTTGAATGTTGGAACTTCCCCACTGACTCAAAATTGCACCAACATAATAGGAATTACAAAGGATTAGTCTAACTAGATTATATGATCCCACAGGCTTATAAGCGGGGCAGTCTTTCTACAAAAACAAACCACCAAAAAATACCAATTTGTCAGTCTGGGTTTAAGTTACTTCAGCAACTTACGCACTTCTGAAAATTCTACCTGCATCATCAATGTAGAGATATGACAGAAAAACTACAGTCAATCATTTATACATAAAAGGATGCATGTGACTAGACAACAGATTCTACTTTGACATTTATATTAAAAAATAACACTATTATTTTTACAGTCTACGAACTTCATATCCATTTAGTGTTTCCTCTTCCCTTTAAAGGAACAAAAGCTTCTGAAACGCCAAATGAGTTTAAAAGAATTAATGCAGATGAAAATTCCCTCTCAAGGACCAGTGGCTTGTGGGCTGATGTGGGGAACTATCTTTATTTGGAACTATACTAAAAAAGAGGTACTCTGTCACATTGACAAATGCATTGTACGGAGTAAGATCATGATTTTCTGCACAACCGACTTGTAAAAGGCTATGCCTAGTGCACATAAGCGAAATATACATATTAGAGCTGGCAAAGGATTTGTTCAGTTGAATTGATATTACTACCAATCTTCTCTTCAGTATATTGACAATGCAATATGTCATTTGTAAGGGCTCCTTGCTTCTGACTGGTACTAGTGTTTGCCAGAGTGGTGTTCAGATATCTCTGAATGACGACAGCCACACAGCAAACAAAGATTGTACCAGAAAGGGGATAAACAAAGGAATCTTCTAGAACTGTAATTAAATTGACAAAAAAAAATACTAATTACTACACCATAGTTAATGTCATATTTTTTTTCCATGTGCTTTTCCCCTGTGCCTTTTCTGTTACTCCTCATCTGGGTTGGTCTGTTTCTTCATTCAATACGCAATTATTTTTCACCCACTGCTTTACACAGGGCTTCAACAACTTAAAGAAGTTTCAATCTTGAAGTTTTAAATCTCGTAAGTAATAGTGTACACAGACATGCCAAGATTTCACCAAATGTATCTTTTCACTAAAAATTACATCTGTTGGTGGAACACTGACAAATGAAAAAAAAGGTTTTGTAAACTATAAGTAAACCAAACAAAAATTGAGAGGACAATTGTATGATGAATCCCCAAGTTTTAAGAACCAAGGCTTAAATAGATCTGATTGGGGACAAGAAAGTAGTAATTCCTTAATTACAAAGAAATTTATGGTACAAATGATTAAATTAATTCAAACGCATAAATAACGTCCAATGCCATAACTCCTCTGACTCATGGTGCATTCTAGAAGCTAACAGGAAAAGACGAGGTATTTCATGATTTTCCTGATGCTGCAATTTTGAATGCCTGATTGCCAAGAATGTGATCTAACAACCACTATGTTGCAACTTATAGCAGATCCATTATACATGGCTGTATATATTTTTTAAAGTTACATGAACGTGTTAGAATAATTGCATTCTTGGTTCCTCTTATATCAGCTTTTAAGAGAGGCAAAAGAACACCTACAAAGTCAATGCCAAGGTGACAGCAGTTTGGAAGAAATCCAAACATTCCTAACTACAGCAAATTTGCCAGTGCTGTTAAACAAAGTTAGCGATAATCAGCAGAGTCAGACGTTTGGAAAATCTTCAATACAAAAACAGGGTCAGCATAAAAATCTAGTAACTTAGTACATATTCTTTCAACTTCCCCTTTTTGAAATGGCATAGCACTTCACAGTATTTCAATGTAGCAAATATAATTATTTCTTTGAAAAGCCTGACGATTCTGATTCCTGCCTTTGTATGTGCGGAAAGAACTTAAGCTGGTCTGTCATTTTCACACAGATAATTATTCACAACGCAGTAATAGACAAAGATATAGATACATATGGATAGAACACTAATTTTAAATATCTAGGAAACCAGATTATCCTGAATGGTTAATATTTTACATTCCAAATGCAAAGTTAATGTATTAAGGCTATTACAATTCTAGATGCTATAAAATGGTTACAGTAGAATGTTCACGTAAATAAAAAGAAAACTGATGTCTCTTCAGACTGGAAATTGAGAGAAAATTTGCCCCCAGATGAGAAATTCCCTATTGAGTCGATGTGTTTGTCAAACTTGTTTCTTCCTTAGTTACGTGTCTTTGAAAGAGTGGGGATATAGGTCATTGCCATATGCCAGTGAAATGAGAAAGCAGCTCTTCACAGATGAATCTTAACCTGTCTGCCAGTTTGCGTAATATGAATTATTTGTTCAAAGATATGCTTCTGTTCATCTGTACTGCACATCAGCAACAGAAATTCTATTTAAATTACAGAATGTAGGAAATGTATGGCTCTCACTGGTGCAATAGCTAGACTCGTCTAGCACGAAGTGGTAGAACTCATTAATCTGAAAAAAACATAGTTAGAATAAAATGTACACATTCTCTCCTCATCCATTTCTCTTGAGTACACGAAGAAAACTTGATCTGAAGATGCATAGCTTTGGTAACCGGCTGCTTAGCATAGCTCTTCACAGATGTCACACACTGATATGACAATAGAAAGGACTCAAAGATTGCTCAGTATGAATAAATAGAGCCTATAGGTCTGCGAAACATGGGACACTCAGGAAAATTAATTCTAATTTGTACAGTGGATTAGTTAAAAAAAAAAATCAAAGTATTCCTTTGTCAATATTCTCACAAGAAATTAAGAAGCAAGTTTGACTTAGTTTAGGTTAATTCACTGCACTTGCAGCACTGCAAGTATTTAACATTGTTTAAGTGATCCCCTGTAAAACTCACACTTTGGGTAATTTAATTAAATTTACCTGAGTATCTAAGTATAGACAATACATTAAAAAGGAAATACTCATTAACTACCATTTCTCTGTAAAATACAAAGGATGCAGTTTATCTAGCTTTGTTTAGTAACAGACATCCTCCACTAATGAATAAAGGCTCTGATGAACTTAGTTGAAATGTAGTCTTTCAGGATTATTTTTCAGCTAGGGGAAAAAGGAGAAGGAAATCACCTCTTCTTCTAGAGAAATGACAAAATGAGTTCTGAAGAGGCACGTATTACTGTATCTGCCAAAGAACACATACATGGGACATCAGAATAAGCCCAAAATAAACTGCACAACTTTATGAAATGTTCAATTTTTATATTTACACTATAATTAGTACAAAATTGCTTTTTAAGTTTTCTGTAGCACAAGACAGTATCTACTGGACTTGATACCCTAGTAAGTCAGAACAACTACTTTGTAGTATGATAAAGGAACCTAGGAAGAGTTATAAAGAATAAGATACCATTTTCAAACTATACATAGTGTTTGCTTTTGCTTCTAAAAAGGTACTTATATCCCCAAAAAGTTTTTAATTTTAAATAAGCAGGGCAGGCAGAGAAGGGGTAGAGGGGGGAAGACTGCTTGTTGCTACCAAAGCCTTTACTGTAACAAACTAAATATATTTACAATTTATACAAATGTTTGACCTTCAACAAAAATACAAAAACATATCACAAGATGCAAAACCAGGAAACAAGTTCATCTGAGACACCACTGCACTACATAGGACAGAATGCAACTTGAACTGCAAGAAACAGAAAGGTATTTATCCCCCATATTCAGGCAATGAGAACAATTTGCATGAGGTCACAAAGAAAGAAAATAATAAAAGGCTCCAACACTCTTCAGTAGACTGGGCTTTTAAAAACTGCCAAAAACCTAGGCTACATCTGTCCATCTTGCCTCTGTGTTCTGTTTGGTCCACGTAGCCAATATTTAGTTGCTGGATGTTGCCTTCTATTTTGAAAAATTGGAGTAGTTTCATGGCAAGGTCTGGAACCTCAATACTTTTGTTCCTTTTTAAAAGGCAAAACCTTTCTACTTCTACATTTAAGAATAATTTTGGCCCAGTTCAACTTCTACAAGTTATATCCCCATATTTTTCAGTAGATAACTTCATAGACTGTAGCCTTTTTGTCTCCAGAGCCAGTGACTATGTACTTATCATCCACAGAGATGTCACAGCTAAGCACTGATGAAGATTCTTTGGACTAGAAGAAAAATAGAAATATATTACATCATTTTAAAAGAAAGTCTGTTAGTCTTATCTCAGCATCCCATTTCAGGGAGATCACATAGGTGAAGGTATCCAAGTCCACTCTTGGGACTCTGCATGTCCTATTTTTTAATTTAAAAGCATCAACACGCTCACCTGGAAGATACTGGCTCCATAGGGAGTTCTCCATGCATTAAGAAGATTATCTTTCCCAGTACTAACAAACCATTTACCTAGAATATAAAAGAGAGAGACCATATGAAACAGACATCTGACAGATTTTGGGTTCTCAATTCACATCTATGAAATCTGTTATCTAATTGCCATTATAAAAGCTCTCACCACTAATCAACATAGTGTTTTTGCTTAAAATCAATGTGGACACTCATACTTCTGTGTGTGTGTTACATACTAGGAAATCCTGGGATTCTGGAAGCAGAAATAGGTTTGCACACACGTTAATTCTAGCCATAGCCTTTAGACAAACAGATGGGGTTTTGTTGGTAAGTAGCTTTGAATTTATAAAGCAGATATGTTCATAATTTAAGAAACTGAGATACTAAGTAAGTTTTATCAAATGAACTATTACTGTGTAATAACTAAACAGTAAAAAATGAATTAGAGCCCTGACCTTCAGTTCTGAGTTCAGGGCAACTTACCACAGTAAGCGAACTTAAGTGACAATACGCAGCTCTCATGAAGGTGCAGTTGATATTTGTCTGGTTTATTTACATGTAGCACTTCCACGTTACTGCTCTCCATTCCAACAGCTAGCCATTCACCAGTAGGACAATAACCAAGGGAAAATATCTGAAAATTAAACCACATTCACTCTTCTTATTCTATAGATAAACTTTTTACTTTTTTCTACAGCAGCTAAATTAATTGAGTGAGAGAGAAAGAGACGGGGAGAGACATGGGGGAGAGAGGGGGGGTGGGGGGGAGAGAGTTCTTGCTCTTTTAGGAGACTTCAATCTTCCGGACATCTGCTGGGAACTTAACACTGCCGAGAGGAGGCAGTCGAGGAGGTTCTTAGAGTGTATTGAGGACTGCTTTCTGTCGCAGCTGGTGAGTGAGCCCACCAGGGGTGAGGCTCTTCTTGACCTGCTGTTTACAAACAAAGAAGGGCTGGTGGGTGATGTTGTTGTTGGAGGCTGTCTGGGGTGTAGTGATCATGAGATAATTGAGTTTTCTGTAAACAATGTAACAAGAAAAGACAGGAACAGGACATCGATGCTGGACTTTCAGCGGGCAGATTTCGGATTATTTAAGGAACTGGTCAGGAAAGTACCCTGGGAAATAGTTCTTAGTGGCAAGGGGGTCCAGGAAGGCTGGATGCACTTCAAGAATGAAATCTTGAAGGCGCAGGAGCCGGCTGTCCCCATGTGTTGTAAGAAGAGTTGAAGGTGCGGCCGGCCGGCCTGGATGAGTAGGGAGCTTCTGAAGGAAATAAATAAGAAAAAGAGGACGTATCGCCATTGGAAAGAAGGGGATGTAAGCCAGGTCATGTTCAAACATGTTGTTAAGTCGTGTACGAAAAAAAATCAGTGAAGCAAAAGCCCAGCTGGAGCTTAAATTGGCCACTTCTGTAAAGGATAATAAGAACAGTTTTTATAAATATATCAATGGTAGAAAGAAGGGCAGCAGCGACCTCCACTCCTTGTTGGATATGGAGGGAAATACAGTAACCAAAGATGCAGAGAAGGCTGAGGTACTTAATGCCTTCTTTGCCTCAGTTTTCAACAGTAAGAAAGTCTGTTCACTTGACAGTTGGTCCTCTGAAGTGGTTGATGGGGGCAGGGTGCAATATGGCCCTCCTGCAATCCATGAGGAGGAAGTTAGAGACTTGCTGAGCCACTTGGATCCTCATAAGTCTACGGGGCCGGATGGGATCCATCCTAGGGTGATGAGAGAGCTGGCAGATGAGCTTGCTAAGCCGCTCTCCATCATCTTTCAACAGTCCTGGCTCACTAGAGAGGTCCCAGAAGACTGGAAGCTGGTCAATGTGACGCCCATCCACAAGAAGGGCTGTAAGGATGATCCAGGTAATTACAGACCTGTCAGCCTGACCTCGGTCCCAGGTAAAATCATGGAGCAGATAATCCTGGGTGAAATCATGCGGCACCTGCAGAACGGTCAAGAGATCAGGCATGGGTTTAGGAGGGGCAAGTCCTACCTCACCAACCTGATCTCCTTTTATGACCATGTGACTTGCCTGGTGGATGAGAGGAAGGCTGTGGATGTGGTATACCTGGACTTTAGCAAGGCCTTTGACACTGTCTCCCACAGTAGACTCCTAGAGAAGCTGGCAGCCTGTGGCTTAGATGGGAGCACTCTGTGCTGGGTTAGGAATTGGCTGGATGGCCGAGCCCAGAGACTGGTGGTGAATGGTGTTTCATTCAGTTGGTGGCTGGTCACCAGTGGTGTCCCTCAGGGATCGGTGTTGGGTCCGGTCCTGTTTAATATCTTTATTGATGATCTGGATGAGGGGATTGAGTCCATCATCAGCAAGTTTGCGGACGATACCAAGCTGGGAGGAAGGGTTGATCTGTTACAGGGTAGGATGGCCCTACAGAGGGACCTGGACAGACTGGAGACATGGGCCAATTCTAATGGGATGATGTTTAATAAGTCCAAATGTCAGGTACTTCATTTTTGGACACAACAATCCCATGCATAGCTATAGACTGGGGACAGAGTGGCTGGAGAGTAGTCAGGCAGAAAAGGACCTGGGAGTGCTGGTTGACAGGAAGCTCAACATGAGCCAGCAGTGTGCCCAGGTGGCCAAGAAGGCCAATGGCATTCTGGCCTGCATCAGGAATAGTGTGGCGAGCAGGACCAGAGAAGTTATTGTCCCCCTGTACTTGGCACTAGTCATGCCTCATCTGGAATATTGTGTACAGTTCTGGGCCCCGCAGTTTGGGAAAGATGTCAGGATGCTGGAGTGTGTCCAGAGGAGGGCAACGAAGATGGTGAAGGGGCTGGAGCACAAGCCCTAGGAGGAGCGACTGAGGGAGCTGGGGCTGTTTAGTCTGAAGAAGAGGAGGCTCAGGGGAGACCTAATTGCTCTCTACAACTACCTAAAAGGAGGGTGTAGTCAGGCAGGGGTTATCTCAGGTGACCAGTGACAGAACTAGAGGGCATGGACTCAAGCTTCATCAGGGAAGGTTTGCTCCTTCGTCAGGCTTGATCTTAAGAAAAAGTTCTTCACTGAAAGGGTGATTGGCCATTGGAATGCGCTGCCCAGGGAGGTGGTGGAGTTGCCGACCCTGGAGGTGTTTAAGGGGAGACTGGATGTGGCACTGAGTGCCATGGTTTTGATGATGGGTTGGTGTTAGTGTTGGGTTATAGGTTGGACTTGATGATCTCAGAGGTCCTTTCCAACCTTGTGATACTGTGATACTGTAAGAGGGGAGGAAAGGGCGGAGTGGGGGGAGAGAGGGGGGGAGAGACGGGGGGAGTTCAATAGCTAGACTGCTGTTCAAAATTAAAATGACTAATAAACCCTGTTCTTACCTATTAATAACAGGAAAATAGAGTAGTGTCAGGTTATCATTTTCTTCTGGACGTTAAACACATGAAAGCTCCAGAATATTGTGTTGTGAGCAGCCAAAAGGATGAGAGGGAACAACATGCCAGTTGAAATGGGCTCAGTCTCAGTTTTCACTCCCACTGCACCCTGCCTGAGCTGTAGGAAAACCCAGTTACCTGAGATGTGAAGTCATGCTGCTGCAGCTGTCTTCCCTCTCTCAAGTCCCAGGATCTGACAGTGTTATCCAGACCTCCTGTCCAGAGCTTAGTACCATCATTAGAAATGTCAATACAGCTGGCTCCATCTGTGTGGCCCTGGAATTGCCTGATAAAACAAACCAGATTGAATAATGATTTCCTGCCAGAGCTCAAACAAAACACTGTTGTGGTGTTAGTTTTGGACTCTGTATGTGTGTTTCATCTCTTCTGTGTTTGCTGATGTGCAAAAATCAGCCCCTGCCTCTTACTGAGAAAGAAATACAACAGTATAACAAAAAACATATTCCAGGTGCTAGAGAACTGAGTTACATAATGCCTAACTGAAAAAAAGCTCAAATATTTCCTATCAGGTTTTAAAAAAAAAAGCTTGTGAGAACACTGAAGTACAGTAAACTATAGTTAAAAGCACTAAGGACAGCTTAGATTAAAACAAGTGCTGAGGGAACAGAACTCCCTGAGTTTCAGAAAATAGCTTCTATATTTTTCTGTGGCTGCAAGAAAGATGATAAATAATAAGCAGTGATATTAATAAGAAGGGATCCAGACAGACAGTCAGGCAGTTAAACACAGGCATTGCTGAATGAGCAAAGTTGAATTCGCTTACACAGGAGATCACAAAAATCTAAATGGTGCAGTTTGTTTTAAAATCTTCTTATTAATAACTCTCAGCTTTCAGCAACCAAGTGTTATCAATTAGAAAGACCAAGTCAGCAAGTGGTGGGGACCACTACAGCAAACATTCAAAAGGCAACATAGTCACAGAACAAGAGTGGACCCTCACAGAGACTAAGCACGTGCAGCGTAAACTGAGGATGTTCTAGAACTAAAATCTTTTCTTGTTGATCTAGAAGACCAACAGAAAGTAAAACTTGCATGCACATTAATATGACAATCTGTACATAAGTTTAGGCTACTTATTGATATACAGGAAATGTAACTTAAATACAGCAGACTAATCAGATTCTGCGGTGTTTTGTGTTCAGAACTTTCAAAACATCTTTCTTAATTTAGACTCTCCACTCTCATAACACAGTAAGCCACCACTACTTTGGTAAGCATAAACCAAAACTTACCTTCTAGTAAACCACATGCCTAGTTCCTAAGAGTCATTTCACACATGACCCTATCTTTCTTCCTCTGTCATAGCACTAATGCTGAATATTGACCTGCCAACCCCTTTAATCTTTTACTAATTTATTCGTTAATCAAAGGTCTAACAAAATATTTCAAATGTAATTTACATGGCAATCCATTTATTAGTGTTTGCAACCCATTCTAAAAGTTTTAGAGATCGATTCCCCCAAAAAACTCTCTCATGAATGACCAAACATCAGCCCTTTTGCTTTCCTAAAGAACAGAGGGCATCTATACTTCCAGCTGCTTTTTTAAGATTAATTTTATTATCTACCATCAACACATAAGAACTGAAAATTCTCTTTATTATTTAACAAAGCTGAGACAAAGAAAAAGAACAAACCGAGAGCTCCCTAAAAGACATGTTCGGTCTACACCAATCACAAGCCAGCAGAATGCTGCTTGTAGAACCTGTAGATGAATACCAACTATCCAAAATCAACAGGAACTTTTACGATGTCTTCAGTAGGTTATGGAACAACCCTTTAGGTGCTAGAAAAAAATTTTAAAAAAATAGGCTGAAGCTACCAAAACTTCCAAACTCATGTGGAAACTGCATTCTTTGGATAAGAAATACTAAAGTAAACTTTGCTGTCATGAACCACTGTTCAGGGAGATAAATATTTATGTAGCTGTCCAAAGAGTAACTTCTATTAAAGTGTTCTGTAAACAAGTAATGACTCACCTGACCAATGTCTGATTGTGCAAATCCCACACTGCGATGTTCCCATCACTGCAGCAGGAAAAGCACACCTTGGAATCAGGGCTGATAGCCAGAGCATAGCAGGCAGGGGCTGAGGATGTCAGCTCTGCTTTTATACGAGGAGTTGGTGCTGCCAGGTCCCATATGGATAATGTGCTGGCTTCCCCGCCAACTATCAGGGTGCATCCATCAGGCAGCAATTTACAAGAGCGGATGTAGTTATCTCTGTTCTGTACAACACAAATCACCTCAGTTATGTTCGTACACGCATGCCAATAATGACCACTAATATGATACTGACTACATCCAAGTTTTAAACAGTAAGCTATTCTTTCCATTATCAAAACACTGAAGAGGAACAAGCTCATCCTGAAAGGTTTCAAATGCCTACTTCTCATGACAAATCAGAGACTGCAGCTGCAGAAACTGAACTGTAGACTCCTACTGCCACAGTCTGTTCTAGTTCAAACGTGATGAATGGCAAGTCTTCCATCTCAATACACAAAACCAGAGGCAAAGTGAGCTTGTATTTCTGTAAGTGCACTCTTCAGCTAAAGTCACCACCAACAGCAATATTAAAGCAAATGATCTTTCATTTGGCATTTAGGCAACCCTAAAGGAAAAGGCAGTTCAGGTTTCATGCCTTTCAGGTTTTGGAGTTCTCTATCAAATACTATTTTTCATTCTATGTTTTGAAGTTAGACTATTAAGTATTCCTGTATGGCCTCGTATTTAGGGCAGACCTGTGTTCTTCCACGTGATTCTTATTGTACTTATTAGTTTCACATTTGTGACACTACTGCTGACTGTACTATAGGCAAAACATTTCAATCTTCATTTATTACAAGCCTGAATCCTTAAGTGTATTGGATGTTCGTTTCTCTAACAGCTGCCGAACTAATATATTTAACAATTCTTCAGGAGATGGAGGTTTAAGATCTGTAACTCAAAACAAGTAACAAATCACTGCAAGAAGTAGTTAACTGCTACTACTTTTCTTTTAAAAAAGGAACAGTAAATAGTGCAGTGGAAATGTTGACTTAGTTAATGTCAGTTCCATAAATGAAATGATGGAAGCTAGGACTGTGCATCCAGACACATACTTGCCACAGAACAGAATACATTTTCAAACAGACTTCAACTACTAGACAACTAACGTAAGGGTAGCAGTGAATAAAGCATAAATGCTAAGAAAGCCAAAAGAAATCAAAACCCCAACTAAATATTTCAATTCAGAATAGATACTACTGTGCTTTACGACATTAGTTCTTCTCAGTTAACATTTCACAAATGGCTATGTTGCTTCTAATGAGAAGCATCTTTTATTGAGTTAACTCTGAGTTAGCTTTTCAGCTACCTATAATACCACACTCAGGCCCTTCCATATCTGCAGGTGTTAACACAATCAAAATCTATAATTTGTGGATCAATATAAAAAACATAACAAGACTTAAAGTGACCTCGGGACCTTGTCACATTACTTTATCATGGAGCCACTACCCCCTACAAAAAAAAAAAGAGGTTGTCAGTCCTTGTATGAGTGAACCTAGAGAGGATCTGTGCAGCCCTGAACAAACCAGGCTACATTCCTTTCACACTCATGAGCAAAAATCATCAGCATAACTAGAAGGAGAAAAAAAAAGAAAAAAACAGGTACACTTTCTCCTCAAAAATCTCATCTAACTCTACCTGTTTAGTGTTTAAAAAAAAAAAAGGTAGCTAAATGCATAAAGCAGGAATCAGGATGGCCTGCTATTTTCTTGTAATATGAACAAAATCCAGACAAGGACAACTATTTCCTTATTGAGTCTCAAAGGAGAAGATATCCTGGTGCACATGTTCTTGTTCTCTTACCAGACAGTCCAGCTGAGAGACAGGGCTCTTGTTACCAGGCTGGCTGATGTCCCAGACTTTTACGCACCCCTTCCCACCCGTGTACACGTGTCTTGTGGGGTTGCTGATGGTAACTGCACACACAACTTCTCCGTGGTTCAGAGTGTTGATCTGACGGGCATGGCGAGGGATTCCTGGACCAATGAGGGCATCAGGAGGAAAAGGAACTGGCTGCATCTGACCATCTGCAGTAACGTGAAAGGAGTAGGCTCTGAAGGGAAAGGAAAGAAGAGAAAAAAAAAATCAACTAATTACCATGCTATAACGCAACAAAAACACAGTATTTTTTTTATTTGATTTCTTTGCCAGTCTTAATGTCTTGAAAAGCAGAGCTGCAGTGCCAAGTAATAAAGGCAGATGAAACGCCAGAGGAAGACAAGGATGCATAATGGATACCATCTTCTCATAATCATGTTTTCTCGAGTAAGTACTTTGGAAAAACTGACTCAGTTTCCCAAATAGTTCTGGCACTTCTGTAATATCTTTAATACGTATTCAGTGCATGATTTCAAGTAGATGAAAACTGAGGGTTGAGGAAGTGCATCCCAGCAGTGAATAAAAACACTCCTCCTTGAGGAATATATGCAAAATGATTTTTTCATGTCCACTGTAATGTTTAAAGTCAGCTCTACTCAAGGACCAGGTCACAAACAAATGGTGAGATGCAAGAATTTTTTTTTTTACTAATGAGCTCCCCTATACCTAGTCATACATTTATTTTTCTAATATTTCTTGTGTCCAGAACTGCCCTTTATTTTCCAAATGTATCTTCTTCCTCAGAAGTTTTCAGTCACTGATGCTTCCAAAGACCCAACAATAGATAATTGAATTTAACATTCTGTTCTGAGCTCTGAGCAAATATTTTCAAAGCATTTTATTGCATATTTCTAAGTATTGCACAGTTTGAAAGGAAGGAACAATCTAGATATGTGGATCTGTATGAGACATCACAAAGTAACTCAATATGCCCAGGAGCAGAAAAGTAGATATTCCTTTAAAAAAGGACACTGAGAAGTGGAAAGGTAAAGGAACTCTACAGTTTTCATAAAGAAGCTAACACTGGAAACAGCAATATCCTAGTTCTCTCAGAAGGAATGGTAAAAACTGGTTAAGAATAACGGCTATTAAATAAAGAAGAAAATAATAGTGCATACACATACAACTCCTGTACCTCATTCATGTTTAACGGACATGTGAGTTGAAATGTCAAAGAATACACATAAATGGAGGATAAGCAAGTGCGATGGCAAATCTATTTTGTCATGGAAATGTCAGAAACGGGAAATGCAAGGTAAGAAAGGAAGTGCAAAGTTCACTCCCTTACATGTATACAATATGCACTGCAGGTCAAATATTTTTCTTCCCATACGATCCTTTCTCTTTTCTTTTATAAAGAATTACAGTAACGATAAAGGCTCAACTAGAAATCCATATATTTCTGTAAAGATGAGAAGACACAAGACTGTCCCAAAATAGTTATTTACTAAACAAATAAGACACAGGATGGGAGAGGAAGCAGAAGAGGAGTGGCCACAAGACTGCTCAAGGCTGAACAACTGTTCCGGTACATAAAATCCAACTGAAGAGTCACAGCACTTAAGAGGCTGAAAAGCCAGGCCCTATTCTAGGCTCCAGATCAAAGTCAGTTGCACAGTATTTGTCAGCAGTAAGAGTACACAGACTGCACAACTTTGAAGTCTCAGCCTGCCATTGCTTTTATCGCAGACAGAATAGAAACAATTAAACAAGTATTAAGCAATTTTTCCAGTATGTTTAAGATGAATAATCCACTTGTACATGATTATTTTTTTAATAAAAGGTTACAGCATAAATGTTCTGTTCGATTCAAAATACCTAGATAATTGGTGTTTTGAAATGCTTCTATGCATACACACAGCTTCTTAGTCCTTGTTGAGATGGGAGTGGGAGGAAGACAATAGGAACGTTTTTCAAGTTCATACATACTATAGAATTACAACGACTCTTCAGCTCTGAAATGCCAGAACCTTACCCAGTGTACTTTTAGTCAAGTAGAACTTTACCAGTATGCCTATGTTTAACATGTGGTTATAGAGAGTAGTCTCTTTGTTATTATCATCAGGTATTTGCTTCCAAGATCAGCTGGTCAGGGCTCAGGATGACTTGAGTCTGAGGGCCTAATAAACAGACAAGCAATAGCTTCTTACAAGCCAAGGCAACTTTTTCTGCAGTGTGACTTAGTAACAAAACACTGTGCAAAGAAATGGCTTACACATTGCCAAATCCCTCTGCCAAGACAAGCACACAGAAAAAGTGTTCCCATTTGCTTGAATATGTGGGTCAGATCATGCTAACATCACCACTGTCAGCACACTTAATGTGGTCTAGTAAGTTGTATCTGCTAGGTATTATGGTATAACTTTTCATTACTAATACTTTGAAAAAACTTGCATCATTTGAAAGACTACCACTCTACAGAAAATGAAAGCTTCTGTCTCCAGAAGATCACACTACCTGGAGACAGCAATGCAAATGACTATTGGCAGCTCAGTTGCTGTTGTCCTTGGCTACTTCTCTGTCAGGTCACCATGATACAAGGGCCTACTTTGCTACTTCTGGGGAGGATCCTACTGCCAGTGCTACACTACTGCTTTCTTTTCAAGGAAATATTTAACCAAACAGGTTTCCACATTAATTCACTGCTCAAGAACACAGCAAATCAACTAAACTACCTAACTGCCAGCTGTTCTAAGTAGATGTAACACATACAGTCCCTGCCTACCTGAAGTATCATGCCTTACAAAAGAACCAAACCCTTCCATTTCATTTCTCCAATTCAAACAGAATTCCTTAACTAACACAAAAATTCCCCAACTAACACAAAAATTCCCCAACTACAAACCACAAAAGCAGATAGTTCCTTCTATTGATGAGTGCACTTTATTTCCAGCTCTTCTCTGTACTCCAGCTTATTTCTAGCTGTAGTTATCACAACAGTGAATATCAGAGTATGGTGTTTCATTATGTAGGACAAAATGCCAAGAAATAAGGATGAAGGTATTTGTACAGAAATAAAAAATCCTTTTAGCTTCATGTAAGTCAAATATTTCTATCCAGAGATACAAGGGGGAGAAAAAACAACCTGTTATTCTACAGTATAGTAAAATTAGCCTTCCTTTAAAATATTCCTCATTGTACATTCACTGAACAAGCATGAATAAAGAAAAACTGAAATTTTTAATTTTTGCCTTGAGCAATTTGAGAACAGTATACTATTCCTTTCAAAAAACTCAAAGAAAAGTCAGCTTATAACTAGAAGCTGGAAGAGTTAACATTTACCACATGAACTTTGTCTTTCCTACTAAAACGAGAAACATATATTTTCAGCTCTTTCTGGTGGCTGTGTATAACTTGTGCTTCAACTAAAACCACATTAAAAAACCACCAAGAAATAAATTTGTCCTCAATGGCACCATTAATGAACAATTTTAGACACTGGGAAAGCAATAGTGTGGACAAGTCTGTGGCCAGTACACAAGACAACTCTTACAAAGCGAGGTTCACATCAAGGAGAAATCCACAATAACATTAATTTAGCAGCTACAGAAAACCAAAAGCTAAAGACGTTCCTCACTAGAAAGACTATGCAAAACAAAAGACATGATTACAGCAGCACACGGAGAACTTACAGATCAGGGCATACTTAAATGTATCAAGGTAACAGAGCGCAAGACTGTCACCCTGTGTGCATGTCCAAAACTAGTACTCCTTTCCTGCCCCCAATCAAGACAAAATTAATTCTTGATTAAGTAATGACTCAAGGCAATCTGGAATGGTAAAACACACACACACCCCCCTAAACCAAAACCCAGAAGACCTGATAAGAATGATCTACAGATAGGAATCAACTTTGAACGTAAGTATGAAAACTTATTTTATGCACGTTCATATAGACATAGATATCGAGCTCTTGTCCATCAAATTACTGAACGACAAACAGCTAAATACAGAAAACAACTAGTATGAGATTACTTATGCATATATCACTGGAAATTCAGCCTGTTACCAAATGCAAAGACTAGTTCATTTGTATAACTAAGATATTGCTGAAGATACTTTCATGTTCTAGATTTCTATCCAATTTTCCAAGTATATCTGTACCAGTGCTAACAAGATTGGACTCCACAAAGAGCAAAACTGAAGGATTAACATTAAGGAATATTAAAAACAATGGTAAGAAAGACATATTTAATCAAGTTACAAAATAAGGCAAGTTAAAAAGACCAGCTTTCCAGACAACAGTCCCTTGATAAGAGCAGATAAACAAGTAGGAGTGGGTTCTCAAAAGGCAAACTAGTCATTAACTGATCTCAGAATACCAAGTGTTAAACAAAACTGAGGAAACATCAGAAGCATCTCAGAAACATCATTCCTTTGGAAAGAAAGGAACTTAATTTCCTCTTGGAAGTGGGGCTGGGTGAAAAAAACAGTGCCAGCATAGCCATTGATAAAAACGTGCAGCCATGAGAAAACACGCATGGCTAGGGATTCAATAGTTCAATTTGCAAATCTCTGTACCTCTTGCAACAGCTCAGACTGAAACTCCAAATTTCATAAAATATTCAATGTGGCACCTTAATTTCACTCTAGAAAAATGCAGATTTGGAAAATAAACCAGGAATATTCCATTAGTTTGCATTATTATACAACCCACATACTTTGTAAAGAAAATACAGGAGACTTGCCTAATGTAGATAAGATATTCAAAGATGCTGCAGGCAGCAGATGGCATCTAGCTAGCTATAGCCAACCAAGACTAAACCAAGAGACTGTTCTAAGGCTGTCAATGGAAAGATAAGAGATCAGTTTATGGAATTCTAGGTTTGCATCACTTACAATAAAGATAAGCAAAGAAGTCTCTTTAGAGGAAATGACTGGCTCAATTCATGTAACATGACCACAAAAAGCCATTAAAGAACACTTCAATCAAGAGGAGAGTAGAGAGTACAATATCAAAGCAGGTGATCTACAAAGCAGGGTGAATAAATTGTTGTAAATACTAGATAAAAACATTAAAAAACCCCACACATACTGCAATTTAGCTATGAAATACTAGGTTACAAAGTACAGTAGCACAGATGCACTGCTTTTGTGTCCTCAATAACGCAGCAACCAGAACTCAGCCACAGAAAATTTCTGACTGAAAAAAAAAGGGTTTCATAGCTTAAAATATAAAATATTGCCAGGCATTACAAATGGAATATGTCATTGAAAGCTTATGAATACTCTTGTTTAAAAGCAAAAACCTATAGCCACTGGATTATGTGATCTTAAAAAATTCACCAAATTCTACTAAGGTCAGTAAGAATGAGTCTCACTCAATAAAAAGATGTTTTGAAAACAAAGTCTATTCCTTTATTGTATTGAATTTAATTATACCACCATCTGACATGTTACACCAACTCACCAAGCCCTCACTTTAGTAATCTTGTCAACATATCACCAACTTTTCTTAAGTAAACCCAAGATTTAACAGATTTCTCACACTGCCAACAGGCTGCTAAGTCTTGTTCTCAAAAGTAGGGGGGATAACAACGAAAACACATTCAGGATGGCTTTCCTAATCTAAGTCTGTTGCTTTCCTACTGCTACAGAAAAAGAGTGAAAGAAAATAGACACTGTTTTGCGTGTAATCCAGTGTACTTCTAAGGATGTTTGACTGACATTACAATGTATCCCTAGCTATTAGTTGTAGTTCAAAATGAAGGCAAACAGAAACACATTGTGTACGGAATTTCTATTATAGTGTCTCTTCTAACTTAGACAGTATCCTAAAAGTCATAGTTTCTGAACTTTTCCTGAAGCTGCAAAATGAAAGATTGAACCATGACAGATTAGTAAAGACTGTACATATCAGAAATAATCAGCTTAGGAAGCGTAAATGAAGTGATAGACAGAAGTTACTCTAACTGCAATTTTGCATTGAAAGATAGCATGAAAGGACAAAGGGGTTCTAACAAACTGTCATAAAACTTGTTACCATTCTCTCTGCTCCATTCTCTCCAAGAAAACAGACTAGACAAATTTGCAGTCCATGTTCACAGTTTGTACCTGTAGTTGCCCAGAAATACTTAAAGAATAATCACATAATTTTAAAAGGTCATACATGGTCTTAACCCTACTGCACACATACAAGCTCAGTCGCAGTAGTCTACCAAGGCACTATTATTCAAAAATGTGTGCTGTTTTGGTTAACTTATTTTATTGTAACATCAATAAGCCACAGCATCACAGAAGTATTTTACTTAACCACATCATCAATAATTAAATTTTTTTACATAAAAAGAACCTGTTGTGAAAGTCATTCTACACCTTTGCACTACCTGCTGCATAACTGCTTCACGATACTTTTGCTATCCACCTGCACCCTTAAACATTTTAAAGAGCTTGGTCCATTACTCAAGGTGTGCAACAGTTGCTAAAGTAACTGCTTCAGATATCCACTGTGAGGAACAGTTGCAGACTATAATGCCTGATAAAATAAGAACCAGGCAATGAGTCTGCAAGTTTGCACTACAGGTTTATGCTCAGTGTAGTAAAAAAGTTTAGTTTCAACATGTTTTTATCTTACACTGTCTACTAGTTCACAGTGCCCTCAACTTCCTCCAGACAGGAGGAAATAAAAAACTTAAAAGTATAACTTCAACAGGTTTTGCTTAGGAAGGGGTATATGCACACCTGTTCTGGGCTATGACGACTGCTACTTGAGAATTTATATGCTGCATTTCTTACTAGGAGAAGTCTAAAACAATCTCTTGTGAATAATCAGACATTAGTCCCTTTGGAATTCTTGTTCACTGACACGAGATAACTTTATTCTCTCTGGATATTATAGATGTTATCAAAATGTTAAAAGTTACTTACGGTTTTCCCCCAGGAATCCCTGCTAGATTTGGAGGGATTCCAGGTACTCTCATGTGAGGAGGAGGATCAAACCCAACCTGACAATGAAAAATGAATTAATCTCACACTTGCAATTTCTCATTTGGCAAGTCCCTCTTCTTAACTCATAACATATTATGCATTTAACCAAAAAGTGGCTTTTCCCACAGTGTTAGGTAATTGCATGTCCCTTCATAGGGTGAGAAAGAAAGAGTTTTCCCTAGGCATGCTTCTGCCAGAAGTATTTCTATGCAAATAGAAAATTAATGATATATACCATGCATTCACACCACTGGGCATAAGGCACTACTCCTGAGTTAGCACAGAGCTAGCCCTGAAATTAGAGTCCGTTCCGTGCCAGCACATAGCCACAGCAGTGCTCTTCAGCCCTGCCTACAGCTAGTGCATACCCATACAGACACAGCACAGGGCTGGAAAGCAGCCTCAAACCACAGCCAGAATCTCTTCATGGCTCCCCCATTGCACTGTGGGGGCACATCACTCTCTTACAGCTACAGTGCAGGGTGCAGACAAATATGTCTATGCTTAAATATATTATGCTCCCTTTACACACTGCAATTCCACTAAATTTTTATATCCTGAATAAATATGTACATCAAAAAAAGTCCAAACAGAAATTCTGGACCAAATAGACAGTTTTCCTTCTGAGCACTACAGTCAAGTTAGTTTTTTTTTTTTTAATTGCTCTAAGGAGCACATACACTATTTAGAATTTCCACATTTCCATTTCCATATAAAAGACTTGTCTACAAGTTTGAAAAAAAGAAAGTAGCCATATCTACAAAAATGAGAAGATGAGAAGCCTAAGTCCAATCTTGCAAATTTACAAATAGCTAAATTAATCCAAAGCTGCCATCAAGCTCATGCATGCAGAACCAGTCCCCTAGCTTATTCTGCTTGACAGCAGCTATCACTACTATGATGCATTTACTTACTACACCCGCAACAGCAACAGTTCTTAACACACCTTATCACAGAGCTCAAAGATACACACCAACCAACTTCTGCCACTGATTTCCACAAAAAAAAACCCAAATACCAGGACAGAGACATACATAAAAAGACTTCTACATGCTTCAAGATTAATCTGGTACATCTGTGCAGAACAAAAATATGGTTCTGCAAGAGAAAAGTACCAATCAAATATTTTGTAGGTACCAAAAATAGCTTTTCATTTAAAGCATAAAATATTTTTCTGGCATTTATTAATCAGTCAAAGCACTGACGAAGGTGAAGAAAAAAGGAAACATACATAAATACACAAAGATCCTTTGTTTTCAAGACGCAAATTTGTTTCTCCAGCTACGTGGCAAAGTGAAACACACAGTGAAGCTAATAACCTTCTGGCGCTGGTACAGCTTGGGAATTCAACAGTGTTAAATGAAGCATGTAGCTGTTCTCAATGAACCATAATTACACAACTGATACTGCGTGCAACGTATGGCCTACCATAGGAGATCTTCCATAGGCAACCACAGCAGCTGCAGCAGCAGCAGCACTCATCTGGGGTGACATATTGTGCAGACTGGCATAGGCTGCCCCTGGACTGGTTAACTCTCCGTTCATGCCAGCATGAGGTACCATCCCAAATGGAGCAGGGTACGGTCCTGGAACTGCCAATGGTGTCCGCAAACCTGCAGCTACAGAGTAATGAAACAAGGTAGTTTTACTTATATATTCCTGCATACAGGGAAGAAAACATCCCTTTTTTCCCCTACAACACCTCACTTTCTCCTCTCACATACACACACTGCCAAGAAGAACTGCCACAACTTACCAGTATGACCACTTCTTTTCACTCAGTGTAAATAAGATCCACTGAAGTCTGAACTTGTTGATTGCTTCTAACAATCTCTTCTAGCATTACTTATTTCCATTTCTATAGTATTTGCCTGTTTGCATTAAACTCTCCTTTGCCAAATTAAGCAGTAAAGCTGACAAACATGGTTTACATGGTTCATGTCTGAAGCAACTGTACTGTACCAGTCTGAATAGCAAAAGTAAACTTTCCCCTGCATTTGTCAAGTTTTACACCCCAGCAAGTATTAGTAGATTCAGACAAAGAGAAGACATTGTGTTCAGAATAAGTACCAGAAACTTCTGAGAAGTCTTTTCTATATTGCATTCAGTCTCTGAATTACTTGCAAAAAAAAGATAAAGGTAAACAAAAATAAGAGATGGAAAGATCCTCAAACTCTTGTTAATTCAAACACCTGCTCCTCATCAAGCCCTCTCTTGACATCGATAGCAAAGCAATGCATTTAGTTAGCATTGACACAGAACTAAATATGTAAAAGAGATTACTCTTGGAACCAAAAAGAACACATGAGGTAATGCATTACCAGCTTGGTTAACCAAAGGGTCCATTGTTGGAGGCTTGCCAAGGCCTGGACGAAGTCCTGGAGTTGCACTAGTGCCTGGGGTTGGCACATCACTTCGAGGAGTTGGTGTGCTGGATTTTAGAACAGGCGTGCTGGCTTTTTCATGCTGGTATCATTACACAAATTAAATGAGTATTATTTTTAATCCAGACCATATTATACAATTTATCACAACAGCAGCTGAGATGCTGGGCACCTACTACCGAGTCCCTCAGCCAATTTTCATAAATTCACACAATGCTAACAAAATTAACTCGTGAGAGAAAAATTCTGGTCTTTTTTGATTGTTGCCAAAATTAAAATAAGAAAAGAAACATACAACATTATTTTTCCTTCTTCCATTGGCATTAAAAAAAATACCAGAGTTATTTTTTTTTTCAGGACAATACAGTATGCATCACTAACTTATTTTAGCTTGAAATCATTACTGTGTCAGTTATTACTGGACACAACAAATTTAAGTACAAAACCAAAATACCAACATAACTGATAGCATCAAAAAATTGTGACACAAAATCTATAGAGAATCTGATCAAATTATTGGTCATACTGCAGGAGAACTTTTCAAAGAGTAAAAGTGTATTCAGAAGAGTTTAACAAAAGCCTGGAGAAATTCTTAATGACTACATACAGACTAAGGGAAGCCATAAGCTGTTGCTCAAGAAAATAAAAATGCTTAATTAATTCTGTCCTTTGTAATAAATTTGTAACTCATTTGACAGAGATGTAGGAAATACAAGAAATCAAAGTGAAGCATAAAATATTGCTGAGGAGGAAAGATTAACAATACTATAAAGGTTTGGAAAAGCAGTGGTCTATTTCAGCTTCTCATGTTTAAATTCATGTACCTTCTGCCATAAGCAGCTGCAGGAGAACTGAAAGTTAGAAATCACAAGAAAGAACAACACTTATCTGGACAACAGACTGCTACCCACCAGATTCATGTCTTTGGATTTGAGGGAAGTGGAACTTCCTGAAGAGGCTGTAGATGCTGGACTGCTAGAGGCATCTTTCTTCAGCAGGCGGGTTTTATCTATGCCATTTTCACGTGGTGAATGAGTGGGACTTGCCCTTGGGGAAGAAGGATCCTAAAACAGTAGAAAGAGAAGAAGAGCACAGAACCTTGTCATGGGTTGGTACAAACACACCACTAAGGAGTTTATAGGAAAAAAACTACAAGAATTTAAGCAGTAAGTTCAAATGATGAGACATTTTATCTCTACAGAAAAAAGCTGAAATCCCTTCATCAATTTAGAGATATAAGTAAGCTCACATAGTAAGGAATCTGGTTTTATTGACACTACATGGAATCAAACTGTTTCCAAGCACAGAGCTTGCAATCTAAGTATATCTAAGTACAAATTAGGGCAAGCATGCAAAGCACAAGAAGCGCAAGAAAGACCAACAGTAACTGAAGAAAGTTTATACTGTTTTTTCCACATAAGTTCTCCACACACTGCTACTGACAAACATTTCAATAGTCTCTTTTAGGCCATACAAACCTTGCTCATCTGTCTTCAGAAGAAGAGATAAAGATGCACGCTTTATATGCCATAATATCTGTAACTTACTTCTAAATACCATCTGCGATTGCCTCATTACTTACATCTACAGCAAAAACTGAAATCACCTCTCAGGTTATTATCTTTCTCTCTTCCAGAGGCACTCACTGCACTTAACCTGGAATAGCCAGCCCCGCACACAACAATGCCATCAGAGCTTTGCAGATTCTCCCTGTTCCTTTGGTTCAGAACAGCAGCAGGGACAAAGCACTCCTCACAAGAGGGCACTAGGTCTACTGCATGATTATTGAGTTGTTTTCATTGTAACTAGATCTCATGAAAGAATTACTAAAATCTCAAGTTGGATACCCATATTTCTAACTGGTTGACATCCTTTGGGCACTCGGAGCTGCTGAAGACACTTCTCTGTCAGCTTTTCTCCCTGTGCTTTCACAGAGAAGAACAACCTCCCTACCATATTCAGGCTTCCTAAATCTCTTTGTTGTATGAAATAAAAGATGAATAAAATGGAAGGCACATCCCCTCACCTTGATGCCACTGTCAAATCTCTGCCCTGGAGATACAAATGTGGTTAAAATCTCTGCAAAATTTTGTAAACTGACTGACTTCTGAATTCAGCTGACAGCATTCCAAAAAAAACCCAAAACACGCATTTCCAGAAAATGCTGTCTTTAAAGTAGGAAATCAGAATACTAGTAATTTTTAAGGGATCAAACATGTTTTAATAGTATTCCTACTATTAAATACAAGGTTAGATATTGTCTTCTTTTTTCATTTGAAGACAGTAGTTTGAAAACCTCAGCCCTACACTTGCATCTCACCACAGTTACCCCCCACTACAGAGTAGCTACAAAGCATCAAACATAACTGCAGAACGAACAGACCTCGACAAAGCAGCAGAAGGAAAAGCCAAGCAGGCAATCAGACAAAGCCCAAGACACAGTAGCTACAGTACTAACAAAAAAGGAAGAGTTGTGAATATTTTAACATATCCACACAGAGGATTCTTTTTCTTCTAAAATCTAAATACACTTTTCCTTTAACCTTTGGGCAAATGTCAAGACTACAAAAATGAAGAAAAGTTACCTCATTGGATACATCTACAACCAAGTTATCGTCACTCTTGTCCCCATCACTGTCCTATTAAAAATAAATAAATAGAGTGTTCATTTCAATTAGTACATTAAGATCCCAGAAAGAAAGACTAGGCATCTACTCAGACATTTTTTTTCCTAAACAAAAAGTAAACAGCCCTACATTAACTTATTAGCAATAGGGAAAACAACAAAAATTAGCATAACACCTTATTTCTATTTCAATAATAAAACCCACATAAGGTACAAATAGTTTCAAGATGATGGTCTCACTATCAGTGCAAGGTGGTCCAAACCCCTTCCTTATTACCACCATAAACAGTATTATCACTACTCCTGAAAGAGAAACTCATTGTTTTCATATGTTAATCTTACATGTTAATCTTATGGAAACTACTGTTTGCGCATACCTAAAAAAACCAACAGATCTCAAAGCTGGAGATTTTTTTGGCATTTGTTTGAGGAATCAACTTCCTCAAAGTGATAGGACAATTCTTCTCCTTTTCCAGAAAGAAAAGTTTTGAAATTGAAAGTTCTGGGGAGGAAAAAGCTTCAGATATAAAGGCATTTCAACTTTTTCAAACAACAAAACCAAAATACTTTGATATTCTTAAATGGAATTGTTTTATTGTGGCTTGTCAAGCTGTATTTTGACTGTTTCACATAAATCTGTGTTCACCTGAGCTGCCCTAATGCCTCACAATAGCTGACTCAAGTGCCTCCTGGTCCCTAACTCCAAAATGGTCAAGTAAAAAACATTCTATGATACACAGCAGTCTTAGCGATTTCAGCAGTGCTCCATGGTGGTTCAACCAGAAGGTGAGTATTGACTCAAACTCAAAAACAAGCAGACAAAAAAATCAACTGAATGAAAAAAATTAAGATGTTTTCATGGGTAAGTGTAATATTTCCAGCAACAATACTTCTAGTTAAGAAGTTTCTAGGCAAACAAATCAGACATAAAAGTTGGTTCAAATGGTCCCCCATTGCTTGCTTTCAAACTGTCTGGGCTATTACACTGAACACTGGCAGACAGAAAGTAGAACATCAGTTCTTTCCCTTCATGCCATACATTAAAAAAAAACAACAACAAAAAAAACCCCAAACCCCAATAAAACAAAACAAAACCCCCAAAACACAAAAACCCAACAGGAAGTGTCAAACATTCCCTTCTGCTTCAGCAGCTGAATGTTGCTCCAAGAAATAGCACAAACATATTAGGGACCCAAGAGTGATACTGAAGACAGAATGGTGCCTCTATTTGCCACTTGGTAAGCTGTCCAACAAAAGGGTAAAAAATGAGAAGGAATAGGAAAGCTTCAGCCCCATTTATCTGCCACCTCTTGAAAACAATGAAGCACTCAGAAGGCAAGAGTAGGTAACACATTTGAGTATGTGACAGCAGACTAGTAAGGACACTTGTTCACCAGAAATACTGCCCCTGAAGAGGGTAAAAATAGCTAGCTGCCAAGTAATGATTAAGTGCACTCCACTGACTTTGCAATCTTGAGAAATACAAATTTACTGGTACTAGGAAAGGCATTTCATAGGTGTTATTAATACCAGAAGGTTCTCCTCACCAACAAACCCACAGGTTAGAACTATACATGTTCCAACATGAAAATTAGTAAGAAGTCAAAAAAAAAAAACTTTGCATCTTATTGCATTTTGCATCTTATTTCCAAAAGCACAAATTTCTACAACTCGTTTATCTTCCTTCTGGCAAAAGCAGACATACAAGGGCCTCATCTAAAATGACCTTAAAACCAGCAACTCTGTGTTGACAGATTCAGGGAACCTTTAAAAAGAAATATCTTCTTCCAGATTAGAATAAATCCGGAACTTTCAAACATCCTTTTTCTGAACAATGCTTTACTTTGATGCTACATTTATCTGTAAATCCGTTTCAAAGAAGCAGCAAACAGATCCATACATTTAAAACGCGGATTAAAACAAACTGCTCCTGCAGTGCAATAATATCCTTTCCATTTCTTACCAGAATAAATATATTTAAAACAAGCAAGTAAAGCTTGTTTTTCCTTTTTTAAATACCAACTGTAGTTTAAGTATGCTTATGCTTAATCTTCAAATTTAAATTGCAAAATGCCCATAGAATATAAAACCCTCGAAGTTGAGGCAAAACATAGGGAAGTTTGCCAAACCCTTCTGCAATCAAAACAAGATTATTAGAAACTGGCAGAAAAATAACTTGCAAAACCGTAAGAGTACTACAACACCACAATGTACAGAAAGAGGAAAGTAACCACATGTAATGTCAGTAGCTCCAGGGATACCCAATAACTGCTCAGAGATATTCTGGGTCCAAGTGGAAAGAAATCACCCAAACAAATATCGAGGAAATATAGTGTCACCTGATTTTCTCTCGGGTTACACTAATCAGGAAGTAATAGTGATCGGATTCATATAAACACATAATCTGCCAGCTTATTGTCATGTCAAAGAATAGTACTGTCTGTTAAATCTAAGTTCTGCTTTTCAGTACTCTTTAATGAAAGTCCTAGTCTTCAAAGCCAGCAAATACCATCCTGTGATTTGGCTGTGCTTTTAGACTTAAGTTGAAAGCCCATGTGAACCTTCTGAGGGTCACACATCCCATATTGCTGTGTGGAAGTGTCTCTCCAAAGGCAAGCAGCAAACAAGCTAGTAAAAAAATGCAGAACACAAACTACAAACTTTTTATATTTCCATTTGCTTTCTGCTGAAAATGCCATACCAACCAAAAGCAAGTTGGTGCAGCCTCATAACACATACAATTTGCAATAGTAATTATTACTCAACGTGGTAATAGCTAGTATTAGAAAAATGTATTAGAACTCCCCAAACGAACAAAATCCTCTGCAGTTCAGAAAGACTCTCTTACTCAAACTCTCAGAAATGTCCCAGAACACTTGTGAATCCCAAACAACTACTCCTGCATCATTATTCCCTGTTGAGGAATGTTACTTGACAATAGCCCCAACTACTGAGACACTGCTCTTCCCATAACATTAATAACAGTCTCTCTGCTACACATACTCATGTACTAATCATTCACAGGAAACACATTGCCTTGTACTTCACAGATCTTTCACTCCTCATGGCAGCACAATATATGCAAATAAATTGATCACTACTGTGACACAGATTTGCTTACATAGTGGCTGGAATCTTTATCATCCACCTTTCTCTTTTTGATGTCATTGGTATATTCAGGGCCATTCCTGCGTTTATCTGTGCTTCGCAGATTGTCAGGGACCAACAGCGAATTACTCTGTAAAGACAAAAAACAAGGCCAATTAAAAATTCCCCTTAAGATTCTTTCATATATCTTTAAAAATTCAAGTTATATATGCTAGCTGCTTTAGAAATGTGATACCTACATAGTCTTCTACTCCCTTTAGTTCAACTTAAAAGTCCTCCAGGCAAACACGTACAGCTTCATGCATTCCAAGAAGCCTTGATTTTCATTGTTTAACTTACCAAAAGATTAGTTCACTTGTTAGTCACCATCTATTTAGCTAATTTAACTGAATTTATTGTTTAGGAGAAGCAAGCTTACTGTTTACTCATGAGCAGGTAACAATGATTTTATTTATTTATTTATTTTAATATAAATATCCCACATAATAAAAGAAACTTACTAAATATAATCCCATTGCCTGCTCACTTCTAGATCATCATTAATAGATGCAGCACCTGCAGGCATGTGTAGATATTTAGGGTAACTTGTCCTTAACTCTTAAAATAAGAAGTATTTACCAAATAAGTTTACACAGTAATCATTTGTTAGTTGTAGTAAATTCCAATTGGACGCCTTCACAAATGTATTGCAAATAGAGATTAAATATTTTTACTTTCAGCATAACATTCACCACTAGTGTGAAATTAAGGCTAAAGCGTTGTTTGATTTAATCAGACAGCATCTGAAAAACAGGCCAACACATACACAAGACAAATGCAAAGACTAATCTTTTCCTAAAACTACATGGACTGCTTTCATTCATGCTAAGTTATGCTAAGTACAAACTGTTGACCCAAAGAGAAAGGCATTTTAGACATTTTTCAGTCACATGACAATCTGGCATGCCTTCATCGCCATCTCCATCTCAGTTCCAGCTAAAGCATTAAAACGTGTTACAATGAGTTCTTTTAAGTGCAGAATTAGCATATGCAAGAGGGCAATTTGTTCACTGATGTGTTAATGCCATGAACAATACTGAATGAGTTGAGAAAAAGAATTTCCTTTCACAAAGACCTGGTAAGCCTAGTTCCTAAAAGCCAAGTACATGCCTACATTAATATATATTTAAGTGAGCATATATTTAAGTAAATAAGTATTTACACGAATACACATATCTCACAAGAGAAAAGCCTAATACCGACATCTATTCAGTTAAGTGTAAGCCCTCAAAGGAAATACTTGGATCTAACAAAAAGTCAGAGATATTTACTCTTAATAATCATAAACATACACTAATAACCAGTGAACTGTGCACTGAGTGGCTTCCCCTTTACAACCTGAGGACACAACAGTAGTTTTGCTCAGACATTAATGTTTAGTCCTAAGAAGAAAGAAAACAAAACAGGGTACATAAGGCAATCTGAACCCTCTTTTTCCTGCATCTTAAGTTTCTTTTATTCATGACTAGTCAAGCTAAACAAATGCCAAGGGACTTACACAAAGCATATGAGGGTCTAATGAAATTCAATATAAAGAAGTTAAAAATAACGCCTTTACCACAATGTTTTGCAGCTAAAAGGTGGACTTGTTGGATCACTGAACTAATAGCTTTGACAAATACTGCCTGAACTTCACCCCTTGTCCCCTACCAGATGCATACAAACTTACAGATTCACTATTAAAAAAAATACAAAATAAACCCCATCTTCAACATTTTAAAGCTGAATCCATCATGTCTGTAGAAAACAGTAGAAAATTCACAAACAAGCTGTCAGTTAAAACTTGACCACAGATTTGAATACTGCAAATTTATTTTCTGAAGGAGGAAAGTCTTCTAAGAAATAATTCTCCTAAAAATAATTTTTAAAAATATCTGTATTACAACTGAAGAGCTTAGAATAAAACATGGGAAATGCAGTAAAATCAACAAACTCAGTTTCTCACTTTAAATTGACAAAATTAAGGATGAATAGCAAAAAGGTGGCAAAAGGGCAGCAGCTGGGAAAAATTTAGCAGCGTTGCTATTTAAAGTTACTACACAGAAGCATAGGGAACAGCTTGCAAATTTGGTCATTAAATCCGTGTAACTACAATGGCTCATATTTCTTTCTGGTTTGAAGTCTGCCCAAGCAATGCTGACAAAATTCTGTATCGTTTGTCTTGCAGAATTTCAATAACGTGGAACACATCTAGGAACTCCTAGGTTAACATAGCTCCTGCTGGTGCCTAAATGCCAAACACATTATTAGATTTGATTTTCCCTCAAACAACTGATGGCTTACCTGTCACAAACACATAAATATAACAATAATCTATAGTTCTCATAAGACATAATGTTGACCTTCAAAGAACAGTGAAGATAGGTTACTAAAACCCACCTTTCCTTATTTCATAGAATCATGGAATGATTTGGGTTGGAAGGGACCTTAAATATCATCTAGTTCCAACCACCCTGCCATGGACAGGGACACTTTCCTGATAGGTTGCTCAAAGTCCCATCCAGCCTGGCCTTGAACATCTCCAGGGACAGGGCTTCTACGACTTCTCTGGGCAACCTGTGCCAGTGCCTCACCACTCTCATAGGAAAGAAATTCTTCTTTCAGCTTAAAACCACTACCTCTTGTCCTGTCACTGCACTGCCTGATGAAGAGCTCCTCCCCAGCTCTCCTGTAGGCCCCCTTTAAGTACCGGAAGCCTGCTATAAGGTCTCCCTGGAACCTTCTCTAGGTTAAATAAGCCCAAGTCCTTTGCCTATCCTCATATGGGAGGTGCTTCAACTCTCTGATCATTTCTGTGGCCCTCCTCCAGACTCTTTCAGCTCTGGTCATTCATACTTGCTATATATTCACTGTCAATCGTACAGCCAGCTAGGAGACATCAGCAACAGCTTCACAATGGTAAGAATTCTCCTTATCTTTGTTTTTTAAAAAAAAGTCTATTTAGTTCTTCTACCAGGCCTACTAACATCTGGCTTATTTTCAAAAGCAGACATGTATTTTTATTTTAGCTATAATATTTTTCTATTTTTTTTCTAATAAAGCTAAAGAAATTTTATGTTGGGACTGATCTTCAATAATCAGTTTGTATTAAAAGGGCAAAGAGACATACACATGTATAGCTGATTTCCTGAAGAGAAACTGCAGGACACCAGTTTTCATTTAGTCTTCATTTCAATAGTATAGATGCATAATTGAGGATAATCTTTGTTTTCACAGTAGGAGTTCAATTTACCAATGCAGCATCTTAAATGATGATTCTTGGATCAGAACAAACAGTCAAAATCAATTATATATATATATATTTTATTTTTCTACCAGTAATTCAAAAGTTATTCATATGAATTCTTTTTCTTCAAAGAAGTCCCCAAAGAAGAAAAAAAAAAACCCTCATGTAGCATCACCTGTCAGTTAGTCATCAAACTGCATGAGGGCTGTGCAACAGGCAACTTGGGATCCTAAAGCAACTTTGCTACCAGCAAAAGTTAAACACAAAGCAGTAAATGTGAAATGAAAACCTAGTCATGGTGCACAGAGAGAAGGCATGTTCCCTATTAGGAATATAATGCACCTTATTCAAATGCATTTCTTTGACTGCCATGCTGTTCCTCATAGGAAACACACCCAAACCACAAGCAGGCGTGCCAGAGGTACAGGCCGAGAGCTCACAGTATCTCATTTAGCCCCAGTTATAATACAGCACAGAAAACTCACTAGAACATACAGAGCTGGCAACTTTATGCTGAACATTATAGGAATTAAATAACAGTATCTACATCACAATGGAGTTCATGGTTCAACTACACTTGCTCTCAAATTAGTATCTTCTCTATTGCTGGGCTCTGCATCCCTCCCACGTCTCTTTCATCCAAAGACAAACATACACACTTGCTCTGTGCTTGGCCATTCACTTAATTACTGTACATCTAAACCAACTGTAGCCACCTGCCATTACAAACAGTTAGTACAGTTGACTACTTGCACTTGCCTGTACCACCAAGCAGGGCTGTTCTGTATATTTAACTACTACAACGGACCTCGCACCACGCACAAGCACCATCTACAGATAACCATATGCAGACAGGAATCAATGCAGCCCCTTCCTGAGTAGGCAAAACAGGATCAACTCTAACTAATCTACAATTAAAACATCCATTACTCAGCAATTGCTCAGTATTTTTACTGCTCATCATTGGGACTTACTGATATAGCGGACATTGGAAGAGGGACTAGCACATAACCATCCTCCCCAGCAAGACACAAAGATTGCATTTAAAGTTTTTTGGCTTAAGAATAATTAACTTTAATTTGTTGATATGTTTCTTGCAAACACACATGTCAACAACCCAAAAACTGACTTAGAAATTCAGTTGGGTTTTTTAAAAAAAAATTACTTGTGATAGAAAGCTACTGAGTTTGCCACCACTTTAAATTGTATTTAATCTAATATGTTCATTTTTGGAACAAGGAAATGCAGAAACCTAGAAGTCTTTGAATCACCACACTCATGATCAGGAGACATTAACAGAGAATAAGGTTTCTGTTGATTTCAGTATTTTCTAGCTAATGTTTGTTAGAACCAGAGAATCTATAAAAATTTATACCAGACCACCCAAGTTCTCTTGCCCTTCATCATCGCTCTCAAGCTGCTTTTTATCAGCTACAAACTAAACTGCAATGCAGCATCCCACAGCTCTCCTGTGTGAGCAACTCCTACTGAAGCTAATATGCAGTTTGCATCCATACTATAAGATTTGACTTATTTTTAAGTTGACAGAGCCAATAAAAATAACTGATACTTTAAAAGATACTCAAGTTTTTCAATTATAAGCTACATAACAGAAAATAATACTTTCTTCTGAAAGATCAGGAAGCACACATGTGCTGCACTAAAGAGTACCCTACATTCCTCATAAAACTCCTTTTACAATCCTCTCTCTCCCCCCCTCCCTGCCCTAAAATAATCAAAGCACAAAATAAAATCAGCTTGCATAAAATATTAACCAAAAAGTAGCATTCAATTACGCATGCCACCTTCCTCCAAGACAAGGAGTGGAAGACCAGGACAGAGAGCTAAGGACACAGAACACTTTTCTGTTCTAAGAAAAGAGCATTTGCTTTAAAAAATATGCTAAACAATGAAGGCTAAAGAATTCCCTGGAAAATTTATGAGTACTTTTTAAGTCTTAGAAAACAAGCTTAATATTTTTCAGGGACAAAACATAAACACCACCCTTAACATAAATGCCAAGCACATAATGAAGGCAAATCCCACTGTCTACAAATTGTTACTGATACAATAGAGCGCTTCAGAACATTTGCACTTCTATGCTGTCCAGACAGGATACTAGAACAGTGAGTGGGACAACAAGTGAGTGATAGATGAACACCTAAGATGAGTTTGGAAAATGTGGCCAGTACGTTCCCTAGAGAGAAAATGTGGACATCCAAGTTCTTCAGTATCGATGTCTCAGTCCCAAAACTTTATCAAGCTTCAGCTGCAAAGCTTCATTACTTTGCCTGGTTTCATTATCTACAGTCAGACAGTGTCACAATAGCAGGGACATCTGCATTCCTACAGTACCATGACCCATTTTTGGATGGCAAAACCCACCTGCCATTACCCAAGTAGCCCTATAAGTTAATTTTGACCAAATAATTTTAGTAGTTCATGAAGTATAATATTATTAAGAACTTAAATGCATGTTTGTGCAATATATAACATTTATAATGCAAAGAACTTCCTTACATTTCACTTCCTGAAGCTTTATGTAACATAAGGAAGAAAAACAGCCCTTGCCATTTAGCTATAGCAAAAGTAAGTAAAATCAGGAACAATGAAATCACTACAGCTCTATATTCTTTTGTAAACATACAATGTCACTGCATTATGAAGTATTTCTACACATAGACTACATAAACACTTGTGACTGCTTATTTGCCTAAGGAGACTTTGAAAAAAAAGTAATTTAAAAATTAATATTCTCAAGTAATATGCCACAATATGCTTTAACTGAAAGCCACGTCAAAAAAAAATCAATATAAAACCCACAAGGCAAGCGCTAAATTCCATTCTTTCAATCTTCTGCATTTAAAGCTGCCAGCTTCTACTGGTGATACTGGGAGTTCACACTAGACATGTGACGGAAATTATACTGTAGAACTATACAGTAATACTAAACATCATGGTTCATTTAGGTAACTAACAGAAAGTATGGGGTCTTGTGTCTTGCATGATGAAAGCAACCCTTTATCAAGATTTCTGACATCACCACTACACTTAAATGTTACTCTGAAAATCAAATTGATCTTATCTTGGTGACCCAGAGTAATTTGCAAAATAAGAGCCTACTGCTCAGTTGAAACCACATGTAACAATTAAAGAAATCTGTCGGTATGCTTTGTGTACTTCTGACCAATTTTATATTATCCTTAAAAATATATTTTAAACAAAACCAAATCCATTAAAAATACAACAGAATTAGAGACGTTCAAAAAGCAAAATATTCACTGAGCATTTTAGCCAGATCTGAACTTCACTATTATTTGAATTATGACTCCTTCATTTACTGTTAAGCCAAGATTTTAATGCAACACTAAATTTCAGCAGTTTTAAGTTCAAGTTTGAGTTCACCTGTATTCAACTATTAAAGTTTAATTTAATTACGAAATACTATTCTGTACTGGGACTAAAAAGAAACTATAGCCATCACAGTGTAGTAACCTGAATTCAACACAGTCATACAGCAAAGTTCTTCTATTTAATATAGCCTCCAGTTGTTTAAAGGTTACTTTAAACCCGGCATAAAAAGCCTACTACAGATACTAACCAACCAATCATGGGTTACACACATGGAGACAGAAGTAACTGCACTGTCAATTTTATGTACTTCAATTAAGTAAAACTGACATATATAGTAAACTGAGAAAGTGATATTGTAAATCTCCCACAACACAAAACTCAGGTTTAATTTCTGAGAGTTGACCTTCCGAAGGCAGGAACTATTCTCAGCTACAAGACGAATTTAGAGTCTGAATTTCACTACAGTGAAGCAACTGATTTTAAACTCAAAAGCCTTTTAGCAAAGTACATGATGAACAGGGCAGGGGAGGATGGGAAGAAGGACAGTAAACATAACAAACAAAGCAAAACACAAAGCCATCACCCACACGCAATGTGTGTGCACACACACACATACTGCAAACCATCTTCCTTAGCTCTTCAGTAGCTGAAAATACTGCAGTTGAGTAACGTCACTCAAACAAATATGCCCCATTTAAAGAATGTGAATCTTTAATTTGAGGCTCCAGGGAAAGCGATCTTAAAAGTATTTCTAGTTACACTACCATTGATAACATTAAGCAAGAAGAAACGAATAGTTGTTGATCAGTAATCTAGAAAAAAGACTACCACAAAATACACAGTTTCCAGTAAATAACTGCATTCAAAAAAAAGAAAAAAGGCAGCAATAAAAACCAGAAATTCAGTACCATACAGATACCTGTCAAGTAACTTTTCCTAGTTCTTCTCTTTTCTAATTGAGAAGAAGAAACAAAAAGGGCTCAAATACACCTACGGCATCAACAAGTAGAACTAGCTTTGTAAGTTGAAATAATGTGAAAGTTGCACATGTCCATCTCCAAGATTAATATAGCATTATCACTCAAAGCACAATAGCATAAAAAGCTTTAACAAAGCAGTTCTTAGCTGGTTTGCGGGTAAGATTATCTTAAACTAATTCTATTACAGCTTATGTCTAAATGGGAAAAAAGCATTGCTATGGAAGTTATGCCTGAAGCACAAATTAGGCAGTAAAGACATTAATATAGCTTAAACAGATTCAGCTAAAAGAAACTCCTACAGCCAAACACTGTCATGACACATGAATTTTAAATTTCTCAACTGTTCCGCAACTGTAATTCCTGAAAATCCTACAGGAAAATTCTTTACTCTCCCTAGTAATGTCATACTTTACGTTGCAGTCAACATCGTTCGATTTGCCGCTTCCCCGTTGGCAATGAGCAACATTAAGTTCAAGCCTTCCCAAAATCATTCCGCTCAGAAACAAACCTGATTCATACAGTCCCAAACAAATGACTTGGTGTTCTGCATGAAACAAGAGTTATCTTAACAGAAAACATATACGCCTAGTATCATGAAACTGACTTAAAGGAAAATCAAACTGCAACACCTGATTACTACATTACTTAGAAGTGGAAACATTAGCAGGAATATTGGTACTTACTGTGCCCGGCTCTCTGTCTGCTCCCGCAGTAACCAAGAAATGCACAGACATGCCCGTTCAGACACAGAAACAAGAACAGAAATAAAAAAAGGGGGGAAAAAATTAGAACACAAGCCACAAACAGTTTTAAAATGGCTTTTATTTGTATGTCATTGCACATTCCTAATACAGTGATTTCCTGATAATTACAGTATTTTGTAAACATGATTTACAGTTTAACCATACACATAGCCTAGTTTTATTTCATGACAGAATAAATTATTTTCTTTTCAAAAATTAGTTAAGTGCAATTTTGCCCAATATTTAATTGTGTACTAGAATTTGTCTATGAAACTAAAGTAAAAGATGCAATTATCTAAATCTTTTGCTTGAACACTTCCGCTTCAAAATTTAACTTCTCCTTTCCCCTACTATCCCACCTACCCATTTAACAACATCACTTTGAAAAAATTACCCATTATGCAGTTCAACAGTTTTCCACAACGTGGTGCAGGCCACTGGAGTTACAGCTAAGCATTTACCAGGATATCAAAATGCCCTGAAAACTACAGAGCAAGTGACACCCAGTGATCCCCTTTTAAAATACTGAAAACTTCCAAACTGAATTTTGCTTCAGTGATATATATGCAGACATTGTTAAGTTGCCCAGCAGTTTTTTCTCACTCTATGTATCTTGAATTCTTTAGAGATGCACATAGTTTGCAGCAATCTGACAGTGTCCTAATCAGGCCTGCCATGCCTCTCACCTCTGTGGTGTTCTGCATCGTGATGCTTCTTGTCATCTTTTATTGCCAAGTGAGACTGCCCACCCAAAGCACTAGAAAGGGCAAGAAGGCCAGCACTGCTTCCAAGTGGAGGGATTCCCGGAGGCTGAAGTCCTGATGGATGAGGTGTTAGAGGCACTGGTGGTCCATGGCCATGGGAGAGATGTTGGGCCTGCAACTGTTGCTGCTGTTCCCAGCGGTACCATTCCCAGAAGAACAACGTACAGCACATAGCATAGGAAGGAGAAGGGAGAAGTTGGGTTAATTATCAAGAAACAACTTTTTCATTTGCATGACTTAAATCTAGCCTCTCTTCTTTGTCCTACCATACCACATATACTACATCATATCGTGCTGTCTGTGGACAGCCCTGTTCATATCCCATAAAACAAAAAAAGGCTGGCTGGATACTTGTTCTGCAGCCCGAGCAATAGGTTCAAATACTCAGGCAGTTTTGGGCAGCTACTGCCTGCCACAGCATCATCAGTGACAAACAGCAACAGCAGCAGCAGCAGAAGGCCCACATATCTCTCCCTTTCTATAGAATGGAGCATCACTGCTGTGGGGAAAAAAAAAAGTTTCCCTCACATGACTGACTTAAACTCACCTCTCTTTCTTCCCCCAATCTGGAAACAGTAAGTAGGTTTCTATTTTGAATATTAAAAACCCTAAAAGACACTGCTCAATTTCCTACTTATTGTAGTCAAATTTATATTTTATTTTCTAATGGAATGACTTCTCCACAGTTTAAATATTAAGATATTTTCTAGTTAAAACTGTTCTGGTTTTATGAAGATTTTCCAAGTTCAGCTAACCATTCTATTTGTCCAAAATACTCAGCACAGATTTATTTAGGAAATTCAGCTTCAAAACCAACTTAAGCTTAGTCATAGCTCCCCTTTAGTCTTCAACAGGCAATCAGATTTTCTGTCTCTTTCCTGCTTCATTCTGCCTGGGCATAAGAGAAGATAGAACAAATGTCTCCACCTTGTCCACACTCCAATATCCCTCTGTTGAAGCTATCTACCACTGAAAAAGCTAGAGTATCACTCAATTCGTAGGATCAAAGAGAAGACTGATGAGTAAATGTCTGAACAGGATGAGCTCAGCTAGACATGAGTTTGACCTGGTGAATACCAGTGATCCTGTAAGAGCAGGCAAAATTGTTACAGTACTGACAGCTACTGAAATCATACCTAGATTAAAACTCACAATATTACACAAGTTAACCCAAAATAACTCAAAATAATCCATAAATATTTCATCTGTTTTCATAGGTCCCAAAAGTCTTCAAGACAAACGGTTAGCAATACCTGCTTAATATTCACAGGCATATGAATGACTTAGATTATTGCACCCCTACACTTTCATTTCTCATAACCCCATCCCAAGATATGCCTTGAGATGTTTATCAATTTATGTAGACATAAGTGACTGAAACTGAAGAACTCTGGAATGAACCTGCTAATCTTTCACTTTTCTGCTGTCCCAACTGTAAAGCAGCCGTCACTTACTTATTTTTTATATAATGCATATCTTGAAATTTACCACAATTCTTTTAGTTGTAAGTTTATCAAATCTTTCTCACAATAAGTATTAGGAATTTCTTTCCATGCGCAGCATATAAAGCCTCACTAGTCTTCACTGCAATATATACATCTGATTATTATTCTTGCCAACTTTTCATTATTTTAAAGGCAAAGTAAGAGAGAGTTCTTGCTCTTCTTTTTTCAATGTGTTTACAACAACCCAAAAAGTAATATTTTGAATGAAGTATTACAAATTATTTTCATTCAAAGTAATTAAAGCAGAAGACCACCTTCTACAAAATCAACCAGCTATTGCTAGTGAAACTCCAGTTAACTGAAGAAGTATCATCAAAGAGCACTGTAAAGTCTGACAGGACTACAGTTTCTGGGGTTTTTTGGTGGGTTTTTTTTGATCTAGCTTCTCAGGAATAAAAGGACATCTCTCTTTGCACATACTATATCAGGACTTCAGTAGTCTAGCATGTTTCCTCAAACCAAGAGATAACTAGAAGTTTTAGCAGGCTTTCTCAGAAAAATAGTATCAAGTATCATAGTTGCTGCCTTCCTCCTTAATCACTTAAGGTAGGTCAGTCATCTGCACTCTAGCCATGAGACAACACACATGAACAGTACTGTGCTGCATTCACGGCATTGGTCTTACCTGTCCCCAGCTGCTCTATTACACTGGATTACCTAGCTGCGGCATGGAATCAGCCAAGAACAAAAAGCAATTTATCCCTTTGAAATTAGTTTTGCAGAGAAAAGCCTCCTCCCTACTCCAGAAGTGAACTCAAATTAGCTTCCCTTGCAGTGTGGGCAGGGGAAGGTCAAAACATGGAAATAGTTAAATTGTTTCCATTTTTGTCCCTATCACTTCAAGAAGGGTGTGAAGATTTCGTCTATTCAGGCTTGTCTTGCTTGTTAACCTGCATGAATAGAGGAACCGTAACTTATTGTCTTTAGAAACCAAACTGTTAGGGATGTATTAACTGTAATTTCCCTGGCTCTGCTCTGTAGAATACACACAGGGTATTACAAAAGTCCCAGATATTAGGAACAGATTAATGCCCTCTAACAGGTTCTGAAGCTGAAAGCATTTGACCAGAAGGGCTAGATTCTGTTGAGTGGACTGCATATGATCAGTGTGGAGCAACACCCAGTGTAAGATGTAAAATGGATTATAAGCGTTGTAAATGGAAACACATTACCCTACATAATATCTTACCAGCTTTGCAAAATAATGATTGAGAGTAGCAGAGGAAAATGGTTCCCATAGATGCTTCAGGATCCAATCATATCAAACAGATTTAAACCTGAAAACCTGATCATAGTCTTTTAAGCCAACAAAAGTATTTTGTGATTTATTGTTTATATGTCACCTATTCATAATAGGTTTGAAGTTCTCTCTGACACGTAAAGATGATCCTTTCCATAAGTTTGTCTTTTTTATTTGAAAAACTTTAATTGCTAAGAGTATCATGTTCTCTTTCTAGAAGCAAAAAAAGGAATGCTGTACACAAAGGCAGAAACTAAACACCAGGGAGATGGATAACAGCAGCACTCAGCAGATGTATTTAGTAACTAGACATTTGCCATAGTAGATCCTAGAAACAATTATGCTATGCATATAATCACTTTCTTGTCACTTCAAAGACACTAATGCCTGCTCTGTCATCTTTTAAGAGCTTAGCAGCAGTGAGATATAAAACAGAGTAAGTTGGCAGCAGTATTATGGTCTAGTAAGCATGTTCATTAGCAGTTAATTAAAAACTAGACACCTGCCATAAGAACCAAGCTCAAAAATGGATGAGTAACAGGTCTGTCTTACTACCAATTATTGTCATTACTTGCAGAGCAAAGGCTGTGTCCATTTTCAGAGGGAAGCAGGAAGGTAGAGTGCAATGATGCATTCGTAAGCAACTGAGATAATTAGCTATAGCAATGATTTTAAAAGCATCAGTAGTTTGCTCACAATTTTGTGGAAAAACCGTAAGTTTTTCATATTTGCAAAGGGAGAAAAGGAATAGCAAATTCAGCCTATTGTACTATCTAGATATGTTTTAATGCCTCATTTTTTCCTTCTACAGTATCCCCTTAACTAGACCACAAATACCCCAAAATCAACATATGAAAAACAGAGCACTTGCTTTGAGTAAACAACTCCTAACAATTTTAAACACAGTACAGTTTTTCACCTCTACCATCCTAGGCAAGTTCCAGCAATGAAGAGCTCTTTAACTAGCACTTAAAATTTGGAATTGATTTTCAACCTCGACCAGAGACCTCCAGAGACAGAATAAGTAAATCTTTGTGACATGTATTTCTTATACATAAAGAATGACTCCTCTCCTTCAGGCTCCTTGCACATAAAGATGGAGCATGAGCTCCTACAATCCCACTTCCCACCTTAAAGTAGCTCTGTTGAGGTCATGAGCACCTACAGCTTACTTAAAAAAAAAATCTAACCTCAGGCATTTTGTGATCCTGCATCTTTTATTCCTTACTCTTTTCTCCCTTTTTAAACGTGTTCTAAAAAATGAGTTAGCTACTACTATCATTGCTTAATTCTCTACCTAATTCATTTGAAAAAACTGTGTTTATTTTAGTTCATTTGGTATTCTTACTTCCTCTTCTTCTAAATGCTCAGATGTTAATTCTAACAGATAGGAAGCTATACGATACCACAGTAAAGAAACTTGAAAGTGCCCAGCACTGCATCACTAGCTAGTGAGCCAAGAATGAAGTCTGAAAACCAGCCATTATGAAAACAAGCCTCAGTGCCTTGGGAAGAGAACAACTTTTCAGAACAAAGAAACAGTGTCTTCAGCAAGCCTCTTCCATCCATACATCTCTAGTATAATGACATTTCACAGTTTACAAAAGGAGAGTATTGGCAAAAGCTGTCAAATACCATATATTTCATATATATGACATTTGTGCAGCAGTGGCATGATTATTTAAAGACCCAACTGTCTCATAGGAGAAATCATTTTCCTTTTTCATGCTTTATTATAGAAGATGCATAGGATAGCCTCTTTGGGTCTTAACATTTATTTTTCCACTCCCACAAAAAGTAACAATGAAAATAAAACTTTATACTCTATAGAGAATTGATGTCAGAAAGCAAATATCAAAGTCAGAAGGAAGATAATAAAGAATAATCTTAAGACAACTCTGGGCCAGGCCCAGAAGGTGGTGATAAATGGAGTTAAATCCAGTTCGAGGCCAGTCATAACTGGTGTTCCCCAGGGTTCAATGCTGGGTCCAGTCCTGTTCAATATCTTTATTAATGACCTGGACGAAGGGATCGAGTGCCCCCTTAGCAAGTTTGCAGATGACACCAAGCTGGGTGGCAGTGTTGATCTGCTTGAAGGAAGAGAAGTGCTGCAAAGAGATCTGAATAGGCTGGATCCATGGGCTGAGACCAACGGGATGGCATTTGGTCTTGTTCAATGTCGAGTCCTGCACCTGGGACACAACAACCCCATGCAGCGTTACAGGCTTGGGGAAGAATGGCTGGCGAGCTGTCTGGAGGAGAAGGACCTGGGGGTGTTTGTTGACAACTGGCTGAATATGAGCGACCAGTGTGCCCAGGTGGCTAAGAAAGCCAATGGCACCTTGGTCTGTACCATAAACAGCGTGGTCAGCAGGACCAGGGAGGTGATTCTGCCCCTGTACTCAGCACTGGTGAAGCCACACCTTGAGAACTGTGTTCAGTTCTGGGCCCCTCAGCACAAGAAGAACATTGAGAGGCTGGATCATGCCCAGAGAAGGGCGACAAGGCTTGTGAAGCGGCTGGAGAACAAGTCCAACGAGGAATGGCTGAGGGAACTGGGGTTGTTTAGCTTTGAGAAGAGGATGCTAAGGGGAGACCTCATCACTGTCTACAGCTGCCTGAAAGGAGGCTGTGGCAGAGCGAGTATTGATCTCTTCTCTCAAGTGACAGGTGATAGGACAAAGGGAAACGGCCATAAGTTTGCCAGGGGAGGTTCAGACTAGGTATTAGGAACAATTTCTTTACTGAAAGGGCGGTTAGACACTAGAACAGGCTGCCCACGGAGGTGGTTGAGTCACCAACTCTGTAGGTGTTTTTTAAAACAGGTAGATGAACATGGTTTAGCAGAAGATGGGTATGGTTGGACTCTATCTCAAAGGTCTTTTCCAAGCAGAAGATTCTATGATTTCCTACTACAGAGATCTGCTTTAAATTAATGCTGAATTTGTAAACAGAAGGCTCTTCAAAGTTTTTCACAGCTCCTGTTTCCACTTGTTTAAAACAACACAAACCACACTAGTAAGTCTGAAATGCACCTCAACTCTTTTTAAGCAGTAAAAAAGGTTGCATAAATTGCCTAACATAAACCAGAAAACTGATGCTGTACTGGGATGAAGGCAGCTTACACATTCCCCTAAGCAGTCCTTTTCTCACAAATTAACTTCATCTTAAAGGTAACTGAAATAAGTCTGAGAAGCTGTATTTCACTGCTTTGCTGATAAAGCAAGTGTAAGAACTACAAACTAATCCATTCTACCACCTTGTCCATTAAAAAAAAAAAAACCCTCAGATACAGGACCCTCAGTTATGACCAAAGTACTCCATGAAGCTACTGCAAAACAACATGAAGTTTCTGGTTCTCTATTAGAGTCTTGTTTGTTTTTCTTTTACTTCTTTTCTACTTGGCCACTTGATTCCTTCCTCTTTCTATTATTCCCTTCTTCTCAGAACTCACTTTCCCTCTGTTCCTATGGAATCTTCCTTTAGGAACAAAGTCTTGGCTTCTTTGTTCTTCACAAAACTCAAAATAGAAAAAAGCAATGTTGATTTCAACAGGCTTATGAAGATTAAAAAGAGTACTTCATCCTTTGATGCTCTCGCTACACTTTTACACTGACGCATACCTGTTTCACACAGAGTCCTTCTATAGATCTATGCTACACTGTACTGCCATAGAATATTAAACCTGGATAGCTGTAGAGACAATGCTTTTTTTTCTCTTTGAATTAGAGTTTAAACTACATTCTTTAATCTTGCTAAAGTGAGGAAAGTTAGCCTAAACACAAGCATAATTCCCCGTACACTTGCTCTAAGGATGAAAGTTCTTCACTATGTAAAGAAAGAAAATAAACACTAGTAGCATGGCAGCTTCATGACTGAAAACTTCTCTGAAAGAAAAATCTGTATTTATTAATTGGATGTGTAGTTCAAGAGAACAATGATTCCGTAGAAAAACTACAACACAGGATGAGAACACAGACTCTAATGTGGGGCCAATAAACCACTCGTACATGTGGGACACCTGCAAAGAACCCACAGAAGGCAACTGAGACAGCTAACAAAAATCAAAGCCTCCATTTACCTAGCAAAATTCCAAATTCAATTTGTTATTACTACAACAGGGAAAACTGAGAAAATCCTTATATAAGATATAAATACTACATACGTTATGCATTTTATAGGGATTTTTTTTCCAAATGAAGTCTCTCAACATGAGAAAGGCTTGGGTTGCTATCAGTCTGAATTACATAGTCATTATCAGCCAGCAGTAGTACCTACTTGTACTACAAATACACACACAGTACTTCCGTTGAATCACAAGACACCATTTTAAATTTTAATATTGCATGTAGCTTTACACCTATAGAACTGAAATAGGTCTTCAGTGCTCCCCAGTATAATGCAGACACCAACTATGAAAAAAACCCACAAGGATAGCTTATTAACCATTGGTTGGTTTCCATATCACCATTATAGACTGCAGAGATACAAACTGCAAAGGAGAAAGAAGCAGTCTATCTTTTCTCTAGCAGTATGCTGAGCAGCATCTCTTATCCTTGCTCTGCCTTTCTGTCTCACTTTGAACAGTCAGGTTTCTCTGCCTTTCCTTCTGGCATTTTGGAAGGCAAACTCAGGCACCAGAATTAGAGAAACAAAGAGATATTACACTTCAAGGTTCTTAAAAAAAATCACTCTTGTAAACAGTAATGACAGATGTGGGTGACCCCACTTAAATGATTTGTTGCCATGCCTAGTGAATGAGCTAGGTTTTCCGCTAAAGCGGTCAGCAATTAACTATTTAACAAAAGTTTAGTAATAATGGTTAAATGGCAAGATTTTTAACATCCCATTGACACAGAGGGAATAATTACATAGTACTGCCAGCATGACTGGCACTTTCACAAGAGCAGATCTGCACTGGCAGCCTAGATGCACTCTGGAGCCTCTGCAGATCATCCCATGCCGACAGAGCCCAGTAGCGAGGATGCAGGATATTGCCAGCAGATGGAATTCTTCCAGTTCAAGAACATCTTAGCCCTAAGGTGCATTAGCACTCCACTGGTGTAGATGCATCCACATAAGGACTTTTGCCAACAGAAAAAGAAAAAGGGTATTTTTCCCTCCTCCATGCTTTTAATCATAGAATCATAAAATATCATAGAATGGTTTGGGCTGGAAGAAACCTTAAAGATCATGCAGTTCCAACCCCCCTGTCGTGGCAGGGACACTTCCCACCAGACCAGGCTGCTCAAGGCCCCATCCAACTTGGCACTTAACACTTCCACGGAGGGGACATCCACAGCTTTCCTGGGCAACCTGTTTCACCCTCATCATGAAGAATTTCTTCCTGATGTCTAACCTAAATTACCCCTCTTCCAGTTTAAATCCATCCCCCTCATCCCACTACTACAAGCCCTTGTAAAAAGTCTCTCCCCAGCTTTCCTGTAGGCCCTCTTCAGGTACTGAAAGACTGCTATAAGGTCCCCCCGGAGCCTTCTCTTCTCAAGGCTGAACAACCCCAACACTCTCAGCCTGTCCTCATAGCAGACGTGCTCCAGCCCTCTAAGCATTTTTGTAGCCCTCCTCTGGACCCGCTCCAACAGTTTCATCTCCTTCTTAAGTTGGGGATTCCAGAACTGGTCACAATACTCCAAGTGGGGTCTCAAAGAGTGGAGTAGGGGGGAAGAATCACCTCCTTCAACCTCCTGGTCATGCTTCTTTTGATGCAGTCCAGGCCTTCTGGGCTGCGAGTGCATATTGCCAGCTCATGTCAAGCTTCTGATTAACCAGTACTCCCAAGTCTTTCTCTGCAGGGCTTCTCTCAATTACATTGTCCCCCAGCCTGTACTGGAACCACATATTGCACCAACCCACGTGTAGGACCTTTGCACTTGACCTTGTTGAACTGCATGAGTTCACATAGGCCCACTTCTGTAGCTTGTCCAGGTCCCTCTGGATGACGTCCCATCATTCTGGTGTGACAACTGCCCTACCCAGCTTGGTGTCATCTGCAAACTTGATGAGGGTGCACTCAATCCTGCTGTCAACATCATCAAAAAAAATATTAAACAGCATCGGTCCCAGTAATGACTCCTGAGGGACACCACTTGTCACAGGTCTCCATCTGGACAAAGCTGTTGAACACTACACCCTGAACGCGACCATCCAACCAATTCCTTATCCACCAAGCGGTTCACCCATTAAATCCATATCACTCCAATTTAGGGAGAAGGATATTGTGGGGGACTGTAAATAGATTATATCCGTTGCATTTCCCATGTCCACTGATGCAGCCACGCCATTGCAGAAAGCTTTTTGGTTGGTCAGGTAGGACTTGCCCTTGGAGAAGCCACGTTGGCTGTTGTAACAGTTTAGGCACTGTAAGTCAACTTAAACCTTAGCAGCAATACTAAGTGCAGCCCCATCAAAGCATATCTAGTGAACCTAGAACATGCATCATAGCACTGCTAGCAGCTATGACAGCAAGACAACAAGCAGCCCACAAACTAAAGAAGCCCTTTTTCTAAGCATAATCTCATACACATACACACACATAAATTTTTACATCTCATATATACACAATGATATATTCGATATCTTAATATATTATACGATTAACATAGTTACATACTACATATATACGAGGGGAGATATTGTTTAGCACAGGACAAGGATTAATGGTTCTAAACTAAAGGAGGGTGGATTTAGACTGGAGACAAAAATTTTTTACAATTACAATGGTGAACTACTGGAACAGGTAGCCCAGGGAAGTAGCAATGGCCCCATCCCTTGAAACATTCAAGTGCAGGTTGGATGGGGCTCTGAGCAACCTCATCTAGTTAAAAATGTCCCTTCTTATGCAGTGGGTTGGACTAGATGACCTATAAAGATCTCTTCTCACCCAAAGCATTCTATGACTGTGATATACTATACATTATACATACTATTCTGTATGATACATACATATTAATGTTTACACTTTTATACAGAAATAGAAACAAATCAGAAGAACAAGTTCTACGGGTCAAAATCACAGAATGGTAGGGGTTGAAAGAGATTTCTGGAGATTATTGAAGTTCAATCCACCTGCTGAAACAGGTTCACCTACAGCATGTTGAACAGGAACATGTCCAGGCTGGTTTTGAAAATCTCCAGAAAAGGAGACTCCACAACCTCTCTGGATGTGGTCAGCAGAACTAGAGAAGTTACCATCCCCTTATACTCGGCACTGGTCAGGCCGCACCTTGAGTACTGTTCCAGTGCTTTATCACCCTCACAGTAAAGAAGTTTTTCTTCATGTTTTCAGATGGAATTTCCTGTGCTCCAGTTTGTGCCCATTGCTCCTTGTCCTGTTAACGGGCACCACTTGACACCCTCTCTTTAGATTTTTATAAGCATTGGTAAGATTCTCACCCTTCTCTTCTCCAGACTAAACAGAGCCAATTCTCTCAGTCTTTCTTGATTAGAGATGTTCCAGTCCCCTAATTGCTTTCGTAGCACTCCATTGGACTGCCTCTTGAGCTGGGCAGCCCAGAACTAGACAGGTTACCCCAAAAGCAGCCTCACAAGGACTGAGTAAAGGGGGACAATAATCTCCCTCAAATTGCTAGCCACACTCTTCGTAATGCACCCCAGGATATTCCCAGCCTTCTTGGCCACAAGATCAGATCGCTTGTGGTAGCTTGTGGTGCCCCAGGCCTCCTAGGCCCTTCTCCACTGAGCTGCTTTCTAGCAGATCAACCCCAACCTGTACTGGTGCATGGCGTTATTCCTCCCTAGGTTCAGGACTCCATACTTGCTTTTATTGAACTTCATTAGATTCCTCTCCGCCCAGCTCTCTAGCCTGTCCAGTTCTGGCTGAAGAACCGCACAGCCTTCTGGTGTATCAGTCACTCCTCCCACTTTGGTATCATCAAGCTTCCCGAGGGTACACTCTGTCCCCTCATCCAAGTTATTGATGAATACATGGAACAAGACTGGGCCCTTTACAGAACACTAGGGAACACATGTAGCTAAAGGCTTCCATTTAGATTCTGCTCTGCTGAGGACAACCCTCTGTACTCCGCCATCCAGTCAGTTCTCAATCCACATCACTATTCACACAATTCCTAAGTGCACCTATGAGGATTTTATGGGAGACAGTGTCAAAAGCCTTGCTGAAGTCAAGGTATCACAGTATCGCAAGGTTAGAAAAGACCTCTGAGATCATCTAGTCCAACCTATGACCCAACACTAGCACCCACTCGTCATTTAAACCATGGCACTAAGCGCCTCATCCAACCTGTTTTTAAACACCTCCAGGGACGATGACTCCACCACCTCCCTGGGCAGTGCATTCCACTGGCCAATCACCCTTTCAGTGAAAAATTTTTTCCTAATATCAAGCCTGATGAAGCTTGAGACCGCGTCCTCTTGTTCGGTCACTGATCGCCTGAGAGAAGAGACCAACCCCTGCCTGCCTACAACCTCCTTTAAGGTAGTTATAGACAGCAATTAGGTCTCCCCTGAGCCTCCTCTTCTCCAGGCTAAACAACCCCAGCTCCCTCAGTCACTCTTCATAGGGCTTGTGCTCCAGCCCCTTCACCATCTTTGTTGCTTTCCTCTGGACACACTCCAGCATCTCAACATCTCTCTTAAACTGAGGGGTCCAGAACTGGACACAGTACTCAAGGTGCGGCCTGACCAGTGCCGAGTATAAGGGGATGGTAACTTCTCTAGTCCTGCTGACCACACCATTCCTGATGCAGGCCAGGATACCGCTGGCCCTCTTGGGCACACCGCTGGCTTATGTTGAGTTTCCTGTCTACCATCACTCTGAAGTCTCTTTTCACTTGTCTACTCTCCAGCCACTCTGTCCCCAGCCTATAGTTCTGCATGGGGTTGTTGTGTCCAAAGTGTAGAACCCGGCACTTCGACTCGTTAAACTTTATCCCATTGGAATCAGCCCATCTCTCTAGCCTGTCAAGGTCCCTATGTAGGGCCATCCTACCCTCCAGCAGATCGACACTTCCTCCCAGCTTGGTATCGTCTGCGAACTTGCTAATGATGGACCCAGTCCCCTCATCCAGATCATCAACAAATATGTTAAACAGGACCGGGTCCAACACCGACCCCTGGGGGACACCACTAGTGACCGGCCGCCAACTTGATGAGAAGACATCCAGTGCTCTCCCCTCATATACTCAGCCAGCTTTGCCATCGTAGAAGGCTATCAGAATGGTCAAGCATGATTTCCCCTTGATGAACCCACATTGATCACTCCCAATAACCTTCTTTTCCTCCAGATGCTTGGAGATGACATTCAAAATGAGCTGTTCCACCACCTTTCCAAGGACAGAGGTGAGGCTAACTGGCCTGTAGTTTCCTGGAACCTCCTTCTTGCCATTTTTGAAGGTTGGGAGTGATTTTATCTTTACTCCAGTCCTCAAGTACCTCTCCTGTTCTCCATTTTCTTTTGTAGATAATGGAGAGTGGCTTAGTAATAACATCTGACAGCTTTCTCAGTACTCATGGGTGCATCCCATCAGGGCTCACAGATCTGTGGGCGTCCAATTTGCACAAAAGGTATCTAGTGAGATCCTTCTGGACCAAGGGACAGTCTTCCTTTCCCCAGACCTTCTCTCTCCTCCAGGGTCTGGGACTCCTGAGGGCCAGCCTTAGCAGTAACGACTGAAGCAAAGAAAGCATTCAGTAACCCTGCCATCTCTGCATCCCTCATCACCAACCAGGGCACCCATCTCATTCAGCAGCAGGTGACAGTGTTCCTATATTCCTCCCAAATGTCCAGTCCTTTTTCCATATTCTGCAAGCCTCCTTCCTCCATTTCAGATTTTTCTGAAGCTCCTTCCTCATCCATGCAGGTCAGCTGCCTCCTTTATTTGGTTTCTTACTCCTACAGATGGTACGGATGCGTTGATTTTGTGCTTGAAAGAAGCATTTAAACTGCTCTCTTGAACCTTCCTGGCCTTCTAGAGCCCTAACCCATGGGATTCCTCCAAGTAAGTCTTTGAAGAGGTGAAAGTAAAGTGTCCTGAAGTTCAGGGCTTTAATCTTGCTTATTGTCCTGCAATGGTAATTTTTTCCTTAGGTTAAATAATGTTGTTGTTTTTTTCCTTAGACTAAATTCTGAAGAAAAAAGGGACCAACAGCAAAGCTGCAGTCACATTGGAGGGAAGAGATTCTGCAACAACAAGAGAAGCTTTTATAAAGGACAGATGCCACAGGACAAGAGAGTAGAATGGTAGAACCAGAGTAAAATGGAAAAAAAATTACCTTGTGGAGGAAAAGATGTCTGCAAAGGATGTCCTAGACTGCAAAGGAAACTAACAAATTCACAACCGCATCCTAAAACCCACAGAAGACAACCTTAGACACTTGTGGTGCAGACAGGATAAAGACTGGATTTCTGAAACCAGTTACATTCTTCTGATCACTGTCATTGTAAGTCAGTTCAAGAACAAAGCTTTACTTTAAATTTCAGGCAAGCACATAGTTCTTTCTCTGAAGACTCAGATGCAAGACAGAAGTCTCTAGAACAAAGCTGTCAGCACACATTGCTCCTGGTTTGCAGAAACTGCCAGCATATTTGTTTTTTTCCTGGGGCAACCACAAATTCTTGCTCTTACTTACCTTCTAACCTCAAATCTATATATTTGCCAATGACATTGGATTTTATCCAATGACACTTCAAAAGCATGTTCCTGCTGCCACAGTAGCAAAAAAAAAGTACTTCAAGCATGCACCAATTTGGAAATGACAAAGATATTACTCTAGGGTATTTTACTGCTGATGGATAATTACCTCAAAAAGTATTTATTTTCCTTCCAGTTGGTTTTAGTCTCCAGAAATTTAAATCTTGCTGTACAGGAAAATAGTAATGACGTAAAAAAGGCTTTTTTGGTAAATTAAAATCCAGAAGTTAAATACAGTATTTTAAATTACGCTCATCACCCTTTTGTCCCAGCTACTACCAACTACAAAATATTTCAGAGAAAGAATGACAAATACGACACTCATGAGAAAAGCATTACCTTGATTTTAACTTACCACTCCAAGCCACAAACAAGATTCTTGGAAATTTCCTATACATACTATAACATCTTCCACCTAACAAATATGATGCCTTCCAAATATGCATTTGAGAAATCCACTTTTGCTAATCCTTCCTTTTACTGCCTCAATACTACTGCTTGTAAGTATTCAATTTAAAGAGCTACGGTTAGCCAGCACCTTCAAAAAACAGTACAGATGTTCTTACAAAATTAAGTATTACACAGGATAGCAACCTTGGTATTTCAGCAAGCACTCTGAAAATATAAAATATAAGGCAATTGCCAAATACTACGAAGTCTGCAATTGTTAAGACTCTTCAGTACAATGAAGAGTTAAAGCAAACTGCTGTACAAACTGTCTTTGCTTTGCTTCAGTATTTCCTGAAGTTATCCTAAATTCCCATGCTAGACTTACTCTGCACAAGATCAAGGAAAGCAAGCTACTCTCCCTTCTCTTTCAGTCCTCCCACACAGCCCTCTAACTCGAAGGTTTGTCTTGCTCCTCTGCCATGAAAAAGTGGGTTGCTCTTTTCTCACACATTTCTAATGCTTAACATATACAGCACTCATGTCCCCCTCCATGCTCCTGCAGTTCTTCTGGAGAGGGCCACCTGTCCCTGTGTCTCTTCACTTTCCTGCTCCCACTGACTTCACATTTGTCACAATTACCCAGCTACAGGTGTATTTTGCCTATGCAGTCCACACCTCTTAAATAGGCTCACCAACAGTTCACCACAGTGTATCAGTGGCTGCTTCTCAAAGCAAGACCTTAGTTTCTTTCAGCTATGTAGATTTCATTCTTTGCACTTCTCTCTCCTACCACAAAGTAGTCGATATGTAAACTCCCAACACCTTTCCCTGTGCCTACTTGTGTTGCAGAACTTCATGACTATGCTTTGCAAAGAATTCAGTTAAGGATGAAGCATTCGATTTCTCCTCATGTGCAGTCCCAGCTGAGTTTCTCTTTTGCCTGGGCCAACCAATTCCCTCTTCTCATCCAACTTCTTCCTCCAATCCTATCATGTCTCAGGCTTCTTTCAAGAGAAGCGCATTATGTTTTCATCTCAGCCTACTGACTTATCACCCGCTCCAATTCCCCCACTTGTCTCACGTCAAGTATGACTACAAAGCAGATATTTATAAGAGAGAAGAAGGTATGCTCATCTCCTCAGTTTCTCTCCTTTTACCTCCTTCAGAACTTAAGGAAAAATTGGACAACATTCGTAAAAGCCATCTTAAAACATAGAAAGCTACTCTGCCTTTAACCAAGAGAGGTGCTTCAAGTTACTCTCAAGAGGAAGCAAACTTTTCCTCTAGGATTAAATAACCTACTCTTCTGTGCCAATGACATATATATTATATATTATTCATTATATGTATTTTACATACAAAGAGACACATGCACATATATACATACATACACACTCTGCTTCAACCACCTTCAAAAGCAAACACATTACTAACCCTCATTTTGTCTTTCTGGTAGCCCTTCCATATTCTCTTTATTAAAGCTCACTAAACACACCCTCTGTAAATTCTTGCCTTGAACTGAACTATTTCAGAATTTCCATTCAACTTCAGTCCTTTCCAATCCATCATAACTATTCCTTCCAAACTGGTCTGTTAGCTTGCATTTGCAGCTACATAGTATTTTCACGTTTCAGCTCTAGCTAACTTTATTTTCACTCCTTTCTTGAAAGCTGCTCAGGTTCACAAATTTGTGACCACATACTTGGTCTCAACTTTAACTTGCAGCTTAGCTATTAGATCTAGATTAGAGAGCCACCTAAAGATCTTTTACGTTTCTTTTTGGACAACATCCAAGATGCAGCATTTTTTTTCCATTCACCCACACATGAAACCTTGCAACATAAAGAGGGAGGTCTGGCCTGCAATTCAAAGGTGTTTGACCTTTGGATGCGATACTCCTCTCCTCAGAATGACTGAGAATATTGTCTTCTCTTACTGTCTAATTTAGACACTATCCTCTTCTACATTACTGCTCCAAAGCCTCCAGTTTCCCCATCAGTCCAGAGTGCATGGAGAGTGTGGGTGGAGGCGGAGTTGGAGTGGGTGTGAAAATTAAGTTTGGTTGACACTGTTTATTCACATTTTACACAACTTCTCCGAGATCTTCTGTTTAGAGTAGGACAAATTTCCAACACACAAATATACTGCCAAACTTCTGCTCAAATTCGTGCCACTACCAAAAATTTGACCATTGTTTGGGGACTGGTATTTTGAGAATACCCATTGTCATACTGAGGAATATTTTCTTCCCTTGCTACCTATTTTAAACTTAGTATACAAGTCTTTTCAAAAATCATCTTCCCTGACAGAATTCTAGCATGTAATTAATGTCTCTACGTATTTTAAATAAAGCAAAATATGAAGAATAACCCAGGATGTTGCCACAAAATACAGCTCTTATTGCCTGAGTTTACTAATTCAGACTTGGTGTTAGCTAGTTTGTGTTAAAAGTAAGGACAATCTCTTGTGCTCACTAGATTTTATTTTATTTAATTTTAAAGAACTAGGCGATTTCCCCTCCCTCAGCACATAATGCAGATCATGGCTGAGTAGGATCTAAAGTAATGCTACAGTTGCTTAGCTCTTCTCTTGCACTAAGTTCTGCATTCATTTCTGCTCTAGTCTGTATTTCTATTTTATAATGAAACATACAGTCTGGTTATTTATAGGCTTTCTAAGGATTAACTACACATTCATAAGAATAAACCCTCAAGAGGTTAACCTCATCCTCTTAAGCTTCACACACTACAATCACAGAGATAGCCGGCAACCACAGCCAAGAGAAAAAAAAAATAATCCCACATCTTGCTAATCCTTTAGCCAATCACCTCATGCAACAGTGGAGAGGCCTCTCAGAGGCCTACAACTCAATCTGCCTCAAGAGTACTGTCAACCCAAAAGACACATATTTCACAAAACCATCAGCAACACACCTTAAACCAAAATAAGACATATCTGGCTACTCAATGGTACACTAAAACCGTGCTTCTAAAACACAATGCTAAAAAATATTCCAGTTTGCTGCCTATATTTCCCATTCAGATATTTATATATTCAATTCTTAAAACTACCTAGTTTATTAATTTGAAAGTAAATCTAACAAATTTTGCAGTTTACATCTAGATAGACCAATTTACCTGTCTTTTATACTTCCTAGCAAAAGCTTTGAGTCCCTTCGATTTTCCATCCAGATCACATCTCAAAAACACCCAAATCCTTCTTTCATACCACAGTCTGGATTCTCCCATAACCCCACATGTGAACTGCCTGCAGATGCTATAGTTCAAAGGAGTTAATAGGTGCACTCATCTTTTAAGTCAAATAATAAACAAAACCAGACACCTTTATCTAGCAAAAGTGTCACTTCATTTAATTTTAATATAATGAATTAAATTGTGCCATTTAAAAAAATTTGGCAAGGAGGTTGTTTAGCCATACTGCTACCCTATGGCTAGCAGTTAAAGCCTTTAAGAACATGCAGGAAAAATTTAAGGCCACAGGTAAGTTAATAACCAAATACCACCCACAGTTCTCTCCTAGAGTAAGGATTTTTAATCAACACAGAGGATTAGCACTGCTTACAAGCTCACAGTGTCCAATTATATTACTTTTTTTAAAAAAATGTGTCAACTTATTCATTCTCTTTTATATGTGCTTAATATAGAGCAATTCCAAACCACTGCTTTTGACTTCACATGCAAATTTCTCCAAAGAAAAAATCTCAGTCCCATGAGACTATAAGTCCCTATCCTCACAGTCTGTCCTCTAATAAGCTTCCATTTTTTCAACTGGAAATTAAAAAAAGTATAAAGACAGTTCAAAATCATCCTGCATTTCAAGGAATTGGTCCCTCAATTAAAGGCTTTGTTCCCTTCCAGGACTTATATACAGTCTAGCAGCAACAGGAATTGCTCTAACTCAGGCAAGCTAATTGGGATACTCTTGAATCTCGTGTCAGGGAACAATGGCCCACAAAGAGAGAAGGGAAGGAGAGGAAAAAGTGCCAAACCTTTACAAAAATGCAGATCTTATCTAATCAAGAACAACTATGCAAGTGAACATCAGCTAGCAAATTTTGCTTTCCTCTTGCCCTCAAAATTTATTGTACATAAGTATCCTCAGTAGAATGACACCAGAGGCTACCTGATTGCATCTTCTTCTGTTACAGATTGCTTCAGCCCATTTGCATTCTGAAAAGAAGTTTCATGATCTTTCATGCTTATAATAGATGTCTAAACCATTAAACTACTATTTCTTTTCTTATCTTGAAAGACACTGCATTTTAACAGCATGGCCCTTCCATTGTTTTTTACACTAAGTCAGGTCCCTGAATAATACTGACAGCTGCTATCAAACTGGGCCACGCTCACTCTCAGTGCAGCTGCTGCTTGTAGGAACAGACAGGCTTCTGATGTGTTCTCCCCTCTGGGAAGAGGGCTTGACATGCTGCGTGCTTAGTGAGTGGGAGCAAAGGTCCACTAAATTGTCAATCCAATTTTATGCTATTCAGATTTTCCAGGATGCACATCATCCCTTTCAAACAAAATCAAGCATACGTCAGAGCATGAAACTTACTGTGCAGCACAAGATAATTATTGATCACGTAAGACTGTAAAAGATCACTGTGACATACATCTAATTTTAGCATTATGTATATACATTCATCTACATGGTCAAGGAAATTTTGTGCCCAACATGTTAATTTCTTCATTCAGTTTTGTATATGTATGGCGACATTCAGAAGTCTTTCAGAAGACACAGGAAATTACTTCTTCTGGTGAACCTTAGATAATGTAAAAACAAAAACAGGTGGAGGCTTCTTTTCCTACTTCCAAAGAGCTTTCCTTCAAAAAAGAAAAATATTTCTTAATAGTATGTGGTACTTGTAGATGTTATTGCTTTTAAAAGACCATATTGTTCAGACGTTTTTGAAGAGGTACATGACATGCTTGAGATAGGAAGATTTGGTTTGGCTAAAGTCCAGAAAGAATGTTTTCCAATATATTTTAATATGTTATTTCCATTTACCGTATAAAATATTTTTTTCAAAACTCATTCATTAAAAAGGGCTTTCCATTTCACTTTCATTCTAAAAAATTTTTTTTAAAAGTGCAAGAAAGTACTGTTCTCTAATCTTTGCTAATCAAACACCACAGATGTACTTGTGCTGTGTTTCAAAGATCAAATCAGGTATTCATAAAGTAATTCATTACACAAGCAAAGTACAGATGAGATAGTGACAAATACAGATGTAGTTGTGGGTTTCTAAGATGTGATTAGCAAATCAACTAAGTAATAGTCAAAATTTGATACGAAGGCAAAAAACAGCACAGATTTGAAAGGGGGGTATGTTTATGCAAAGATAATCTGTCAAGTGTAATAAAGCAGCTTGAATAAAATTTAAGCTGAAAATCCACTGAAGCTCCCCATTTCAGTGAGGAAAAGCTATTAAAAGGAAATGAAGGTCACCCTCCCAGTTTATTTCACCTAATTGACTGCCAATAGCTTAGCACAGGCAAACTGACTGCAGATTTGCAATTGAGAAACTGATGAAAGGAGAGTTTTCAAGCTGAGGCTCATTCTTTTAATCCTCCCTCCCACCTATTTTTTTTTTCCATCTCCAGTTGGGATGTAATTTTAAGCACAGATGGATTAACTGGTTCCATTGTCTGTAGACGTCATTGGACTATGGCACTGTTAATCTGTACAGCAGCATGTCTAATTATCATTACAAAGTGTCTGAGGGAACTATAAAGACCAGCAGGGCATCTTCTCACAAGCAATTAACATAAATTGATAAATGAGTAATTTGAATCCCTCAAGGCGCACACATATGAATAAAATCAGAAAGGACAGGTTCTTGTTTCGGCTACTTCTTTCACTTAGACTGGAAGGGCAGAAAACATGAGAAATATTCCAGACTTAGTGGAGGAAGAAAATGAACTCATGCAGTGGAAGGAATGTGTGGTTCAGAAAGTTCAGTAATACAAAGCAAATGACTTGTGATTGACAACCAGTCACAAGCAAGTAGTATTAACTTATCTCAGCATATTTAGAAGCACGAACTTAGTGTTTTAATAGCCTTTCACCATGTCAGACAATTAATACTACTTCAAAAGCAAATGAAGTTTCTTTTCAGCAGCTTGCTAATTTAAAATTCATGAAAGATTCACAGGAAAGGCAAATAAAGAAGATCCTAGCTGTACAGGCTCCATGAACTCAAGTGTCACAAAAAAAATGAGGCAAGGGTAACTAGATCAACTGACATAAAATACCTAAAAGTAAACAAGTAACTCTCCTAATTGTTATACTTCTTGCAGGAAAAGGTGTATTATGCATAGCATTACTGTACAAAACAACGCTCTGACAATAAAAACTACTAACTTTATACCTGCTAAAATTGTGTGAAGCAAGGCAAACACGTCAGCAGCACTGGGCATCAAAACAGTGTCAGATATCAAATCATTAAGCTTATTTTAAAAATAGCAAAGCAGTAAGAAATGAAAGCAAGTTATACACACTGTAGGAGGTAGACCTGGAAGGCCACGTACCCCGATGATGGCATTCAGTTCAGCCATGGTCACTTGTTTGGCACGTTCTACAGCTTGGGCCACTTGCTGCTGATGCTAGTAAAAGAAGAAAGAGTATGGGGAGGAATTTGTATTAACATATTGATCACTCCAAGGTAAACATGCGTGTTTCATAACAGGATCATAAGCATGTGAATAACTCATTTGTCAAAAGAAGAACCAGGCTGCCTATTGTAAGACGTTTTATGCAAATAAAACAGAAACAGTGCCCTATTTCTCACCTGTTCAAAAGCAAACAAGAGCCCTGAAGGCAGTCGCCTCACCTCTTTCCCCAAACCACTTCCATATTAATTTTATGGCAAATGAATAATGAGTTTGTAATTGAGCTGACAGGACTATAATGTCAACTTCACACTAGCGTCGATTTTAACATTTATATACTCTGTGCCCACACAGCAAAACCTACTGAAATTCCATACAGAGAAAAGAAACACTTCACTAAACTCAAGGATTATAAATACTCTTTGTAATCTGTAGAGTTTAAAAAGGCATACCCAAAATAACAGGCTTTAAAATGTTACAGCATCTGCCCACAATATGCTACAATTGCAGTCACAATTCAGACCAGATGCAACTTTATAACCAGTGCTCTGCATCTGAGCTAACTACTCACCTTCTACCTGATAGAAATTATGTAGACAAGATAAGCACATTTGACAACTGAATATCAAATAAGGAATCACCCTGATTAGAAATCAAAGTATTTTGTTGCATTGGTTGTATTTTACAGACTATTAGTCTCCTCATGCAATGAATAAGGTTAAGCCATTGTCACTAGTTTGAACTCAAATTTGTCAGACCAAATTAGCATGGGGGTTGCACACTCCAGCTATAACAGATGTTCCTTACACTTGTGTATTGTGATAAAATTAACATCTTAAAACTAGCTAATTTGCAAACAGAAAAGCAACATAATTGCACTTTAACAGCTGAACAGTTTTACTTACTTCCTGAGACAAAAACGGGATGACTTGTGCACAAATTGTATTCAATCTCTTGGCGATTTCTGTCTATAGAGGAAAAGTATTTTGATTAAAATTCTGGTTTAGGTTTGTTGCTTTGTATTAACTATTCTACAGGATTATATTAGTTTACATGGTGAAGGAAGTAACAAAAAATCCACATCTTCATACTACTGCAAATATACACAGTTACAATATAAGCCTAGAAGAGATTTAGTCAGCTACTCTAGGACATATGTCATGTCTAAAGCATCTAATCTTTATACATATTTAGGCACAAATCTGGTCCTTGTACATAGCTCATTAACAAGTAAAGCATTTTTGAAATCCATTAAGTCCAAGATAAAGCCCTTTTAAAAGGTAGATTTATTATAACTCAAATTATCAAGCAGCATAAGATGGAGGTGACAGGCATGGAAGAAAAATGTTTCTTTCGTGATCAATTTTATCTGCCTATTAGAAGGTAAAATTAGTTTTGCTGACAGAAACACATCAGCAGCAGTACAAAAGAAATACCAAAACAGAAGCGAGGCAGAATGGAGACAAAAGATAGAGTTTAAAACATCCATATTGAGAGAGAATTAAAATGCAAACAAGAACAGGAATCAGATCAGAAAATGTGATCGTCAATAACAGTAAATTAGTGAAACCATGACTAACAACAGATTATATGCACATATTTATATATAATAACATATATATAAAATATATATACACATATATAATAACAGGAGAAAAATAAGGCTAGGAACCAGTAAAGAACAGAACAATCTTTCACTGAAAGCAGAAAAGACAGTAGAATGAAATATTTGAGTCGAACTTTTCAACAGTTTCTCCCACTTTTGTAACTACAAATTTTGGCATGTCAACTTGAACACAGGATTTCTGGTGGAGTTCAAGGGATAGTTTTCTCTCATTCCTCAGCCTTACAGTTTTTCAGACCTATACATCTGCCCACCATTTGGAACCACCATTATAATTAACCCTGAGGGTACCTACACAACTTCTACAGTTTTCCTGAAAAACATCTCCTGCATTCACTGTACCACATTTGTACAAAATCAAAATTACTGCCCAGATGTGGAAACAGCCTACAAACAAGACACTGAACAGCTCCATCATATTATTAATCCATACAGATATTTCTTAGCGGGTTTTTTTTAAGATACAAGAAAGAAGAGATCCCTGCTGAGAATCATTAGGGCCTCCATGAAATGACATGCATAAATCTGGGCAAAGAAAAACTCTTTAAAAGTAGTCAGACTAAAACCATTTCTAACTCACCTGCTGAGCCCTTCGTGGAGCTGGAGCCTTCCCATCATCATAAGTTTGGTTTTAATTTTTTTTATTTTTTTTTTTTTGGAAGACACTGCAATGTCCTGATCCTTACATATCAGTCAAGTAATAATAAGGATATGAAAGCCACCCTTCACTTTTATGTCTCAGCAGACAGATGATTCGGCATCTAAATATAACTGGTAAGCTTTAACACCTCTTCCTGTACCTCTAACAGACACAGAGAAAATATTTGACAGCATTGAGACTTGCGAAACGCCATGCCCCTCTGATGTAAGCCGAAGAACTCCAGCTGACCAAATTCTGGAATTTGACACATCCACTCTGAAGTTTTGCAAAGGCAAAAGTCTCCAAAGCACTTCCAAAATGGTTTCTTCTTAGGACAAAAATGTTCACCTTAAATACAGGCAATGAAATGACAGTTGCTTCAAACATTCCTTCCCCTGCCACAAGTGGGAAAAGCTCAACAGAAACACCTATCTTTTCACATGGCACCACAGCAGTCTGTTTTGTTTCGACCACAACCACAAAATATCTACCATTCTGTGTGTGGCCTTTACTATGGGTACTACGTACATACCAGCGTAGGCAATACATAGAGCACAGGCATACCAGCATAACTATTATCAGTTATCCAACTTATATTACCAAATCTTTCCGTACTTTCAATGTCTGTTAACACATTAAAAAACACCACACAATAGTGAGAACCTCTGTACTAAAGGGCATCTTTCCATATACCTAGTATGTCTCTCCAGAAAGCAAGGTATGGAAAGAAAGTCTGTTACATGGCAATCTGATTGGCTGATGTTTAGCGAAGAAACTCAGGGTCCAAAAAGATAATTGCCCTAGACCCATGAGACTACCTTTGTTTTCAGGACAGAAGTCAAGATGAATCATAGCAAATGAAAAGAGCGGAAAGAAAAAAGTAAAATAAGAAACTCATTTGGTTTCTACTGAAAAGTCCTTTGGCCTGTATGGCCTACGTAGAAGACACTCTATTCTGTAATACTGAGATAAGAATCCTTAGTGAAGCTGTAAGAGGAAAACACAAAATGCTTTCAGTAGGGTCTAAAAAGCATGCAATTTGTCCACATTATCATCTTTTCCTGCACAGGTCCCAAATATCTGAGCTTCACTGTAATAACATAGCATATAGGACAGCACACAGTAAGACAAGAGAATGCAACATCAGGTGCTAAATACCAGTCCCAATGCAGGTTCATTAGATTTAATTTTCTTTTTTACAAAAACAGGGCATAATCAACTTTCCCTCTTTTCCAGTCAATTTCACTTTAAAATTATTTTCTCAGTAGTAACACACCTCATAATATCAGAACTAAAAAAAAAGTATTCTCAGAATTTCACTTTAGCAAAGCAGGGCATTATTGATGATTGTATCTGAACAGCATCCTTCACACTCACCCACAGAACTCTGTAAAATTACAGCATGGACATTTAAGTTTATTTTGTTATTTCTTGCCACTGTTACAAGTGCCAGTTAAGAGACTTTAACACTGAAAGGAAACTGAAATGACTATTCTACACTTCATAAAAAGCTTGCTCACATTTAAAAGGCACTAGTGATTTCTCACCCACAAGTAAATATTTAATATTATTTATCCACTTTGATATTTCATACATCTATTTGCTGCCCTCAAATGTTTAGTAGAAACTACTCTCATTCAAAACATGTTAAAAAAAATTTCTGTTCTCCAGTGAGCTACAAAAGCTGGGTTTTAATGCAACTTGCTCAATCTTGCCCATAAGAAGTTACAAGACGTTGTCTTCAGAGTAGACAAAAACGAACTTTCATTATTTTAAATATAAATCTAGCTGTTTGAAAGCTAATATATGTTCACCTTTCAAGGCAAAATGCCTCTGAGTATATATGGACGTGTGTGTGTATATATATCCATGCCTGAAAGCAAAACCCTTTTTTGAAGGAATCTAGGAAAGTTTCATTAATCAAGACTAGGCATACTGGCATTAGAGTAAGCTATATATTCTGCATTTGAAGCTCATGCATTTAGAAGTCTTAAAATAAAAGTTCTTACCAGTTACACCTACAGCCCTCCCAGTACAGTATAGCTATTATCTAACTGCTGATCTTTTAGACATGTGGGGCAGTCAGAAGAAAGAGTAAACCAAAGCAAATCTTGCAGAAAGCTGCTCAAGCATAGACAAACATGACTAATTGCACATGTTCTTTGGCTCCTTGGTAAAGCAGATCTCGTGAAAGCCCTCCCAGCTGCATGGCAGCTCTTAGCAAAGCATCTGAAGTGTCCTTAATTGTTTGTGTTCTTAATGCAGAGCCTCTTGAATGCATTCATTTTTAATAGAGGACTTGAACGTGAGGCCCATCAAAGAATGACAAAAATACATCATTCACTGGTTCTTGCTGTTGTAATGATTGTCTTTTAATTTATTTGCAAATGACAAGCTTGTCAGACCCCTGACTGAAATGCTACTCTCCTTTCAGAAGTATCATTAAAAATTAGCATGAAAGAATTCAGCTGCATTTTGTAAAGTTAAGTTGAGTTGATAAATTTTTTTTGTGCACTCATAATTTTACTCTATTCCAGAACTTAAATATTTTGACCTAACCAATGCCAAACTCAAGTGTTTGTACTTAAGTTTGCCTTCTGCTAAAGTGAATTCTCAATATAATGATAAATAACAAAACAATTCTAAATTACTAAATATAATATTCATTTAAATAAGTGATTTTACTAAGCAGTTAAGAAGGAGCTTAATGTTAAAATTAAATTGAAGTATCTTCCTTTACAGTAATCTCCTCCAGATCATTTTACATTTTGACACCATGTATTTTCTAAAGCACCATGTAAGACACCACATTCAAATCAACACAATTTCTTAAACTACAGATTTTTGCACTGGAATGAAAAGGTGGAAGTTTAATACAAGTATCCAAACACTAACTGTATTTCTCATCACACATAACATCCACACATGAGGTCCAACACAATATCAAAACAAGACTAATTCTGTAGCTCAGGAACCAAGAGTGGGACGGGAGAGACCAAGAGCTGGTTACAAGAACATGTTCTAACCTGCCACAGCGAGACAAGGCTCAACTCGATCGCTTCACTCAGTACAACTAGGACACGTGTTCAAGTACAGATGTTTTCTTACTCTGTTGGAAAACATCAGTGTGCAAGAGTGAACAGTGAGCTAACAAGTCTTTTTTGAAATTGAGGAAAACCACAATGGAAACTTTTCAATTATTGACCGAGGCTTATGATGAAGAGGTCACAGAGATTAAGTCAGTGATCAAAGGAACCCATTTTTTGTCATCAGAAGATGTGAAAGCAAAAACAATGGAGATCCTCAACAGCCTTTCAGAAAATGATCTGCAGAATTGCTTTGAACAGCAGCATCATATGCAGCTGTGTAAACTCAGAGGGGAATTATTTTGAAGGTGATCATAGTTGATTTTCCTAATTTCCTAAATAAAAAGAGTTACAGGCACAGTCTCAGTGGGTTTTTTGTGTCAGGTCTCCCCATATATTTTATCACTAATGCTGGAAGACCTAGTCTGTGGAAGCCACCACTCTCACTTCTGAGTGAGCAAAGTAACCTTTCTCTGAGGAAAATTAATCACCTTTCAGCTTCAGGTTTCAGCAATAATAATTCTGGGTTTTCTCCAACCAGCGTCTACCACACATGTCCCAGTAGTGACTTTAGCCATAGCATCCAAGATGATCTAAAGCAAAACTTACCTCTTTCAATATGTTATTTTTAACCATCACTTGTATTGTGACAACTGTTTTACATATTATTAGCACTGAGACTCCTCAAAGCTGTCCAGACCTACCTTTAAAAAACAACTGTCATCTAAAAATGTCTTTTGTATGTCAGAAGCATAAGAACAGGCTTACATTTTCCGACTTATTACATTTTTGTTTACTTTAGTTATTTCAACCCAATTCTTAAAATCACACTTCTCATTAGATTGGGAAGAATACAGCTTAGGAACACCACGATTAAAAGTAAATCAAGAAAACTTAAAGTTCTGATGATACCAAACAGTCTCCCATGTCCTAATCCAGTCCTTTAAAGCAAAAGAAACAAGAGGATCAGCCTTTAACGCACAGAAAAGAATATACTGTCACATCACATTCACAAAAGCTTTAGAAAGCAGTTTAAGTACTCTGCTTCCATTTATACCTTCAACATATAGAAAGCCCAGTACAACACCGAACTCCTCCTGGAAGAACAAAATGGACTTCCTGCCATTTAAAGCATGTAGCACAGTAATCCACCAGGGACTAAAGGTCAATGTTGCACTTTTGGTCATTACTGAATCATTTGAGATTATCTGTGGTGGGGATGAGAAGAAAATCGAAGGCTATGAGAATGCTGCAAATTGCTTGACCTCAGACCAATTTTCATCTCCATCTGTCTAACAGACGTGGACAAAAGCTCTCTTTATGGGACATGCCCGACCATTTTTTTAATCCCAGTCACAAACCAGAATTCAGTTAACTGCTACATTTCAGAAGTCCTTGGGTAAGAAACTGCACATGTGTATTTTAGTCTTGTGTTAAAATGTAGTACCCATTTAATATTTTCATTTTTCCAGCAGAATCATTAAAACAAGTAGGACTCTTAAATAATGCAGTCTTTATTCTTTGTGATTGCAATCTTCAAAGGCAACAAAATGTACACATTTACAGAGCAATTACAAAATTTCTCTGTGTTTAGCTCTTTGCATGCTTTGTTAGAACTCTGCTACAGACTGATTCAAGCACTTCCAAAAATTTGTTGCTACGACTGTTGTGAGTGAGATGTTGGAGGTATAATTAAATCTCAAAACTTAAATATTCAAAAGCCTCAAATGACTAAGGCTAGCATTCTATGAACTTTGCTGTTCATGAGCTATTGAACCCACATTGAACACTGCAATATGCATATATTATTAATGTCCTTTTATTTAAAACTAATACACTGCAGTCTGGTTTGGTAATGGCTGCAAAAGGAAAAAAAAAGCAACACGCCATTTAAAAGTTTAGGCCACTATAGTATATCAATGTCAAACAACAGTGTGTCAAGCTAAGATTCAATTCCGGTAAGTGCCACTGCCAAATTTTCTTGTTCCCAAATGTGCTTTAAGATTATTTTATTGCTTAAAATTTAATTTGTTCCAACTCACATCTCCATGACAACGTTGGCTAACCCTGCAAATCATTTGGGTAATTGGATATCTTATCTTTCCATTGCTCTCAAATCGAATGATTCTGCTAGAACTGCAGCAGCCAATCAAATTTACAGGCCTCTTGAGTAATAGACTCGCACAAGTAGCCACATTCATCTCCCCTTTACCGCCGTATTAACCACCCTGCAACAAACTGTGGAAGCTGGCCTTCAAACTCGATTTTAAATTATAAACACTGTCATTACTAATATTCTTACCAATAGGAGGGGGTGGGAAGGTTTATTCTCAACTGATACTTGAAATTCAATCTGACAAGTGGCAATGCGTAGCACTCATTTCAGCGACAGCAACAATCTCTGTATTTTGGGCGCAAACTATCAATTTAACATGATGTATCATTAACAAATACAGCTCTTCCCCTGCCCCACATTTGTGCTACTCATTTTAATTGTAAGGTCAGCCACCCACAAGATGATATTAAAAACCCAGAAGGTTGGCATGAAAAATCTTTAGCTAGGATAAAATCCAAGACACCACCATACAGGAAGTGAGAGTGGAGAGAGGAAGAAATAACAGAAATCTTAAAAAAATAAAACCTCAAAATTGCAAAGCCACAGTATGCTAGACAGTTTCCACAGTTAAATTAGTATTTTTTAAATTCAGTTCCTGAACTACACTTATCTAAATCCTCTTAGATGTCAATTTAAATTACAGAACAGTCATATAATTTAAATATAAGCTAGATATGATGCACAAATCAAAAGCCAATTCACCAAAAATCTCCTACAGTTTTGGACTTTGTTCAGCTGTAAAGTGAAGTGACTGAATATTTCAGATGTCAATTTCAATGCTTCGTATAATAATAGAGAGAGGCTGCTGCTGTGTAGCTTTCAATGAGTTACTGTACACAACTGCCCATCCCATTTGCAGCTGTAAATCCTGTTGAATTCTAGCCAGCTGGCAACTAAAGCTGTTGTCAAGATGTTAAAGTGCTCCTTTCACACATATTCACTATGTCAAGACTCTTCTTAACCTTGGCTAAACAGGACAGTTATTGCATTTCCCTTTAACCTAACTTTAGCGCACCTTGCTCAAGCACTGGTAATTACAAAATGCGTGTTCGTTCAAATTTGAGTACCACAGCTTAGCTTCTATGCCTAAGCTAACCTTCAATATACACGGAAGTATTAAATCCCTGAAGTGAGCACACAGCTTTATTTTAATCTCAAGTTGTCTTCCAGCACACACAGGCAACACTTTTTCATAGATTCCATGACAAGCTGAGCAAATCAGAGGCTGATTTCAATCCAGGAGAAGCCTTGCCACCTTTGCTTCCAATGACACACTTTCCTTGAACCCTGCTGAAGACACGTGGACTTGTCCAACATCTGAACTAGGTCAAGCAGAAAACAATACTACAGGAGGAGGAAAAGGGCCAGTTTAGTGGACCACTACAACAGCAAGTTATTTAGTTCACAGGATGCATCCATCAGGTAGCAAGCAGGCCAAAGTACCATGAGACAGGAGAGGTTTCAGGAGGAAACAATACGCTATCAGATGGGATATCCCATAGGACTGCATTGTCATGTGCTCTTATGGTGCTCTAGAAGCAGCATAGTCTCCAAAATTATCCAGCATGCTTTGCATTGTTAACCTTACGAACCTTACGACACCAGGAACTCAATCTAGTCTGGAGAACTGAGCAACACTACACTACAAAAAAAAAAAAAAAATAAAAAAAGGGAAGAAAAAGAGAAGATAAAAGGAAGTATAAAAAAAGGAGTACATCTAACTTCCACATTCTACCAGAAAGGAGTCTTTTGGGTTCTCAGGTAGTTTAAGACATTGTTTTAAACCTAATTCCTACTTTGTTCTCACTCCAACAAGCCACACCTGAATTTCCGCATAGATTTTTGCAAGACTCACCACACTGAGCCACTTAATTGGGATGGAAGTAGAAAGCAAAGCTCTTGCATAGCTGGAGAATTGCCTCGAACCACACTGCTTCTAAAACTGAGAGTGTTAAGAGTTCCTCAAACAAAGCATATACCTTTACAGTACACAAATCAATAACAAAGCTCACAGTCAGGATATAGCCTATACCAACATCCAAGTAAGACGATAAGAGTAGCAAAATCTGGACTTGACTGGAACAATAAGCATAACATCTGACAAAAAAAAAAGACAAGACACATCCAGGGGCCTGAAATATGGGGGAGAAGAAATTCAATACAATACATTCACCAGGACTTTACAAATTGCTGCCCAATTAAACCTAATATCAGTCACATGCACTTTTGTATCTTAAATTTAATTTCACCATTTTACAACAGCTGGTATATTGACAGCTCAGTTTCAAAAACCTGTCAAGTCTGAGAAAAAAATTAAGGCTTTAATAAGGTGTTCATATCAATGTTCCAGGTGCCATCAGAACTCACTAATCAATAACATGTTAAGAGGATCAATAACTCATATTTTAGAAACTAGCAGAATTATCCACCACACAGAATTTGGAAAGAAGATAAAAATAAAGGAGATTTTCACTACTAAATGCTGGGAACATGTCAGTAAGTTTCTTCCCCATTTTATTATACTTTTAGATATATTCTGTTGCTAATGAAACTGAAAAAAATAGTAAAGATAGCATCTAGATTACATTCTGACAGAGAAGAACTGATTGAAACTGTCTAAATAGAAACTAACGAGACTGACAATCACTGCAGATTATATAATCACTGGGACAGGAAGAAGCATGAAAAAGTCAGTAAGACCTTAGAAAAGCGAATGCCAACTGGTAAGACCAGTTTTATAGGACCTGTTACTGAGTAGGGAGATAGAACAACATTATGAAGAGCTGACATTTTCTTTATGCAATAACATGAAGGACATAGAAGTCTGTTAATATATCTGAGAATGGAAGCGGAAAGGACAGAGGACACTGAATTCCAAATTCACAACTTACTTCATACAAATAAGCAAGCATACAGGAAGAAGAAACTAGGTCAGGTCAGAAAGTACAAACATAAACAGCACAAGCACGTATTTTTTAAACTATGTGCCACTAGTAAGTGACGGTTTAAGTGAAGCAACTGCTCTAGATGTTGGAGTAGTCGGAGGAAAACAAAAGCAATGGTTCAATCCCCTCAATTAGAAAAGGAAATATAAGGTCAAGAGAAAATCAGGATGGCCAAAAGTCTATACATTTTTGCATTCATCTTACCTACACAAGAATAATTGCCAACCACATAATTAATACAAACCACTAATTATGTAAGGTCAACAATGCAGCTCAAACAGGAAAGGAACAGACCAGAGCATTACAAGTAAAAACATCTTCAGACATCCTAGGCCTGATGAAAGAGAGCACATTAGCAAAAACTGAGCAGCTTGTGGACACCTTGCAGAAGCAGCAAATGCCAGGTGGATAGCAAACCATGAAAAGCCAGTGCCAAAAAGACTGAAAACAGTAAACAAAGAAGCTTAAGACTCTCCAGCTGAATTGCTATTCCTTCAGTTTGAAGCATTAAAAAGCCTCTTATCCATAAACTTCTAGGTGAAACAGGGATATGTCACAACTTGTAAGTATTTTTCAGCAGTAAACAATAGAATTATGCAATGCCCAAAAAGATAATATAAGTATGGATAAGAGAGGCAAACAATGTTAAAGTCTTTGCTGAGAATTTGACACTCACAGCACTATTAGGAGCAGCAAACATGCAGGCCAGCTTGAAATTCACAGGAACGAATACAAAACTGCTTGGTGGTTAAGCCATGCATGAATACATCCTTCTCGTCTACAAATTAAGAAGTTCTGCATGCATGATAGGTCCAGTATTTTTCCGTATTTCCCACTAACAAGCACAAATATCTCTTCATTTGTCCTAATCCTTAATGTGAAGAGAGCTTCAAGCTGAGAAAGACAGAATATGCCAGAGAATAGCTTCAAAACTCACTTTGCAGTGAATGAAAAAAATGGACTACAAAAGAAAAAGGATAAGGATAAATAGGGATAAAGGACCATAGTATGCCTAGACAGGAACACAAAGGAAAAGGAAATAATGGGCCAGGAAGGAATTTCTCGGTCACAGTGGATCAGAAGTTGAACATAAGTCAATAGCATGCTGTTGCAAAAAAGGCTGCCACCGCAGTAAGCCATACACTAAGTAAACCTTCTGCGCTACTCAGCATGGCTTTTCCTCCCCTGGAGTACTGCACTTATTTCAGACACTGTACTTCAGCTGGGCAACAACATTCAGAGAATGAGTATTAGACTGTAGAGGTATACAAAATGATTCTGGAAGACAAGGGAATGATTTGCTCTCCCTGTCCAGGGCGAAGAAAATTCATGAGTTCAAGCTGCAACAGAAAAGATTGAAGTTGTAACTGAAGAAACACTTCAACAGTAAACGTATAAAAAGCATTCTGCTACCTAGAGAGCTTTCAAATCACCACTACTGTTAAGTCTTTGCTAACATATATGACAAGCACCCTGTCAGAAACAACACTGGTATAGCTGATCCTGCTAGGACACAGGGAGGCACTAGGTCCTTCCTAGCATTGTGATTCTGCAGTTCATATTCCATTTTAAAGAAACAACCTAAGAGCTTCCCATAGGTCTTGTTAATTAAAGATTTTGTGTTTGCTTAACTGGCAATTTATGTCCATCATTTGAGGCCACAGACAGCTAAGCTGTCTACAAAGTAACGGCTGGAAACCTTAAAACCAGTTACAAAACCAGAAATTCATAATAACCTCACAGCCAAGCTCACCCATGAAGAACAGTGATAAACATTTCAGCTTTTTTTTTTTTAAGACAAAACACAAAAACTTTGTTGTAAATGGAAACTGTTGTGGCAACACAAAAGAATGAATTTTCTATGAGTTATTTTTCCCATGAATTGTGGGGTGATGATCCCCACCCCCCAGGGATTTAATTCAAGTTTCTACATTTAAAAAAGTTGAGATTATCACACTATGAAGTAAAGACCACAGTAATTCAGGTCTTTTAGAACACTTCAAAACGGATTGGCAGATTGCCACAGCTCATAAAACACATTGTTTCAGATGTCATTTCCTTTCCTTGACCTAAGGAAAGAAGGCTTCCTCCTAGACATAATACCTAATCAAGATGCAGCTGAACGAGCATACCCATTCTTGTTCCCCTTCTCCAAAACTGACAGCTCTGTTTTTCCTTGCTAATCCATAGAAGTCTTTAAAATGGCACAAATAGAGGCAGCAGCGTTTTGTTCTCTAAATCAATTTTATCCTCAGTCATCAACTAGATGTTCCAGCACAGAGAAAGAACAGTCCTTCCCTTGTAATTCAAAAATCCATACTACCATTGCCCTTGCAAACTGCTAAACAAGCAGTATCGGCAATTCACTTGTGTTCTGTAATATATTTACTGCAAATCCCAATGGCATGCCTCCTAAAGCAGTTTTCTATTGTGTCTGTTCTTGTCAATACACTGACTGGTCACCTTACAAGTAAGTTGCTTTAACTGACTGTTTACATAAACATCAAAAACCTTCAAGAGGAATAAAGAAAAGACCAAATAGAAAAAAACACACATCCCTGTTGCTGAAGGGTAGGGATGGGTGCAAGGTGTGAGAAAAAGCAAAACAAAACATTAAACAGAAAACCTACATCAAATTACAAATTAGCCAGTTTTCTGTTTTCTTACCACAAAGCCAAAAAGGCTAGTTAGCTCTTCAAATCACCTGAGAAGTACATTTCCAGATAAGCAGTCACAAAACTTATATAAACATTCCTCAAAGAACTTTAATTTGTAATTTAGTCATCTGTGCTCACTTGCCCACACTTCTGAAGAGCATAAAGTGTGAAACGCAGCCAGTTCTCATTAGAAATACTTTTCTTAAACACTGTACAATTTATCATTAGCCACAGAATACCGTTACCACTGTAAAAGTTCAGTAAAACCTACCAAACTAATTTCTTGATCTGCTTTCCCGATACTGCAAAGTATATTTTATAATAACAACAAAAAGAATATGCAAGGCTTACAAACTTTAAATACTACTAACCTATGAAATAATGCTATAAACAAAACTTTTCCAAGTGATACAATTGAAAATTGTTTGCATTTGTTTATATGAATCAACACAGCAGAGCAGACCGGTTTTTTTCTCAGTATCAAAAAAGCGGAAAGGGAGTAGTCATCCCTAGCCTTAATGTGAAGTGATGGCTCCTGAGCTTACAGTTATCATTCATTAGCAAGAATTCCAATGTGAAAGGTGACTCCAGCAGTTCAGCATTTTATGGCAGCCAAAAGAGAAAGGAGATAGAGAACCTTAGCAAAGGAAACAAAAGGAAAAAACTTAAAAATAAAACATTCAAAAAGCAGAATTACGTGTAATATAACACTCTGGTTCACCTGCACTTCAAGAACTGTACATAGTTTGAGTCCTCTCGTTTCAACAAGTGAAGTTGGAAAAGAAAGGCTGAGGGAAAAGCAAGACAAATGATCAAAGAAAGCTATACAACTGCGTAAGATGGGACTGCCAAACCTGAAAAGAAGTCAATACACATGGGTTACAACAGAGACATAAAATTTTGAGTGCAGTGTAAGAGCAGCTAGGCATCAACCACTTGTCTACTCTGAGAACTAGGGGCTATCAAATAAAAATAGTGGAAACCACGTTCAAAGTACACAAATGTTGGATTTTGTGCTGCACCTCCTCCCTGCAACAGCACAGCCACGGTGGAAATACCCTAGAAAGTGCTTACACAGAAGAGGGCATGGGTGTCTTTAATATGGATCAGCCTAACATCCTTGTGCTGATTAAGACTACACCTCATACTAGGATGAAACAGTATGACTGTAACCAGCTAGCCAATTGAAATAAATTATTCCCCCTTTTTCTTCCCCCTATGTTTAGCAAGAAGGAAAATGTTGCCAGACTCGTTAAGTCCCTAAGTAACACCAGTAAGATGGGAATCAGAGAACAAAACGTATCAGGAACAAGTTAGCTTTGTTTAGTTTCAAGAAGAGGAGTATTAATGGGAGAGGAGATCTGATTGCTGATAGAGAGGTGTGGAGTAACCCACTCTTCTCAGAGATGCACAGCAGAAGAACAGAAGTCAGGCAATGGTTACCAGTGCAGAAAGGCAAACTCTTGGTTAGTGAAGGAGAAAATCATTCACAATGCGAGTGGGTCAAACAGTGGAAAGCATTGCTTAGAGACATCGTAAAAGATTACCTCCCCAAAATACATAAAGTGGAAATCTGGTATTTTCAAAATCGGTCTGCAAGCTCAGGTTGAACACAGACCAACTTGGAAGTACTTTAAAAGCCATGGCCTATGAGTAATCACAGGGACCAATCCATTAAACTACCCATTTTGACAAATATATGCTGAAAAATCAGGAATTCTCCCTGTCAGCTGGTTTTTGCCTTTCTGAAAGGAAATATGTGAGCAACTACTATTGCTCAAAGATCCTATCTTCCATTTTGCAAAATAGAAACAAAGCAGTTTTACCACTTTTCTACAAACACTAGAGTGCTGTAGCAGGGTGGGAGGAACGGCAACTCAAACGCTTAGCTCAATTTGGTATAACAATCAGCAGAAGAAGGAAAGGCTTCTTCCTTGGAATGCAAATTCAAAGCATCTTCCCTATTACTCTTCTCCTCACCCACAAAAATACCAGGAAGTTTTCTTTGCCCACTTGAACCAATCCATAAAGTGCATCAGGCATTGGGCAACGCTAAGTTTCAGGAGTGACAGGGAAGTTTAACAATGCAGGTAATCAGAAACTAAAATCTAGTAGATTAACTCCAAAATGTGAGATGATCAGGCAGTATTTAACGCAAGTGCAATGTTTACACTGTGACATACTTTCAGATTGAGCTGTTTATGAAGTTGACATATGGTTATCTAAAAACCTCACATGGAGACGTACTTCACACAGTGCCCTTAATCTGTCAGAAAACTCCTCAACAATAATGCTGGTCTCAAGCTTGAATGTGGTTCAAAGCTGAGGAAGTTTAGGTCACTACTCTAGTCTTTACCCCTCTTTCAAACTGGTAACTCTAGTTGTGGTTGAAATGGCTGCACTGGTAACACAACTGTACTGATTTGGAAACCAAATATTTGTAGAATAAGTACAATTTTGATTGAAAAATATTATGTCCCCATCAACCTTACCTATTTAAATAAAATCAGGATTTGCATGTCTTATGTGGCAGCGTGAACTGTAATATGCTCCTGAAACACCCACTGTACGCCAACAAAACCCTAACGATTCGTGAAGTTTTCCATTTCAATAATTAAAATGCAAGTAGGAAAAAAGAAAAAAAAAATCATCTTTAAATCCCTTTCAACAGCACACCTTTTCTACTCAGGAGCTGTAAAGAGCTAACTAAGCTCCTTAATTCCCTTCTATTTAACCCACTTCCAGAGACTGATGTTCTAATGATAAACCAGCAGAAGATTCACTCCTTTGTCATAGACCATAAGAAATGATTCCACAAAACAGTCCAGGTTGAACAGGCATTTAATTCCTGTGCAACTGGTTAACATAAGGTAGTTCGGGATTTTGTGTACTTCTCTACAAGAGGCAAGGTACTAAACAGCAGTTCTACCTCCAGGCCAGTCACAGAGATCACAATAACTTACTCAAGTAGAGGGAAACCTATCTGTCGCCACTGGGATAGCAGAAACCCACATGCTGTTGTAGTTTATGTAGTCTGTCAGTTGGTTCGCAAGTGATGAATTTTTCTTTCTTTGGCTGCCTGCCATTGAACTAATCTTGCACATAAACAATCTAGGCATTAAATGCACAGGAAACCTTACCTTCTGACCTATGACAGGAGATGACAGACAGAACTGGTGAAGAACCAAGGGCAGCAACCCTTTAAGTACAGTGGAATTTTTAACACCTAACCAACTCTACATCTTGGCACCAGCAGTTGATGCATCTGCTTTGCTAGCTACAGATGTCACAGTCGGAAAAATCTGACCTGAACAGTCTAACACAGAAGAAAAACTTAGAAGCACATAAAACATACTTATCTTTTTCTACCTACTTGACACATATGAAAATGATACCTGAATCAAGTACATCTCACCTAAACAAATCCTTAGATGTTTGTTTCTGTTTCAGGTATGCAAACTTTGTCAGTAACTATTCAACTTAAAATAGTTTTCTGAAAACACTGTAATTCACACACAACATCCTATTAAGAACTAACCTTTCAAATTCTTAAAAAAGAAAAAGCACACAGAAATAAGATTAAAAAAGCCCAAAACCCCCAGAAACCAGCCACATCATATATGCCAAGAATATTACTTCCTGACCACTCTTCAGTGAGCACACTGAAATGCTGCAGCAATACCTAGATTTAAGTACACAATTATGCAACTAAATACCGCAAAGTGCCAAAACTGAAGTTGTGAAGGAAGCCTTACCACAGCCATTTCTGGGGTCAAATGTAACATACTCAAATGGAAATCTGTGTAGCACAGCTGTTTGAGTACAAAAAGTTCACTTCAATTAAGTCTGCTTATAGCAACATTCAAATTCTTACTTTGTTTTAGTCAAACTGTAACGGATTACCAGCTCAAATGAAGAGGGAATTGCTGATGCAACTGCATAAGTACAGGAAATCAACTCTCTCATATACGTGCAAACTGCAATTACTTTGTTTTATCAAAGTGATTCTACTCTAGCATTGATGTATGCACCACATGGCATAAAGAAACACTGCTGCAGTGTAATTTTGGGTTGTTTTTTTTTTCCATCAGCATTATGAGCAGTCTGAAGGGCTTCACACAGAACAAGTGCAGCATTCCATAGGAGGCAGGCCTTAGAAACGTTAAAGCTTGTTCAGTGGAAAGTTTCCCCATCACTGCATTTTTCAGTAACAAAGACGTTGTCAGAAGTGACAATTTTTTGTGTCCCCTGATGATGTCTTGCTAGCATTTGGTTATAAGCCATAAAGCAGGAATAATTTCAGCCTGTCAGGAGTCTAGCTAATGCCCAGTTTCCCCCTAGAGAGAATTCCTGTCAAATGTAATGAGAGCTCCAAAGGCCCTCTCTACAACATAATGAGCACTTAGGCCATGCTGGTGATCAGCCAGCAAAAAGCACCAGTTTGAGTCTGGCTACACCCTTGGGGCTAGACATCACCAGTTTTAATAAGAATTATGATTACTATCTGCCAAAAGCCTCCTCATAATTTATTGTTAGTGTTGGAAATTCAGAAGAATATCATCAGTAGGCGGAGTTCTTTTGTTTCCTGTAATCCAAGACCACCTACCTACTGAACTATAACACTATTTGGAACCCTCACTGCAGTCATCAAAACAGAGTCTTTAATCTGAAGGCATTACTTTTACCCGGATTTAGAATTACTTAAAATGTAGAAGCATAGTATCTGAGACTCTTATCTAGAGAAATTTATTTATGCCTCCCAAAGCTTATTCTTTTGTTAACAGCATGCACAGAGTAAATGTGCTCTACTTTTACTGTCTAGAATGAATATAGATAAACACTCCATCACAAATCTTAAAAACTTCTGAAATATGACTGCCTACTGGGTACGCAATTGTAGCTGCCATACATTCAGAACATTAAACCCTTGCAATACACAGATGCTAAGGTCAAAGTGGAAATTTAAGTTCTGACACTCTTGTGGACTTAGTTGATTTTATCTAAAGTTAATTCCTAGCATATGTACTAAAGTCACATGTTCACTACAAAGATTTTGTGAAACCAACATTTGCTGCAGTTTGCACCAAATGAGGATCCTATCCTTCCTCATAGGTTGCAGTGTGCCAAAAAGTCGTATAGGAGAAGAAGAAAAAAATAAAATCCAAGAAAGAAATCTCCAAATACCAAAGCCTGGAAAAGACACCTCAAAGGAACACCAATGTTGTTATAAAACACAAGACACAATAAGACTGCTACAGTACAGAAGCAAGTCAGACACTACTCCTGTTCCATCTACCTATTCAGTGCATTATTTAAAAATGAGGTTGCCGTAGAATTTCTTTTACGAGCATTTTCCATTCAAACAAGTGTACCTCTAAAACCAAAGAGAATACCTACCCAGTTTTGCAGACAGAAAGTTATCACGGAATTACAATATCACCTTAGCAAATATAATATTTTTACAGGAAAAGAAAACAAAGATCAAAAAGAGTTTAGAGCTACAAAAGCAAAATTCAACTCTGCAATTCACTTGCTTAATGAAAGTCTTTGAATATACGGAAGATCCAGAGCCTGAACTAATCGATTTCTTCGCTGTGCCCTAGCCGGTCAGCCATGCTCTTTAATTTAATGAAACAAGAGTTTTAGATGAAATAGCACATACACATCAAGAAAGAATCGTATTGTTGCACTTTGAAATGTGTCCAACTGTGCAACTTCATCTAATGATAATTTTTTTTTTTAAGAGGGCATCGATTTCTGAAAGACTTATTGTACCAGCATCTTGATGAAAAAGTGAATGTCAGCATATCTACAGAATACTTACACCCTGCCATTAATGCTTTATTTGGCAGACAATGACCACTCAAGCGAGGGTCCTCTGGGCTGAGCAATCATTTAGTTTTCCTTCTCTTATGAGGTCCTTAGTGTCTTGTTCCAGTTCAATACTCTCTCTATTCACCATTATAGCAGCCGTAAGTGTGAATTTTATGGGAACTCGCAAACTCATAGTCATAACTAGAGCTTTCCATGCCACTAATCTTTTCATACCTTTATATGGCAAGGATTCGAGCAACTATCACTACACACGCTAAACATGTATAAGGCCAGTTCTACATATCAAAGACTCTACCATGAACAAAATAAAACCACATAAAGCACTGAAACATATTTTGAAACTGCAGACAAGATCCTTCCTATTTTTTGCCAGCATCTGTCAGGACCAGTACTAAGAAATCTTTGTCACTTGACCTAACCTGTACCTCATTTGACAGCAGATAGGCAAAGGCTTACTAATTACAGCTACAAATCAGCCTATTGACTCAGACACGATACAGTCATCTGAACATAAACAGAATGGCTTTACTTAAATGCACTAAACAAACTGCAGATTTTGTGGTTTAGAAAAAATGCCTTACCTGTTTGTGCATTTCAATGTTTAATCCATACGACATTTCATAATACTGCAAATAAAGGAGCACACATTATTTTCTTATGCTGGCTTACATTGCATTAGAAAATATTTACTGAAAGAGAGAAGAAACAAATGTCCTTACCATCACATAGTGCCTCTGCATTTCTGTCTTCTCACTTGCCAGTTTCTCACATTCCAATTTAAGGCTACAAAATAGATCACACTTTAATGTAACTGTTATGTAATGTTTTGACATCTATCCACTTTACTTTTATTTTGACAGCAGAAGATAATTTAAAAAAACTCATAACCTAGCACACAAATACAGAGAAAAAGACTTAATTCATACTTTAAATACAAAAGAGAAACAGGAAATTTAAAATATATTTCATGGATGCTGCCTCCAGAACCCAAACATATTCCATCTCCATGTTTTGACAAAGAATTGCTATGAAGTGTTACAACTTTCAAGCAATAACAGGATCCGAATTTCTTCACAGTACTTCTCGGTAGTAAAATAGAAGTATTTCTTTTCATACGCTATTTAGTATATTGCTACCAAGTAACAACACTCATATTTACAATTGCAACTTGAGTATGTTTCCTAATTATTAACATTAACTACACTCTAGCCAATGCTACCTTGCCTATAGCTTGAAAATCAGTAATTTTGACTATCTTTTACTAGCAAGTTCGTTTTCTATTTGTGTTTTCATAAATGCAAAAGAGTTTCATTTGGCACTATCATTATCTCATCACTAACAACGGTATAATTTTGACTATTTCACTAAAGGAAAATGCCTCAACGTTCCCTTTTTTTCCCCCTCTGGCAAATTGTTAGGTTTTTTTAATGACAATAGTAAGCATCCTAGGGAACAGTTACTATGTAAGCCAGCATTTTTCACATACAGCTCTGATACCAAATGTTTATAATTTACACTGCATTTCTAAAGTAATAAATGGCTTAAATTAACAATTTCAGGTAAGGCTAAGACTACACAGGTAACAAAGAGGAGGCCTAATCAAAACCAACCGATTTCTAACCGGGAAACCCGCAAAGCTCTTACTCCTATCCAGATCTTTCAGTTGCACTTAAGTACAAAATCAAAGAAAACTAATGCCCCTTAGCTCCATTCTTGCGTACGCAAGAAGCCATATCCTAAGTCTCTGTGAGGACCTCAAGAGCAAGCACAAGCGCAACAGGAACGCCTGAAGGACAGCACACTTGCCAACTTTGTGTTAGTGCTCCAGTACTCGTGTATTTTAACAATCCTTCTTGGCTCTTTAAGCATCGCATGTTGGAATTTTATTAATCTTTGCATTAACACCACACACAAATGAGCAAACATGAGAATTAGCTTCCTTAACGCTCTGTGCCACAGATTTAGCACTGGCCTTCTCTCTATATACTTAAAATCCTCCACGTAAGCATCCCTAACAATTTGTTGGGGTTTTGTTTTCTTTTTTTTTATTAAACGCATACAAGAGCCGAACCGCCCCATCTTCGACAGTACCACCCTTTCGTAGGTGCCCAGGCAGAAGCACTCGCGCAGGGAAGGGCTGCCTCCTCCTGAATGTCCCGTCCCGTTGTGTTCCCCCTTCCCCTGCCACCGCCGGGGACCGGGGCTCCCAGAGCCGCCCCTTCCCAAGCGCCTTCGGGACCCGCCGCGGCGCTCAGCCTCGACGCCGCACGCCACCGCCTGGACACGCCCGTTCAGTGCAGCACCCCCCGCGCCCGGCCAGGGATGGGGCAACCACCCCGGCTCCGAGGCGTCCCCGCTGGCGCTCACCTGTGGTACTGCGCCTGGAGGAACTGGAACTCCTCCTTGATGCGGTCCAACGACTCCGGTATGGTGAATTTGAAGGGCTGGCCCGCAGCCTGGTGCGGGGTCTGGCGCGGCGACCGGCACGGGAGAGAGAGGCACGTTCAGACACGGCGAGTCTGCTTCGCGGTGACGGGGCATGCGGACAGCACTGCCCGCCGTGCCCGGGCCGGAGGGAAGCAGGGAGGTAGACCCCAGCCCGCCCCGCCCTGGGGCGCTGCATGCTTATTACCCACCTTCCCGTCCCTCATCTGCGGGAGGAAGGCTCACCGCCCTGCAGGAGCCGCTCCGGCCCCGACCCACTCGCTCCTGCCGCCGCCGTCTGCCCGAAAGCGGGGCGTGCCGGCTCCTCCCCGCCGATCCCCGCCGCAGGGGCGCAGCCAGCCGCGGCCCGGGCGCCGCGCTTGCCGGGGAGGGGAACGCTGCCCGACCCGGCGGCGACCCCCCCCGCCGTCATTCCCAAGGCAAAGAAGTTGCACGCAAAACAAAAGGGATCGGGGGAAGGGACGCGTCCCCTGCCCGGCCGCGCTGCTCCTCCTGGGGACACAAACTCCGGAGGTCGCCGGACGGGTAGCGCGGGCAGCAGCGAGCGGGACATCGCCCGGCCCCGCGCACCGACCCCCGCGGCCGGGCCGTACTTACAGGGTGCCGGCTCTGGGGGAACATGGCTCCGGCGGGGCGCTTCGGCAGCGCGGCTCTCGCGGCGAACTCTTCCCGCCCCCCTCCCCGTCTGCACACCAGGGGCACCGAGGGGGCAGAAGCGGCAACACCCGGTGGCCGCCTTCCCTCCGCCGCCGCGGGCGGGAGCGGGGATAGGCGCCGCTCAATGCCCCCGCCGCGGGGGCATCCTCCGGCCGCGGCGTCCTTTGTTGCTGCTGTTCCGGGGGGGGCTGAGAGGGCCCAGGAGAGGCGGGCGCGCCGCGCTCGGGACGGTCACAGCAGCTACGCGCTCTGGCCGCTGGCGGCGGGATGGGACCCGACGGGGCAGGGGAGGAAAACACGACCGCTCCGCCGCGGGACTTAATAATCCCCCTTTCGGGTTCGCAAGTTGCCGATGCAATTGTAAGGCCGGGAGCCCTGGGCGGAGGCGACTCCTCTTTCGACTTCTGCTTCTGTCGCCAATAGGGGAAAATCCAAGCGGAGGAAGCAGGACGCGGTATCAGCGACAGGACCGTCACAAGCCAGGCGGGCGAGAGAAAGGCGGCGGGGAAGGCTGCGCTGCTTCCGGGCGTCGCTGGAGGGGCCAGGTCATCAGCAAGACGCGGAGCGATGAACAAGGGAGGAAGGCGGGAGGAGGAGGGAGACAGCTGGGGGGGCTTTGCACAGCCGGCCCCGATCGGAGCAGTTCCAATAGCACATGCACGAAACGCAGGAGGGCAGAGGAGGGGAACCACACACGCAGTGGAGACTCTTCCGTTAGTTGCAGAGAGGTCCCTGGGACAAAAAGAAAACGAAACCCCTCAAAATGCCCGCTGGCTCGACCGGCCAAACGCCCCGTCGCGACGTGGGGGGGGTAGCGGGGAGGAAGGGCGGAAAAGCGTCCTTATCAGAGCCAGATAAGACGTGAAGCTCCTTGATCAATTGCACTACCGCAGCCTCGTCCGGGCGGCCGCGCACCAGAGATATGCGCGGCTCACCAGGGTCCCCCGAGTGCCGTACATCTCGGCGGCAGCGGCGGCATCACCAGCAGCAGCATCCTCGTCCTTCTCCTCCGCGCTGCCCCGCCGCTCCTCGCCGACCCGCGACAAAGTTCTTCTCCTCTGAAGACTCCGGACCCGAGCGGCCGGAAATGCCGCCGGCCGCCAGAATGGGGAAGCCCGTGTAGCCCCGCGGGAGGCGCTCGGCGGGACAGGAGCACCGCCGCGGCCGAGCAGGACACGCCGTCCTCCCCGCCCCGCTTACATTAGCACGCGGTTTCACACTCCGCCAGCTAACCAGCCGCCCGGCCCCGCCTACCGCACCGCGCCGGGAGAGGGGGCCGCTGCCCAATCGCCAACCCCAGCGCCAACGTGGGGCTGTGATGTGCCTTGGCAGCACGGACCAATGGCGAGTGGCCGAGCCCCACCGCCTCTCAGCCTTTCGTTGGGAACCGTTTCTGGCGGAGCGGCAGGAGCGCTCCTAGCTGGCGAATAGGAGGGCGTGGAGCGCGCAGCGTCGCGGAGACGAGGGGAAGGTCGGTAGGAAGGAGAGCGGAGAGGCTGAGTTGTCAATCAAAGTAACGTGGGGCTCTAGGGAGGGTGAGCTGGCGCTCATGGGCGGGGCGGCGAGGGGCTGCCGGCGGGCGGGGCGCTTGCGCGCGTTTTTCGCTGGGTCGGGCAGCTCGGCAGCAGCGCGGGTGGGCGCGGGGCGGCGGGAACGAGCGGCCGCGCAACTCCGCAACCCGCTCCGCTTCCCCTCGCGCCAGGTGCTTTTCCCCACTTGCCTTTCACGCTTTAGAACTTGGCAGAGGTTTCTCGTCCCAGGGGCTCTGGATAGAGGGACGGCCTGCCCGCCCGTGGGCGAGTGCGTGTGCTGGCGAGTAATCGCGCTGTACGCACCAGCGTCCGCCATTCCTTTTCAGTAACCGTGCGGGTGCGTGAGCGGGCGGCGGCTGCGAGGTTTTCCTGTCCCGAGAATCTTCTTTGTGTTTCGGGCAGGCAGATACGGCACTTTTCCCGGTCTTACTTATGTAACAGTACCGGTACGTGATGTAGCACCTGCTGACAGTGCTCCCAGGTACGCAGAAAATGCCCAAAGTATAAAACCTCACTCCTGTCTGCGGTGCTCAAATACCGATTCAGTGTTGGTTAGAGTGACCCTCTGGTCAGGCGGAAGTTGTCCTCTGGGTAAAATTGGCCTTTTTGTAAGTGGGGTCTGCTAGAAGAAAGCTGTCTTAAATGGTTTACAGGCCCATTTGAGGTAGACGAGGGTTAAACAATTTCCAGGGATTCTCTGTGTGACCACGGAGATGACAAATGATGACACAGCTTGCAGGGGGAAGTAAACTTCAAAACACAACTTCTGTTAACAGCCACCTTATTCACAGTAGAATTACATGCTGAAGTGTGAAATACTAGTACCTTCAGACTTAAGACAATGCCATAAGACACATTAATGCTGCTAGTATAACTGTATACTACCAAAAAAAGAAACCTTGAGATGTTGTGTCGCATCATTTAAGCTCACTAAGATGAATTTTATAACTTACATTTTCTTACAATTCTCCGCTGATATTTACTAGATACACTTACCAAGAATAATATTACGTTTCATCTTGTATCCTAAAGAAAGAGCAGCCTTTGTTTGAAATTTGGTATGTTGCAAAGTCAAGATTTACTCATTCAGAGTGGTAATTTCTATGCTACATTATTCCTGGTTTTACATAGAAACAACCAAAGGAAAAGAAAATTAAACTCCCTCAGTCTTCTGAAGTGGAGTTCGGACTTCATTCCTGGACTATGGAATTTCAACACTGAAAACAGACGCATGTATGTCTCTGGGCATTTGCCTGTGTGTGTATGTGTACATGTAATAGTGTCTGTACCTACACATGTGTATATATATGTTCATATTTATATATATGTGTGCATGTATCTTTGTGAATACATAAATAAATGTGAGGGCTTCTGTTATTTTTTAAGACGTGAGGCAAAATACCCTTGATAGTGACCTTTGATAGACTGGTTCACAAGACAGGAATGTGAACTTGTCTGGTGTTCTGTGTGCATGAGTAAAGCTGAAAAACTTGCATTCTGTTCCCAGCTCTTCCCTTGTAGTCTTGGCCAAGCCAAGTCACTCTTCATGGCACTGTTCATGGCACTAGAAAGCTTAATTAATTAATGCTTATAAAATACTTAGATCTTCAGATGAAAGCTGCCTTAAAAATGCAAGCTATTATTATATGCTTTGAGTGTGTACCTAGTAACTATGGAGTCTGTAACAAAATAACACTTACCTAACTTTAGTTGTACTTTGCTTAACCTGCTCACACAAGTTGTTAATGAGATGGTAACAGATATGACATTAAAACAACACTATGTTTTGGAACATAAACAAAAGTTTGTTGTTTTTTTTTTAATTTCTCACCTACATGAAAGTTGAAATGTCTTGTTACTTTTATTTGTAATCATTAAAATGTCCAAGGCATGTTTTAACAGAAACAGGAAAGCTCTATTTTCCTGGAGTTTTTTAACAAGTGCTTTTAACCTACTTAGATTCTGGAATCGGGCAATCAGGGATATTTTGAGTCTTTTCTATTACATTGAGATAGAAGAGCTGTTAGAGCAGTAGCAGAATCAAATGTAATTATCTTTTTTTCAAATGAGAGCCACTGACTTTACATAGTATGAACAGTACCCAACATGAACTGATATTAAATTAATTTATAATGCATCATCACTGGCAGATTTGGGCATAAAAAATTCCCTTTTGTTCCATGGGTATAAAGGTGGATTAATCCCAGAAAACGCTACATCCTCATTCCATGGCAAAACTCACTATTTACACTGCTGAAAGATGAGCCAAAATATGACAAAGCATATTGTGAAGAACGATATTCAACTCAGGGTAGTATTTTGTATGAGATCATGACACCACAATACAGTACATACTCTACACAGTTCTCAAACTGCATTAAAAATAATTGTGTTTAAACCTTTGTCTCATGTTTTAAAAATACAACAAAAAGATTGCCTTCAGTATTAAGCTCCCCCAAACTGTTCTGTTTAGTCATCCATTTGAGTCTGCTGTTTGAAATCAACCAGTTTTCACTGTAAGCAATTTAATGTAGTGTTCCTACCTCATATAGCAAAGGGCCTAATCTTGAACTGACTAAATATTGAAAACTCATAGTAGAAGCAGTTGGAGATTTGAGTCCTAAAAAGCAGTTTTCAGTCCAAAATCTAGTTTGAATAGACAAAGTATTTCAGATATAGAGTCTGCTCTTTAGGGAAACAATGTATTGTGTGATGTTCTGTTTACGTTTTTCCATTACTGCTAACAGTACTATTTACAAGCAATATTTTTTAACTTCCCAAAAACTGGCATATATAATAAAAATGTAGATGATGTTGATCACTAGGAGTTTGCTGCAGGACATAATTTAGCATGTTTGTGATTTATCCCACTATTTGGTGAGTGGTGAGACTAAATCAGTGGAGGAAGCAATTATAGATTTCAATAAGTTTTATGCTTTCAAAGTTTTAGGTCGAGAGACCATTGGATTTTCAACTGAAAATTAACAGGGTACCTTTAAAAATTATGGATATGTTCATGGAGGGGAGGGTGTTATTCTTTTGGGAGGGAGGTTGTGTTTTTTGTTTGTTTGTTTTTAATGGCAGGACAACACAAGTTGAATAGAAAAAAAATGGTGTTTGAGTCATACAGTGCATGTGGTATAGTAGTAACTACCTATACAGCTTCAAAAATAATAATCATTATGAGGGCATGCAAAACAATATCACTTTTAAAATATTTCTTTATTTATGAAGTGCAGATGATGTGAGCAGGGTAAAGCAATTACATTTCTAATTATTCACTATCTTTTGGCTAATAGTCATTGCATACCCTCTTTCTAATTTGATTTATTTTTAATTAGTAGCTTTCCTTGTAGGCGAGAACATTCAAAAATATGCACTAAGTCTTTTTTACCATCAACTGTGTATTCCCTTCTCCTATTCTTTCACCTTTAAAATTCCCTGAGCTGAATTTTTAAAAAGTCAGTAGCAGATCATGAAGCAGTAAATCCTCAAACAAAATCCGATCCAAGGAATCCCTTGTCATTTCACACAATACTGTAAAATTAGAGATTGCAGGAAACCAACAAAATTAAACTGTTAACATTTCAAGAGAAATGACCATGATTTACGAAAATGACACATTGACTGGCCAGTGTGTTTTTTTATCAACAATTTATTCGTTGAGGCATAGATCAAAGAAACCTACATATGTTTTCATTTTGTTCTAAGCCTAAGTAGAAAATTACATCCAGATGTTTAATAGGCATTCTGTTGGTTTTTCTGCATTGATTAGATATGTTGGTTCTGTTTGCTTACAAGTGTAACCGGATCATTAGCTAATGCAAAGAAATGTTTGCAGCGAGTTGCTAATTAGGTCTTTTGGAAACTCTCCATACTCAGGAACAATTTGTACAGTGGCCAGAAAAACTTGTGGTACTTGAGAAGTCGCTTTCCCTTCTGTGTCTGGGAAAAAACAGTCAGCCGCTTTCCCTAATCTTCTTTTGCCTACAGGGATTGCAGCTTGATCCCAAATGGGTTGAAGAGCAAATAAATTAGGAGGAGACCACACGCAAGCATGTGTGCACGCACACACTCACACACATACCCCCACATACCCCAGTCTGCTCTTTCAGTCAAAATGCAGTTGTATAAGCTTACAAAAAGCTAACCAAAACAGAGCGTTTAAAACTGTGTTAAATTCTCAACCTTCATGTTATCAAATACACAGTATTTTTGAGCATACTTTAGAGACAGATGGGGAAGCCTTTTATGATAAATGAGTGTACTTGAATTCATTACTGTGGTACTTATAATTAAAGTAGCTCTTTCACATCTTCAGTATTTCTGCATGGTACTTCAAGACAAAGCTTGCAGGAAGTGTATACATGGATCAAAGAGGGGTGAAAGAGGAGCAGAAGAACTTCAGTCTCCTGTCTTTTATAAAGTCTAAAAAGGAATCAGGGATATTACCTGTTTATAATATTGTCAGATAAATTGTTTTAGACTTCATGGCTCTGGCTGGATAACCCTCTAGGTGCAATGTCACCTTTTAAAAGATGCTCGGCACTGTCAATGACCTTTCTAGTAAAGACCAGCTGCCAATTTATTTATCTGTTGCAGAATGACGTCTTGACCACAGGAGATAACAGCAAAAGGAGCAATATGTGTCTATTTTGTACAGTAAATGGGCTCTCTGATCCTGTCATCACACACGTGACTAAGTTTACTAGTCCCTTTGAAGTCAATGATAATACTTGCATGAAAAAGGGTAACTCTGTGTCAGACTTCACCAAATCAGGGCCATGCATACAGATTGCTTAGGTTGTGTGTGAGGTACATGTGCAAAACACACGTTTTTAACAATGAGGCTATGCAAGTGCAGAAGACTGAGATTTATCCTGGTTTTGGGAAGTTACCTAAAAGGGAAGGGTGTCACAGCAGTAGAGTTAAGCATTTCACTCAGTGGACTAGTTGTCTCTTTTTCCTTGACTTGCAAAATCCTAAAACTTCTCCAGCCTGTTTTGGTTCAGCCTTTGGTATGAATATATAATAGTCTTTTTTTTTTTTCCTCCCTACTAAATAGTCAATAGCATCTTAGAAAGAGTCTATAGATCACCAAAGATCCTCAGACTGAAAATCACATGGGAAATAACATTAAGGCAAATTGACTTGTGGAAATATTTCTTCCACAACATTAGTTGTCTAGAGTAAAGGAAGTTTCATCTTAGAAAGAAAGAAATTATCTGAAGAGGGAGCGATGGCTCCAAGCGCACTGGCTTTTCAAGGTTAGGAACAGCAACTGCTTGCTGATGCAAAGATACACAAAGCCCTGTCCTTTACCCTAGTATCTGTTCTTTGTGTACGAAAGCAACAGCCTTAAGGAGTCTTTTAAGTACAGATGTGATGCAGAATTATTGTGTACAAAATCATGACTCTCTGCCACCCAGTGAGAATTACATTCAACTGGAAGCTCGCTGGAGTTTGGCAGCTGTTTCTCTAATACTTCTGCCTTTCAATTCTTCAGAATTTGAGTTCTTGCCTACACTGAGGTTATAAACCCCACATGAGCTGCTCTCAGACCAACCTTCTAGTCCAGACCTCAGATTTCATTCTGGTGGAGGCTAGACAACAGCAGATTGTGCTGTCCTGCTGTCTCTTCATAATCTGAATGTTGTAATGCGCTGGCATGCTACAGCTGCAACATCTGTGGAGATACTCTTCCAGCACTAGTGGCGCAGAGACACTTGGTCTATTTCCAACTTTCCCTGTGTTGTAAAAGCTCTGGGCTCCCCTACTCTTGAGGGAATGAATTTACCAATTGTTTTTTAGGATCCAATTGAAAGTGGAGACATTATAAGAAAGAAGTTGCTGGCCAAGGATAATGATGGGGTGGAGAACTGGGAAGAGGGGAAGGAATATGGGGAAGGAACATTTCAGTGCCAGCATGATGTTGTTCTTAACAAATGTGGAAATTTCCTTAGGAAAACAGCATTGAACATCAAGCAAGACTGTAAACAGTTACGGTTGCTCACAGTATAAAAAGAAAATAATTAAATATCTCAGTCATCCAGCACTGTCCACTTCTCTCTTTTTCTTCTGGCTCTGAACTTACTGCCCTTTCACTACTTTCAATGCAGGTGTCTCAGTTTATATACTGAAGGGCTAATATGCAGTGACAACTGTGGTTATTAATAGAGCATAATTGTCTCCAAAATATGAAACCATAAATTCCATAGTTTGATATACACATAGATCTATCACTAATATGGATCATCTACTCAACCCTCAAGTGAATGCTCAGCCCTCAAGTGAAATAAAGCATCTCATCAAGAAGGCATGTCTTGCAACTATTTATGTTTTCTGATACACCAGAATGTAATCAGTGGCATCACCCAGTATAAAAATGTTATAAAGAAGAGGAAAAATAGATCCACCCCACACAATTCCACCTATATATTACTGCCTTTAAAATACCGATAAACCTTCTACTGCAGAAAAACACATGATACGATTACATGAACATTAGATTAACCACACACCAGGAATCCAAGTGTCTGAATATTTAGCAGTTAGAAAACACAATGCAGAGTTAAGATTAATACTGGTTGCTGAGGAGAGAGCAGACAAAGTCATTGAAAGGACTTTTTTTGGTGAAAACAGAGGCCTAATGAGTATAGTATAGATGGGATGTTGTGTGCTAAATTGCTTGGGTGGGGAGGGGATGTTTGCATGGGGGTTGATTTTGGGTTTTTGGTAGTTTGTACTAGAATGATTTGACATCTATCTACCTGTGCAAAAAAGTAATTAAAAGTATGCACATACCCATAATCTACAATTATAAATTCAACAGTTGGTAGCAGGATAATTTCTATCCAGCCTCACACATTTTCTGCTGTAGCTTTACTGTCTGATAATGCGCTCATGCATACTTAAATGTTCAGGTGTCTGAGTTAAGTAGCATCCATGCAGGAGAAAATCTCAGTGTTACATGACCCTGGAGCATAGCTTGGGAGAATGTCTGTGTCCTGAAACTGGAAGTAGGTTAAGCCTTGGGAACAGACTAGATCGTTATATCTTCACTAATTCTGCAGGAAAAGTTCACAAATCTCACCAATGCAAACCATGAAAAGCAGGGAGTAAGCAGTACAAGACATACAGTTGTGCATATACAATATTTAGCATAAATATATATTGGTTTATATGTTCTTATAATTGGCCATGTGGACACATAACAATTAAGTCTCAGTATTTTGCTTTTGAGTTACGATCTTTCACTTAAATGAGAGAGATATGCTTAGTCTTCTGAAGTTTGTTCAATACAAGAACACTTTTGCCAGTGCTCTTCAATTCTGCAAGCATGATGTCCTTGAAAGACAAGAACAGTATTTGAGGATTTGTAGACAGCCACCAGTTGTGTTGACCATTATTAATGAGGTGCTATGAAGTCAGGCACCTTTTCTCAAAACATTCTATTGTATCATAATACATTGATTAATCTTTTTTTTTCCACACTCCCTTCCTCAAACTCCCAATTTTGCTTTTAGCTCAACAAAGCTGAGGAATATTTTTCTAACAAAAGTAGGAGGTGGGTAAGCACTTAGGTATACCTTCTATATGCATTTTTCATGGCAAATTCTGCAGTCTAGTCATACCCTAGTTTAAATCAGAGGGTTGTACTATTTCTTTTCATGTATTATCAATTACACTAGGAAAAAAAGAAGGAAGTAAATGTGGGGATAAAAAACAAATCACAGGTCACTGTTAAACTTGATGTCTGTCATGAGCTGAGGTGCTATGGAAAGAGAAAAGGCTGTGCTCTAAAGCAGTTTTCTATAAGTTGTTCACATAGGGCTCCTGCTGAACTGGCCAGATGGCGCAGACAAGGTCACACGTTTTTAAATAATTTTTGAATATTGCTTGGTTCTGTCCCTGCTAGCCAGCCAAACCAGAAGACAAAATCTAAATCCTCAATTGAGCAAAACTCCCACAAGCAAATTGCTCAATAAAGCCTAGTATATTTTGCCCCAGTGTATGAAAACAATAGGAACGAGGAGCATATTTCCTGACTTACTTCTGTCCAAGCTGTGAGACACGTCGCAGAAGGCTGTAGGAGGGGAACAGGTCACGTAAGAAAGAAGGGGTATAGAACCAGGATGGTTGTCTTCTAATCATTTTGCTTTAAAGTGGGCTGCCAGTTGCAGCACAGCCATCAACCCAGTCTCCTTTACTGCCCCACACATCACCCCACCTTTTTTAATATCAAGAATCAAGCTGATGTGTACCCCTGTACTTTGGGTCATAAAGCATGAGGTACAGGGCTTACTATAGTAACACCAGCTGTGTTAGGTACCTTGCTCTGTGCATTCAACAGATCCCGTTCACTTCAGCTGGGATAGACTTTCATCCCAGGTACCCTACATGTTGAGTGAAATACACTGAATGTCCTAAGATATACTGAGTTTTCCTGCTTGGGATATGTAAGTAGAGATAAAAGCAGCCACTCAGAATTACCTATCTTAACCTAAATGTCAAACATTTTTTCTTCTGAAGAAACTTGTGCAACTGCAGAAATGTTGCTGGGTGTTGTGTGCAGAATTTTACTGTAGGAAATATTTGTCCATCTTTGTCCACTTTTTCTTGTTTTAAGGTCTTTCATAATTTTGCTGCCCTGCATTAATGCTACTTTCTTTTGCTTTCAAAGGGTATCTGGGACTTTTTACTCCCTTGCAATGAGAAGTGCTAGAATATATTTTATCTGGAATTCAGTACTACAAAATATTTTATCACCAGCTATTGAGATCGGAAAAAGGTACATCTTTCTCTACATAGCCTTCTATCACCTACTTTTGTATTTTTTTTTTCACAGAAATTTTAACTTCTAATGGGAATATAGTGGAACTTTAGAAATATAAATCTTCAAATCAATCAGTTTATTATGTTGGCAGTCCCCTGGAACATTATTATATAATTGCAAGAAGCTGAAATTCTGCCATAAGTCTCCAATAAAAGTGAAGACATTTATCTGGAAAATAAGCGTTTGAAAAGTGTGACAGAGTGGTAAATAACGTTTGATTTATTTTTAAGTGCTATTTTAGATATTTTCTTTGCGGGATTATTATTTTTTTCACTGAATACATTTGAGAAGCCATTACACGAAGTATTTGGCCTAGTTAGGTTATTTTCTTAAGACTGTTACAAAAAACCTAGGCTGCTAACAGCTGGCCTAAGCCAGAAAGGTTTTTCTTCTATAGAAGATAGATTACATTCCCTTAAGCTTATGATTGAACTCCATTTTCTATCTAGTATGTAACTATTAATTGCCCACTTGTGAATAAGATGTATCACTTTTAAAGTGTTACTTGAATGAAAAAATGAGTGCTGTGTTTTCCCAGATTTTCTGGAAAAGCACAATTTTATAAGCATCCTGTTACAGATAAAGTAATAGCAAAAATGTATAAATGTCATTCCTATCTTTCTCTTACATCTGCTGAGAAGAAGGGGAGGCTCACAGGTACTGCTTAGGTTACCAAGTGTGGTATATACTAAATTATGCATATGACGTAAAAGCTTGCATAATACAGGGTATAAATATGTGCTTCTTGATTGTTTAGAAAAAAAGAGATACATTTGTCACTAAATCAGGAAGTTACTTATACATATACATATATATTAGTTATACGTATACATATACATATACATATACATATACATATACATATACATATACATATACATATACATATACATATACATATACATATACATGTACATATACATATACATTGGCAAGAGGTATAATAACTGCTCTATTCAATTCACAGGCCGTGAACCTGAAGGGTTGGGCAAAGAGAACATGATCCAAATGCATAAAACTTTCAGTTCATGCTATGATTAAAGGAAAGTCAAACCCAAGTAACCTCACTTTTTTTTTTTCCTATCCCTGTTCCAAACAAGTATACAAAATGAAGACAGAATGCTTAAAAATGTCCCTGTTAAGAGTGTCAGATGCCAAGGAATGCTGTTGTCTTCTGCTTTCACCGTTTTATACCTTCTGTTCCTCAGTATAGATGACAAACTGCAACTCACACCTGAGAAAGTGTTAAAACATACTGGAAGTATTGGAGCGATGTTGATAAATGCAAACAGTCTGCTGTAAGGAATACCACCTTCACTTAGATCATCTGTTTTCAAATGTGCGTATCTGTGAAAAGAGACATATTAATGTAGCTTTTATCACCAAATCAGTACTTGGAAAATAATTTAAATGAAATTATAAATACCTGCTGATAGCTTACGAAGAAAAAAATGTCCGTAAGATAATTCTATAATTGAGAGTCCAAAAGACATTAACTTTTCATCAGACAATAAAAAAACTGGAAACAGACTTCTTGCAGTATGGAATTTCCTGTTTCTTTTTTTCCCAAAGTTTTATATAATAATACAAAGTATATTTCTCCCTTTTCATCAAATAATCTGATTTTATCAAATGCAACTCAGCTGTAAAAATGCCACCATATTAATTGATTCAAAGTTGTGCATCAGTTTAGTTGTTGCACTTCCCTTTCAAGCTAGTCTCTCCTTTTCTGGGGCAATATGTTTCATTCAGATGGGATTCAACATTTACAGTTTTACATATGAGAATATGTTCAACTTTTTCTCTTTTTCCATATACACACTCATACATTCATGTATTCACACAAGCAAATACAATGCTAATCAAAAGGTGGTTCATGATTGTGGAGATGGAAAACCACTAGGATTTCTGATCAAAGTATGTAGACTAGGAGAAATTATAAGAAGTATTTGATTGTGTACTGATGGAAAGGATATTCTAGCTGGTATATATTCTTGGTCATTTAGCTTATCAGACGGAAGCTGACATGACATTTTACATTTATAGATAGGAAGTAAACAAGCTGTGTAACAAGCTGTGTAGTTATCCTCATCCTTCAGTCTAGTCAAAGGAGAGCAAGAGGATAAACGTATCTTTTAACTCCATACAAAGGAAGACCACATGGTTAACTTACATATGGTTCACACTGGATTTGATAGGCAAATGCGAAGTGACTCTCTGCTGTACTCTGTACTGGACTGAGATTTTAGTAGAGTGAAGAAACATGTGATGTTAGCTTCCTTTTGCAAGTAGCAAGTGACATACAAGAGGAAAAATGGCCTCAGGTTGCACCAGAGTAGATTTAGATTGGATATTAGGAGAATTTCTTCACCAAATGGGTTGTCAAGCATTGCTAACAGGATGCCTGGGGTTGTGGTTGAGCTACCATCCATGGAGATATTTAAAAGATGTGTAGATGTAGCACTGAGGGACATGGTTTAGAGAGTGGACTTGACAATGTTAGGTTTGCAAGTGGGCTTGATGGTCTTAAAGGTCTTTTCTAACATAAATGATTATACAATTCTGTGATTCTATGACATATCGGTGCTTGTATGGGATGGGGTAATGTCTATATTTACTCTGTAAATTTGAAACTCTCAGATATTACTTTTAGAATATATGATGCTTTTTCTGAGATGACAGGTTTTATGATCTAAACACCATTCCTTCATTTCCTGTTTGCATTACTCCTGCCACGTACTATTGAGAGGGGAAAAAGAAGTGTCTTGTAAGTCTTCAGAATATTACAATGGGATGTTCTTTTTCAGAACAGAGTAGGTTCTGTGTTTCTTTTCTAGGAACACTGCCCATGGTTCCTTTCTTGTTGTGTCATGGAGAGTGCTATTATCAGATACTTGGACCTGATTGATAGCTGCATAACTGTGCTTTCTGATGTAGAAGAGTCCTGTGCTGGTCCTTCTGTACTGCCACAATTTCCTTCTACTCCTTGAAAAATGTTGTGTGCATAGTTGGGTACAAAGATACCTCACTTCTTTTACTTTTTTATTTATTTGTTTGTTTTCATCAAATACTTGCTTTGACATTTTAGACAAATTCAAGATTAAAAAAAGATGCAACTGAAGTAATGGTAAAAGACAGCTGATGTACCCAGATACACAGCAACGAAACCAATATGAGAAGAAAGAACTCCAGGCATCATGGATGACAGCTTTGTGCTTTTATATGTCTAGATCAGTTATAAAAGAACTGCAATAACTGGAAATGGAAGGAGCCACATCAGCAGACACACAGATTTCATGCTAGCAACCCGTGCTACATTGATAATGTGTGGTTGTCAGCCATGTTTTCTTTCTGGAGAAGTTTCTCCCAATCTTTAGTCAAAAATGATTTTGAAACAATCTTTTGTGGGAAGTCATAGTGATTTGGGGAATTAAAGCAGACATTTCTATACAGTGTGTATAGTTTGGTTTGTGTATACTAAAAAGCTCTCTTTGAAGTGTATTTAAAAGATAAAAAGTATGGAAAGTATGGAAAAGTCAATCCAGATTTTAAATCAAATTGTTGTTGAAATTCCTTAGAAACAGCAAGTCACAGGCATTCCTACATATTTATATGTATGTTTGAAATAATAAATCTCATTTAATATGAATATTATTTTCTTACGCTGTTGTTTAGATCCTGCATTATTTTAAAAAGAGAGTTTCTGGAGTTTTTTATATTACCAGTTTTACAAGCACTGACTCAGGTTTCTCAAATCTGAATGAAGCTTAGTGAGAAATGATAAGCCATGCTTAAGTAAGAAACCTAATGACTCTGAGTTACTATTATGTAGTAGAAGTCAAACTCAATTATCTTTCAGTTCTACAGTTCTCTATCTACCAAGACAGTGTTTTGAACCTCTACCAGGTGTCCATCTTCATTTAGATTCTCACATCTGGAATCCAGCATAGTGAGGAAAAGCAAAGAGCTAGTCTGTCCCGAAGGAAGTCTGACTCTTTCTAATAGAAAAAAAATACCTCTTTGTCCATCATGTCATCGGGACTGAGACCTACATTTTCGTAGTACTCTCAGCTGGAATTGGAAGATCAATCAGCAAATGGTCACAGCTTTCTGTATTCAAAGACTTTGACTACACTTCTTAGTATATTATTCGTATTACTATATATTTACTTCCTCGTCCTTCAGAAATGAACTATTTTGGCTCTTTTTATTAAAAAACAGTGGGTTGTTATAGAAATGCAGGTGCATCTATATCAATTTTTGCATCTTGTAATGTAATGTCATTGCTTCGTGATAACATATTCCCCATACACCAGCAGCAGATTTTCACATTATGAGGTTGAAAGCACCATGTAAAACATATTTAAAAATATCACTTTTGCTAAAAGAAAATAATTTTTTATTAAAATGAACTTTTCATAGATTTTGATGTTGTTTAAGTAATTTGCTGTTGGTTGTATGCAAGCATCACTGATACACATCAATACATAGAAATATCCAGGAAGGACTTCCTAGCACTGAAGAGTCAAAAATTTTGGTGTACAGCAGCCCAAGAGGCACACTAACTGTTGAAAGATCTGTGGCCTTTCATGGGCTAAGCATTCTGGAAATAAATATTTTGTCTGAAAGCATAGGTTACTTCCATATCTTCCCTATGTCCTTGAAGGATTTTTTGCCAGTGTTCAAAGTTTCCCATTGAAAAGAAACCTACTTGCTTTAAACTTGAAAAAAAAGAGGGGTTTTTTAATTTCTTATTCTGGGAGGAGTGAAGCATTAAGAAGTGACGGAAGAGTAAAGTAATGTATTTATGAGATAACACACCATGTTTCTTTTGTAGCATACTGTATTCAATCTGACTCAGAGAATGACAAATGCCTGTATAAATTTAAAAGGGAGTTTCATAACTTCGGCAAGTGGAAAATACCAACTTGTTCCAATATGTCACCAGATGTATCTTCTGTTGTACTGAAGACCCCTCTAGGCTCTGGTCACTGGCATAGTATTAAATATTTTTCTGTAACAGATGATTTTGCCTGTAAAGAACTAATATGTATAGGATTCCCAAAGAGCATAAAACTTTTCACCCACAAAGAACCTAGCACAATACCTGGGTATTCCTGTGAAGGATCTCAATCTACAGGACTCTTGCATAAGCATGCTTCACTGTTTCAGCCCCCTAGGAGTCCCCTGTATGAATTTCAAAGCAGTGACTATCAGGAAAATGCAGTATGCAAAATAAAATACATTCCTAAAATCCATAAAAATTTGGCTGCTGACTGGGGAAGGTGAAGCGCATGGTTTCCACTTCTGTAGGCCTTGCCTGTTAGATGGAAACACTCCCTTAAGGAGACTTAAAAGGGCTTGAGAAGAGAGGGCAGGCAAGTCCCAGAGACAGACTGAATGGGCAGGGCTCAAAAAGTAGAAACGCAGCAGGAAATTTTCTGATCCAACATCAAAATAAAAAGTAATAGAGAAGCTGCTCATAATCCAGGGGAATACTTAGGAACAGAGCCTGCGGTCAGGCTCATGGCCAGCTGACGAATAGCCTTAGTTTCTTCTGGTAGACCTGAAAGATTAGAACTGCTTTTAGAGCTCACTAGAAAATTTCCAGTGGAATAGTGTTTCATCTTAAAATGCTGATTCCTCAAAATAAAAAACAATCTGTGAGATGTTGCCTCTGTTGTAAGGTTGAGGTGATACCATGCAGACAAAGTTCAGGATTATGACTGGGTGGGGCAAAAGGCGATGCAGAATTTCAAGCTTCGTGAAAAGCAGAATTTTCATTTTGTGGCTGATTCCTTGATTTACGGAGCTTAAGGTGCATCTTTCCCTTGAAATGAAAGTGTATTTTACACTTCATGCCAAAATATTCCCAAAACACTTCCTAAAGCACACAAAGGAAAGGTGAGAACAAAATTTATATTCTGTTCAATACTGATAACTCTCATTCAATGATTAACAGAGTCTCTGCAAAAGGCTTCCAATTGAATTTCTTCTCTGAGAGTCTTCTTTTGCAGGTATTTCCATGGAAAGAAAACCTATGCGTTTTCCTGTATGGCTTAATCCGATGCCTGCCACAGTTAAGAACAAAATATTGTGTTAAGTAACTGATGAACAATCAGACCTTTAATAGGTTAAAGTAGATAACAGGACATGTTAGGTAGTTTTCAAATTTGACAGGCTATTTAAGTAAAAAGATTAAACTTTAATTGTACGTATTATGGACCAACGTTAACACATTCCAGTGCCAGTTTCATTGACAAGAAAGCAAAAACAAATTTCTGATAGACTGGTTCAGCTGATTCAATGATTAATAAGTCATAGAATCATAGAATGATTTGGGTTGGAAGGGACCTTAAAGATCATCCAGTTCTAACCCCCTTGTCATGGGCAGGGACACCTCTCACCAGACCAGGCTGCTCAAGACTCCATCCAAGCTGGCCTTGGACACCACCAAGGGAGGGATAATCTCCTGGAGCAACTTGTTCCAGTACCTCACCACCCTTATTGTGAAGAATTCCTTTCTCATGTCTAACCTAAATCTCCCCCCTTTAAATTTAAAGCCACTCCCCCTCATCCTCTCACTACAAGTCCTTGTAAAAAGTCCCTCCCCAGGTTTTCTGTAGCCCCCTTCAGGTATTGGAAGGCTAAGGTCCTTCCGAAGCCTTCTCTTCTCCAGGCTGAACAGACCCAGCTCTCAGCCTGTTCTCATAGCAGAGGTACTCTAGCTCTTTGTTCGTCTTTGTAGCCCTTCTCTGGACCCGCTCCAAAAGTTCCATATCCTTCTTATGCTAGGGATTCCAGAACTGGATATAGTACTCCAGGTGGGGTCTAATAGGAGTAGAATAGAGGGGAAGAATCACCTCCCTCATATAATGATGAGTTTAAATTGCCAAATATGTTATTTGGAGTTTTAGTGCATGAAAATTCTGGCCCAAAGTTTTGGTTAGTGCACTTGAAAGAGGAAAGCCCACCAACAGGCAAGCAGGCGAATGTATACACCTGGCAAAACAAGAGCATGGGATCCATTTATTTTTAACCAGTAACTTAGATGTAAGAATCTGCTTTATTAGCTAGACTATCATCTTTTATTCTTTGTTTGTGGAACATGTCAAGTAATCTTTAAACAGGATATTTTCTTTCACATTTTCAGGTAGTGATAATTAGAGTATAATTTATCTTATTAATCCTCTCATTTTCCCTTGTTTACATGATGAATGTTCCTGCATTGTGCAAGTCTGATGCCAACACATGGCTCTATTTTCTCTTTGTCTTCTCCATTAAGCTTAAAATCAGCAATCAACTTTTCAGTCTTCCCAATCTTAGATTTCACCTTACGCATGATTCAGCTTTTAGAGGGTGTGTGAAACTGCTTTGGAAACAAAGTAGTAATTCATGTTCCAGAAACAATTACCTGTCTCTCATTTCCAGTAATCCACTTCCATAAGTAAACTCTTCTTAAAAAGCTCCAGCTTCATATAAAATGAATTAATTTGCGTACTGCTTAAAGTCTTTTATTAGTAATAATACATCTCTGTCTATATTCTTTGCATCAATGTTACCCTTTAGCTTGGAAAAAATTATATATATATTCTGGACTGTGTAAAAGCAGGTGGCTAATGACATTTCCCTAAAGTCTGACTGTCAGGCAGACTAGTAACCACACTGCCAAAACAAAAGAATTAGGGCACATTTATCCTCTGCCTATGCTCTTCACCTCTAAAACAGCTGTTCTGAGACTAACCACAAAGGAGGAGTGGGGAGGAGAGGAGAGGCAGAGGAGAGGAAGGAGAAGAGAGGAGGAGAAGAGTAAAAGGAGGGGAGAAGTAGAGGACAAGGAGGAGGAAGTTTTGCTGGTGCTAAGGGGGATGATAAAGGTTGGTAGGTGAATATGACAGAAACAGACTGCCTGGATCACTGAGTCCAGTTCCCTGCTTCCATGTGTGCCACATCCTAAAAAATCCTTACATGAAATATGAGAATAAATTGTCTACATTGAGAATTCTACATTTAGTAGTTAAACAAATGAAAATGCCCACATGCATCTTTCAGTTCTGAGTATCTCTTTTATAGTATGAGACTCCATTATGATATATTACAATTGAGTTTTGATTGATCCTTAAAGTATGTTCCATTTACTTAAAGAAAAAGAAAGTCTTTGAGAGGGGAAGATGATTCAATTTAGAATACAAATTTAATAACTGAAGAATTCCTTATGAGCCTTGTATTTACCTTAAAATATTTTTCCTAATTCTATTCTTTTAAATACTTCTCTTCTAAATATTGCAACTCAATTTGGGCTTCTGTTTGGACATGATTACTAGAGCATTCCATTTGCCATTTCCATTACATAAAATGCCATTTTTCATGGGTTTGCAATTGCCTGTATTAATTTATATTGGGATTATTCCTATTTTAATTCACTGAGGTTGTGGAATTTTTTAGGCATATGTTCCTGGACTATTGGCTTCTCTTGCTGTTTTCTAAAAATAGAAACAATTTAATGCTGTAAAAAAATTACATTCTTACAGCTATGATAAATATTTTATGCTGTAAAATCTATCCTCATATGATTGCACTTCTTTGTGCCTTTCACAGAAAATCATTAACATCTTCTTACTTTAGCCGCCCAGGTGAGACTTGGGATCACTTTGTGATACAACCAACACAAAAGAAAAGCAAGACATTGCCTGCCTCAGACATTCACAATCTGAAATTAGATTTTATATTTATCCATTCTGGAAGACATTTTCTTTTCTAAAAGATAAACAAAATCTGATTTACCTTTTTTTTTTACAGACTGAGTCATCATGAAAGATGCAATGCAGGAAGAGGAAAGGGAAAGGTGATCTCTCCTTAAGTGTCTTTCCATGAATTTCACAAACCAAATGCAGGCTAAAGTCCTGCATCCTGCTATAATGAATGATTCAGAAATGCACACAATGAATAAATGTTGGGCAAGCTCTTTAGCTGAACTGGCAGCACGATAATTTCCAGATGAAGCATTATTGTGAAATCCAAGAGCAAAACATACAAGTGTGTAATTGTCATCTAATTAATGGATTATCTTTGAAAAACTTCATGGAAGAGTGGAAATGTTTCTAGGTGGGAAAAAAAGTAGGAGAGGAAAAGAGCATCTGAATTATTCTTATGTCTGTTCTGGCTTCGCCTTTTGCTGATTTTACAAATTTGGTCAGCTTTTGCATGGAGACTAAAGCTCTGCCTGTCTCAAGGGCATTGCTTTTTACACCATCTTTTACAGTAGCAGATGCTGTGTCAGAAGTTCAAGGCCTATACAGTCGAACATCTGATTAATAGTACACTATCTGATGAATATTCTTACTATCACTCCTTTTTATCTGCACAAGTATGCTCTTGGATTGTTTGGCCTATGAAAACTAGTTTAAAAGTCTTAAGGAGAATTTCTATTGTTTAGTTTTGATTTGATTCAGTGTATAGAAGGGAAGTAGTTTCCTAATTTTTATCCTGCTTCTTCAGGGTTTAAAACAACTTTTGAAAGTCACTTTATATTAGAGAAAGTGTGATGGTAGTCTTCACAAGACGTGTAGAAATAACACCCACATTCAATAGTAAACACTCATTCTGAATAGTATCATTATAAAAGCATTCAGGCAATAAGCAGGAGACTGAACATCATAATTTTCATCTCTGTATGTCAGCCTGTCAGGGTCATGTCAGCAGCAGTGCTTGCCTTGCTGTGTGACATGTTCAGAAGAGGAGTGGCAAATGGGAATACTGCTCTGTGGCAGAAAGCTGACACTGGGATTGAACTTTTGGCAGATATTAGATATTTTTTATAATTTTCTGCAGGCAAGGATACTTTTGAGCAGAGAGACAAAATTTAAATTTTGTTGCACACACGCCTCCAATTTTGTCACCACCCATTTTCTTATAGTAACATATCATTGATATTCCTGGGGAAACTGGCAAAAAAAAAGTTCTTTTTAACCACAGTAACAGTATTCCATATGAGACTAATAGTTCATAATTAGAATGAACTGTTTCTTTTCAAAATAGTACACTGTTACACTATACCAGGACTTCCAGAATGTTGTTTTTCACTACGACAAGGCTAGTCTTGGTTCTGTGCAATATTGTGTTTGGTGTTATGATGAAGGCCACAACTGCAGGGATTTTCAAGAGTGTAGGAAAGAGAATGATTTGAAGAGCCTTCTGGGTTAAAAGAAGTGTTCCAATATTTTTCTGTTACACATTCCCCTATTTCAGGTAAAACTGAAGTCTTATTTGTAGTGCAGCTTGGTCCTTTGTTGACTTGGATAGGGATACATTCAGGCCATAAGCTGAGGCCCTAGTCTATGTGGGGAATTTAGGAGTTTTGATAACCCTTGGATTTAGGCACTTGTCCCTCCTATTCCATGGTGAATATGCAGTTCTGTGTTATGCATTCAGGCTACTGGTACAATGCATGTAAATGGGAACATCACTTGAGAGTCCTGGATAGAAAACAAAACTGTCTGAACTAGGTTATAGGGAAATTTCAGTACAGTCAATATCTTATTTTTTCTCTCAGTCCATGACTGAGGCTTGGAACTATGGGGAGGTATTTCTTACATGGTGCACCTACACTCACAGCTCCGGGCATTAACCTTTTCCTTTGACAGTTCGGCAAGGCAGAATCTTGTTCTGTGCATTGAAGAAACAGAGGGGAGAGGGAAAGAAGGGAATTTCACTCCATTTTTTCCAACATAGCAATCTGTTTCAGTTAAGCACAAACCACAGGAGTACTTTCCTGTGAAAGCGTTCAACCTGAAGAATTCAAAGCTATTCTCATATGAAGATACTTTATTTTTTTTTCTGCCTTTGCTCCAGCATACATAAAAGGCATGTGTGACACATTGTTTGGCAAGTTATCATAGAATCATAGAATCATCCAGTTAGAAAAGATCTTTGAGATCATCGAGTCCAACCGTACCCATCTTCTGCTAAGCCATGTCCTTCAAAAATTCATCTACCTATTTTTTAAAACACCTCCAGAGTTGGTGACTCAGCCACTTCCCTGGGCAGCTGTTCCAGTGCCTGACCACCCTTTCAGTAAAGAAATTCTTCCTAATATCTGTCTTAATCTCCCCTGGCACAACTTACGGCCGTTTCCCCTTGTCCTATCACCTGTCACTTGAGACAAGAGATCAACACTCACTCTGCTACAGCCTCCTTTCAGGCAGCTGTAGACAGCGATGATGTCTCTCCTCAGCCTCCTCTTAACCAAGGTAAACAACCCTAGATCCCTCAACCATCCTCGTAGGACTTGTTCTCCAGCCCCTTCACCAGACTTGTTGTTCTTTTCTGGATGCGCTCCAGCACCTCAATGTCCTTCTTGTAGTGAGGGGCCCAGAACTGCACATGGTACTTGAGGTACTTGGCCTCACCAGTGCCGAGTTCAGGGGCACAGTCACCTCTCTGGTCCTGCTGACCATGCTGTTTCTGGTACAGGCCAAGATGCCATTGATCTTCTTGGCCACCTGGGCACACTGGTCGCTCATATTCAGCCGGTTATCAACCAGCACCCCCAGGTCCTTCTCCTCCAGGCAGCTCTCCAGCTGTTCTTCCCCAGGCCTGTAATGCTGCATGGGGTTTTTGTGTCTCAAGTGCAGGACTCAGCATTTGGTCTTGTTAAACCTCATCCCGTTGGTTTCAGCCCATCAATCCAGCCTGTCCAGATCTCTTTGCAGCGCCTCCCTTCCTTCAAGCAGACCAACACTTCTACCCAGCTTGGTGTCATCTGCAAACTTGCTAAGGATGCACTCGATCCCTTCGTCCAGGTCATTAATAAAGATATTGAACAGGACTGGACCCAGCACTGAACCCTGGGAAACACCACTCGTGGCTGGTTTCTAACTGGATTTAACTCCATTTACTACTACCCTCTGGGCCCAGCCATCCAGGCAGTTTTTACCCAGTAGAGGCTGTGCCTGTCCAGGCCAATGGCAGCCAGTTTCTCAATCAGAATACTGTGAGAAACAGTGTCAAAGGCTTTACAAAATCCACGTACACCACATCCACAGCCTTTCCCTCATCCATTAACCGGGTAACCTTGTCACAGAAGGAGATCAGGTTGGTCTGGCAAGACCTGCCTTTCATAAACCCATATTGACTGGGTCTGATCACCCAGTTGTCCTGCATGTGCTGTGTGATAGCATTCAATAAGATCTGCTCCATGACCTTCCCTGAGGTCAAGCTGACAAGCCTATAATTCTGCAGATCCTCCCTCCAACCCTTTTTGTAATTGGGATTTATATTTGTCAGTCTCCAGTTGAGTGGCACTTCCCCAGTCAGCCAGGACTGTTGACGGATGAGGGAAAGGGGTTTGGCAAGGACTTCTGCCAGTTCCCTTACTATCCTTGGGTGTATCCCATCCAGTCCCATAGACTTGTGGATGTGCAATTGGCCGAGCAGGTCTCTAACCAAGTCTTCTTGGAACACTAGGGGTTCACCTTCACAGTCTTCTGGCTCAGGAGGCTTGGAGCCCAGAGAACATCTAACTTCCTATTAAAGACCAAAGCAAAGAAGGCATCAAGTACCTCTGCCTTGTCCTCGTCCTTTGTTACTACCATTCCCCTTGAATCCAATAGAGGAGGGAGATTCTCCTTGGTCCTCCTGTTGCTGTTAATATACTTGAAGAAACATTTCTTATTGTCTTTCACCGAACCGGCCAGTTGAAGTTCCAGTTGGGCTTTAGCCCTTCTGATTTTTTGCCTACATGATCTCAGGTGTACCTTGTAGTCCTCCTGAGAAGCCTGTCTCCTCTTCCAAAGCTCATATATTTTCCTCTTTTTCCTTAGAGTAACACAGAGCTCTCTGTTAAGCCAAGCTGACCTTTTTCCCCACCGAGTCATTTTACGGCTCTTGCACCACCAGAATTTCCTTCTTGAGGAGTATCCAGCCCTCAGGGGATCCTTTGTCATTTAGAACTGTCTCCAACTGGATTTCATCAAGCAGCCTTCTAAACAATTTGAAGTCTACCCTCCATAAATCCAAGGTGGCAGTTCTGCTGATCCCTCTCCTTACTCCTCCAAAAACTGAGAATTCTATTATCTTGTGATCACTGAACCCCAGGCGTCCTCCAAAAGTCACCTCCCCCACAAGGCCCTCCCTGTTCACAAACAGTGGATCCAGTGGGGCACCTTCTCTAGTTGGTTTACTCTCCAGTTGTGTCAGGAAGTTATCTTCCATACACTCGATGAACCTCCTAGACTTCTTCCTTTCTGCTGTGTTATACTTCCAGCAGGCATCTGGAAGGCTGAAGTCTCCCACAAGAACGAGGGCCAGTGATTGTGAGACTTCTCCCAGTTGCTTGTAGAAGAGCTCATCAGTTTCCTCATCCTGGCTGGGCGACCAATAACAGACTCCCACCACTATGTCTGGCTTACTGTGGGTTCCACTGATTTTAACCCACAAGAACTCAACCCTATCGTTAGCATATTTTAGTTCAACACAATCAAAACTTTCTCTAATATAGAGGGCAACCCTAATGCCTCTCTTTCCTAGCCTATCCCACCTGAAGAGTTTATAGCCACCCATGGCAGCTGTCCAGTTGTGTGAATCGCCACACCATGTTTTCGTGATGGCGATTACATCATAGTTTTCCAGCTTCACAATGGCTTCCAGCTCCCCTTGTTTGTTGCCCATGCTGTGTGCATTAGTGTAAATGCACTTCAGTTGGGTTGTTCCACCCCCTTTCTAAGTGGAATAGGCTCAAGTCCTGATTGTCTGCTAGCAGTGGTTTGTAACCCACCAATAACCTTTGAATTCTGGCTGCCACCTGGAGTGCTATTCTCTGCTTCCACTGGGGTAGCAGACCAGGTGCTCTCACCAGTACACTGTCCTTCAGAGCCTGAGGTGCCATTCCCATGGTTTAATCTATTGAGCCCAGTGATGTCCCCCTCCCCCTTCCAATCTAGTTTAAAGCCCTCTTGATGAGTGTGACCAACTTCTTGGAGTGTGTCCTTATGCCCTTATGGGACAGGTGTGCCCTGCCGTTTGCCAGCAGGTCTGGCGTGTAGGCCAACCTATTGTTGAAGACCCCGAAGTTTTGTTCTTCACACCATGTTTGGAGCCGGTTATTCAATTCCTGGCTCCTCCTGTTCCTTCCCTCACCATTCCCTATGACAGAGGAGAATACAACCTGCGCTCCTGATGCCTTTACCATTTGACCTAAGGTCCTAAAGTCCTTTTTGATTGCTTTGAGGTTTCTGGTTGGTTTTTCATCATTACCCACCTGGAAAATGAGTAGTGGCTAGTAATCTGTGGACTTGAGAAGTTTTGGAAGTTGTCTTGCCACGTAACCAACTGAGGCTCCAGGTAGGTGGCAGAATTCCCTATGCAATGGGTACAGTCTGCATATTGGACCCCCTGTACATTTCAAGAGGGACAATGACCCTCTTCTTCTTTACAGAAGCTGGCTTAATTGGTGGCTTTGATTTACTTAACTTGGGGAATGTTTCCAGACTGTGTGAGTTGTTTGTCTGTGGAGTCGGTTCCACTTGCAGACCTTCATATTTATTCTGCAATGGAACCTGCAGGACCTTGTTAGTAACAGGGGATATTCGCCGATTTTGGTGCTGCTTGCAACAGGCAGAAACCTGTTGCCATTCTGCTCCATTCCTAAATTACTTACCTTAGTTGAGTGGGTAGGAATAGTGTGGGTGGGTAGTTATAGGGTAGGAAGTTGTAAGTAGTTATAGGGTAGGAAGGAATAAATTCTTTTCCTTGCCAGTCATTAAGTTACGAAACTTCACTCAGTGTGTATATTAAGCAATTTTAAATAATGAAAAGAGTCACAAAGTACAGAAGTGACAAGGGAACAATGCTTAGAATGAGAAACCTGGCTTGGAGCTTCTTGACTTTTTGGACAATCAGAATTTCCGCTTTAATGTTGCTATAATGTTGTTTTTGAGTATGGTTTTTACGCAGGTATTATTTTACCTTGCCTTCCTTGGAGTGGATTAAAAAAAATTCTAGCTACAGTTCAATCTCCCAAAGTATTTATGCATCTTCTGATGAAGTAATATTTCATAACAGCAACAGTATTTTCAGAAGATGTCACTTACCCTTCCAGAAATAAGAATGTATTTCATAGTACTTTTCTAGTTTGCATAACATCTGACCAAGCAGATGCACAGTTGTAAGAAAACTGCTGAATTGTTCTGCCTACTACATTAATAGTAAATTGTTATTTTGATAATGTATGTTATTATAAGCCTTCGGATAAAACTTTGATGAGGAAACCTTTCTAATGTCTTCATTTTCAGGGTACAAAGTGGTGCCTCAAGTCTTCCAGTGTTTTAGTTATAATGATAACAATGAAGGCCCAGTTAAAAAGAGGGCAAAAATGCTGTCCTTCAGAGAATATCCTTGAATTTCTCAATGTACTCATTTGTTCGTTTATGACTGTAGTATGAATAAAGCAGCAGATCTACTTATTAAAATAAGCCCCAGTAATACTAAAACCAAACCTGCTGTAAGAGATATAATGTCATTGACTTCTGTGAGATGTATTAGGGCTGCATTTGCCCTGAATATGTAAACTTCACGTGAATCATTAACTCCAAAGGCGCTGAAGGACTGTGACAGTTTTAAAATCAACTCTATCCTACACACTGCATATAAGTAATAGCATTTCAATTAGTGGAAAATAGTTCCTCCCTTTTTCTCTTGAAAGCATATTGCCAGTATTATAAGGATCAGTTTTGTGAGCTTTTACCCCCTCTGAGTATTTTACAGTCTTTTCTCAGAACACGAAACTGAAACTGGTTTTAGCCAGTCTTGGCTAAATTTCAATGATTTAGAGGTTTTGTAACATTTCTTTATAAATGATATACTGATAAAATACTTCCACAGAAATAATCACATGGGACTTTTGATTCCATGGCTTTATCCACGTTTGAACTAGTGCTCTTTAAACTGGTGGTGTACGTATCCTATTGCCACACCCCTGAACCATGCAGTCCCTTAAAATTAAAGTATCTTATTTATGGCTTTTAAATACATTGCAGTATTGTTTAGCTCTTGGCAATGGTGTAACAGTATGGTAGACTGTAATTAAATATACTGAGTCAGTTTCATTACCTTCCTTATGTCAAATTAAGCTGTTATTTTTAAATAGCTATTCTAGTTTTAGTGGGACTATCTGTAATGCAGAAAAAAAAATAGAAGGGGCAGAAAAAAAAAATATTCACTTTGAAGTAGACCCTAGTACTAAATTAATCTAGTCTAGGTTTGTCACATATTATGTTCTGTAAAGAGAAAGGAATCAGAAAACACACACACATTTTGTATTTATTAATTGCCTCTTAGGGGTACTTGCTGGTTATTTGAATTGCTTCATCATATGTGTTATTGTTCTAAACTCCAGTATCTTTGTTAAACACCGTAGGTAGATCTTGCTCTTCATATGTAGGAGTTGCCTGAGGTAGCTAACTAGAAAACATATGGCAACACCAATACTGGTTTGAAAGGAAAGAATTATAGGCAACTGTATGAGTAGAGCTGGGAAGTGAATCAGACTGCTAACCTGGCAAAATAGCAATAAACATCTTCCTTCCTTTTACAACCAAAAATTATCTTCATGAGGATCTACTGTCTTAAATTCCAACAAGTGTTTATGCTACTTGCATCTTTTTATGTGTAAAATAGCATTGACTCGAAGAAGGGCCACTATTTTTCTGTTGAAGACCTTCTTGAAGAATTTTTCTTTATTTCTAGGAAAGATGAATGATATAGTCTGTATTTGTTAAGCAAACTCAAAGAGAAGCTCTGAAAGAAGTATTTAAGGGGAAAAAACAAAAAAAATACCTGCAAGTATAGGAGAGTGAATCAGCAGTAAAACAATGTCTGCAGATACAGTCTCATTTAACACCAGATTAAATTGTGTTCAAATTAAAGGTAAGAACAGCCTTGGTCAAAGAGTTTCAAGCACAACCAGCGTGAAATAAGCTACAAGATTTATTCATTGTAAAAAGTTTTAACTGCCATCTTTCAAATCTGTGTATGCTCTTGAGGATGTGGTCAGATTCACACTTACCTCTTAAGAGTAAGTTTGGAAGTATGATACCTTCTTTTGAGATGCAGAACTGCCAACATGGCCTTAGGGAACCAGAATATATGGAATTCTTAGTGTTTAAGAGAGAAAAGTGCTGCCCCTTACGTAAACTGTATCCAAGTTAAAGCTACCAGAAATTTGTGAAAATACGGGCACGTGAATTTAGCTGTGTAGTGCATGGGTGGGCAACCATATGGACTACATGCAAAAATCTGCCTATGCCTGAGAGCTACAGAGATGGACCATGTACTTTGTCTACCCAGGAAGAGAGGAGCTGAAGGAGCTGCCTACAGGCATAAGATACATCTCTCTTTCTGTGAGGGGTGAAGAAGAGCATGGTGAAGAGTGATGTGGCTGGTGGTGAGAAGACTAAGCCAGAATCAAGAATTAATTGCTCCTGAAAATTTCCATTTATAAGCCAGTCTCCTCAGAAGCCTGTAAATTCACTTTGCATGCCACTTTATGCCAAAGGGGTGCCAGAACTGGTGTGACTCTTTTTCCATTAGTGGTTTGCAAGTACAGGCCTGAGAGGAAGAATTCAAAGATATAATAAAAAACAGAGTTTTGATGAAGGCTTACACCACCATTGTTTCTAGCAAAATTCAAGATAATTGTATGAAATAGTAAAGATTTTTATTCTGAGGTAGTTAAACTACCAACAAGCTCCTAGCTAAAATCCAGACAAAATTGCATTCAGCATCGACCCTGGATCAGAAAATTAACTTTAATGGCAAGCTATTGTTCTGAATTTGGTGCTTTTACTGGCCAATCTCATTAAAGAGCATTATATTACAAAATCTGTATTTACTTAAACCAGTGTCTGTTGTTATGTGGGATGTGTCTATTTTTTATCTTAGATAAATCTTAGAGGCAATTCCTTTTAACTAAAGTTAATATCTGTGATTGTATAGAGACCACAAGCAGTATACATTTCTAATTGTGACCTACTTTACAAGTTATTTAAAGTTAATGCTAACTTTTAGGGTAATTTGAAATGGAGATCTTACTTCTTTGGTTATTACTGTAAAATCTAGGGTATACTTAACCATATTAGGATATAGAGAGGGATTTTCAATAATTTTTTATGATAGTACTATTATTTATGATTTCTGGCACCTCTCTTCCTTTATGTAAAATTTCTTGCTTAATTCATTTAATACCACAATAGTTTCTTCCCACCTCCCATCCCCTCAGGTCATAAGGTGCTGAAAAGAGCAGCAGGTCCATTTTCAAAGAAGCACCACCTCATATGTAAAGACATCTGAAAAACATTTTTAGTGTTCCAAAAGGCTGAATTGAACAAGTTCTTTTAAATGCTTCATTACCTTTATTTTGGTAATCATTCCTTGGACTACATTATGTTGTCGATAAATAAATGTTTGCTAGGTAGCCATTGTCCCCTGCAACAGACATAAACACTTGTTAATTAAACCTGATTAAGCCAATAGCATGCATATTGTAAACACATGCTGACCACTTTGTTAACCAAAGTTGCCCTGGCCAGGTCTTCAGCTTTTGGCAGGTTGCTGTCGTCTTAAAGCCATGTGCATTAAGAAAAAAGGTTGTTTGGAAAGGCAGACATGAAAAATGTTTGTGTACATAGACACAACCCGTATGTCTGTACAAACGTAAGGCTGATTTTCACTGTGGTTCGAAAGACAGCAATGCTGCCGATTCAGAAAATGCAGTCGTGGCAAGTTTCTCAGAGAAAGAGAAATTGCATACAACTTCTTCACCACTTTGTTGATGACTATGGACAGGAAACACTAGTGGCTGTGTGGCCAGAAGAAGTGTTGTGCCGTTGCAAACCCACAGACAGCCATATTGCACCTCTCAGTGCAGATCTCAAAGGCTCGTTCCCAAATAGTGCTCACCCACCAAATACTGCAACCCATTCACAGGACACTGAGGGGTTTTGTAGAACGAAGAGCTTAAGTTTCACAGATATTTGTGTGCTTGCAAGATCAGTAACAGAACATTTTCAAGTTTTTTCAAAATTACACTAACACTGTACAAACTCCATCACCCTTTCATAACGTAACAGGCTACCGTGGCGTGAGAACAGCTGGGGAACAATATATAAAACTATGTCACAGCTGGTTTTCTGCTTTAGAGTTTGCACTCTAATTGTTGCAAATATTACTGTATTTTATACTCTTTTTTTTTTCCCCTTTTCCTTTGTCCAGCCAGATTCACCATTTCAGAAGTATGGTAAATGTCTCATTAGTCCAGATATTTCAGCCAGTATATTTGAGGAAAGTTTGCTGGAGCCCTATCACCTGCAGCCATCTGTGTGGAGAAGGACACAGGCAGTTACCCACGACACAGGTTGCAAACAACAGCAAAAAGACTGCCTGAAGAGTTAGTGCACATTCAGGTGTTTAGAGTGTTAACAGCTTTTTTAGCTTAGTGGTAAAACTGCCTGATGTTTACCATGCAACATTGTTTTCTACAAAGCATACAGTATGAAAAAGAGTGCAGTTGGCTTATGTTTTCTTGAGGTTATATTCCTACTTTAAAATAGTTTTCTTTTGGCTATCATATTTACTAGTCCATTGTTACACCTGCTGCCTTTTAGAATCTGTAAACAGCAATATAACACGAGCCAGCTGAGGATGTAGCTTTCAACGCAAAAGTTAAACACTGGAATAGAGACATTTTTAAGAACATTGACTGGAAAAACATGATTGTGTTTTGCCTCTAACTACCAACCATTGCAGTTTCTTATCCAGATATATTTTTTATAGCCTCAATTTTTAATAAGGTTGAAGAAGAGCAATATGATTATGCATGTTCTGATATTCATAATTTCCTTAATCTTGCTATGCTAATTCATTAACTTTTCCAATGTCTAGTGTAACATTTTAAGCCTAATGTAAAAAAAATTAAAGGACCTTTATTTCTTATTTAATTCAAAGCAGAATTTAATTCAGATGTCTCATATGCAACCAAATATTTGTATGAAATATCCTGGGTTTATGAATATTAAATTAGGAACATTTATTAGTTGACCGCTTCAATTAGCCTATATTTACATATGCAATATTAAGTTACAAAAGTGCATAAATTTCCGATTACTATAAAAGAACTGAAATTATTTACAATCTTTAAAGTAACAGCATTGAAGTTCCTGCATTGGAGTAAGAACTGGGTTTTGAAGCACCACAGTATCTATGGATTCCTTAAAGGGCTGATTTATGCATACATACCTTCATTCAGCAATCAAAAGGTATATTGGCAGTCAACATTTAGAATATGGTGAGAAGAGATGCCTGAATTATGACCAGGTGATGAATTAGATCACAACACTCCCTCATACAGAGTAATGGAAATTTGGAGGGAAATGCGCAAATAATTCTTCATATTCAAGTCATTTTAATTATTTCCCTTCCACATACAAAAGGGAGATGACAAGAGGTCGAAGTGTTTCTGCTAGCTCTCTAGTTGTTTAGTACTACATGAGAGCGACTAAGTGTATGTTTGTACTTCAGGAAAAATTGATTTACCTATCCTGATTTTTGAGAAGCACCAAACTAAATGAAATAACGTTTCCAAACTCTTTTTTTTTTGCTTTGGTAGAATGTGAGTAAAGGCAAGGACAGGCTTAAGATGTCGGTATATATATTCAGGGTTACAAGGAAAATATTAATTCTTGTTGCTTTGACTAAAATATTTCTTTTTCTTAAAATGGTAACTACAAAAATAAATCCTCAATCCCAGTTATAATATTTTCTATGAAACAAAGAAAAAGAGCATTTTACGTGGACAATATAAACCAGACTTTTGTTTATAAAATTAATAAATAACTCCATAAATTTGTAGTTTGTAATGATCTGGAAACAAAGATATTCAAGCCACATATGTCCATCAGTTTTTCCAATGAACCTTCCTGATGATTTACTTCATTACTTAACTGTGTATTGTACGTTTACAGAGATTATTTTCAAATTGAAATTCTTTATTTTAACATATTTTTAATGTATGCTTTGTTTGTTTACGTGGTTTTTTGTGTCTTATGCAAACTATACATATGAATAAATCCATGAATCCCAGAAACTGTGCTTGCAAAAGAATAGTTTTGTTTATGGAGTTTGCATATATAATAAGACATGCTTAAAATTGCGTGAATTTTACTAAGCTCCTAGGAACTTATATAATCTATGCTCAGAGCAAATCATCATTTGGTGCAAGCAGATACAGGTGAAATGCAGCAGCTTTTCTCATGTCATTGATTAAATATCCACTGCAATCTCTGATGGACAAAATTGGATTTGCATTAAAATAGAGGATTTTTCATCCTCACTGTATCATTGTTTTTGTTTTGAATGTGAAGATTTTTCATGGAAACTTGACCACAAATTTCCTCCGAAAATATTGTCTTTTTTGGTCAAAATGACCATTCAATGAGAAACCATCATAAACACAACACACATAAACACATGGATGGATAACCAGAGAATCAGTGTCTGATTTTAAAGTTTTAACAGATCAGATCCTAATCTTTCTTCTTTAGGTTTTTGGTTCATAAGCATTTATGTAATTTCTATTTTTCATTTCAAGATGAAGACAAAAAAATAACAAAACTTTAAAATTCTTATGGAAATTTTGTTCCCAGGACCATGCAGAAATTATACCATTCTCCACAAGCCTTTGCATCACTTTTTTTGAGAAAGACATGAGATGTTCTTCAGATTGTCTATTACATTTCTTCAGGTTTTCACATACAAGAATGTTAGCTTTATTCTGGCTGAGGATGGTAAAATGTTCAGCACCATTCCATAAGATTTAACTTGAGTAAAACAACTTGATCTCCCTGCTTGTCAGCTGTTTCATCCATTAGGAAGGGTAGGAGTCTTTATTTTATAGGTCCTTGTAAAAATTAGTGTGTTTTGGCCACTAGCACTTTAAAGATTTTTAAGTTTTTTGGCTAGATCTTTGTACTGAGCATGCAAATATTACTCACCTAGTGAAGCTTGGTCTTCCAAATTTTTGCCTATGAAAGCTTATTGGGCTCAGTAAGAATACTCCAATGAGAAGAGGTTTAAAATGTATAGTTATGGAATGAAGAACAATGATTTTAAAATCAGAGTCAGCCTTTAATTATTTATTTCCTAAACTGAAAGTTTAATCACCCACAAAGTCAGTGATTTCCAAATAGTTAAGTTGTTAGTTAGAAAATGACAGCATGTGTGTATTAGGTTTGTGGAGGGAGGCATGAAATGTCCTATAAAATTTATTTTGTTTAACAAAGCTATTTTATCATCAGTTTGTTATTGGACCTGTGAAGATGCGTAAAACTATGCAAAGATAATCAAGAACCTGATTTGACACGACAGCCTTGAATACTGTGGCTAGGACAGCAGATCTTCTGAGGAGGGTTAAGTGTAGGCTCTCTGCTGGCAGTCATTTTCATTAAATCTATTAACCATTTTAACACCTTGCTTAGATAGGAAGGTCAGCTATCTGATTGCCAGGAAGAGAAATTTTACAAAGACTTGAATAATGAGATCTGTTTTTTCTCCAGGTGAGGACAATGTTACTGTCTTAATGTGTTCCTGAAGCAGACCAAGGAAAGACAAATACAGCACTTAATGTAGTGCGTTCTTTTATTCTTTGCAGTTTAGGCAATTGGCAGAAATCCTTGAACCAGACCAAAGCAGTATTTTGAATAAGTTTTTTTGAGAATTGAAGCTGTAGAGAAACTGGAAGGTACTGAAGAAAACCAGAGTCTTTCTAAGTGAAGCATGTTATGATACACATAGTAATAATTGCTGATAGAAGCAATGCAACTGGATATAAATATCCTAGAGAAAAATTGTTTGAATACATTACACATTCTGCTGTTTAACTGTTTCAGTGTTTGCAATAAGTCTGGCTGGGATGAAGCTAACTTTCTTACTAGCAGACAGTATGGTGCAGTATTTTGGATTTGTGACTAAAATAGTATTTATAACATGCCAGTGTTTTATCTGTTACTAAGTAGTTCTTGCACAGTGTCAAGGCTTTCTTTTTTCCCTACTCTGTCCTACCCCACAGTGAGTAGGCTGAGGTCAGGCAAGAGTTTGGAAAGAGATGCAGCCAGGATAGCTGGCCAAAGTAGGCCAAAGCGTTATTTCATGCTCAGCAATAAAGGTGGTGTAGCAGATGAAAGTATTGTTTGGGTGGTTTATGTTTTCCAGGGTGGCTGTTGCTCAAAAAGTGGCTGAGTATCAGTCCGCCTGTGGGACATGGTGACTGATTACCTTTGCATCACTTGTTTTTTATCTTTCCTTCATTGACTAAATTATCTTTTCCTCAACCCATGAGTTTTTTTTGCTTTTGCTCTTTCTGTTGTTTTCCCCATGCTGGTGGGCATGGAGGAGTGAGCGAACAACTGTGTGGGTGCTTGGCTGCTGGCCAGGGTCAATCCACCACAGCACTGCACCTATTAAACCGTATTCTAACACGTTCAGTTGTATGTGTTTGTGTTGGAGAAATAGCAAATGCTTGTCTTTTGAAAACCTACAAAGTATTTCTGTTATAGGTCACGGCATGTGAAAATTACCTGACTCCTTTCTCAGGTTTGTGCCTGTATGTCTTCTCTGCATACAACTGTTCACGTGTACTGCTTGTAATTCCTACATCACAGCCTCCAAGTTTCATCAAAATGAAGGAGATCTGGGGACCACTACAGTGACCCTTAATCTCATGGGTATCTTGGCTGATGCAAATTTACCCACTAAAAATCTATTAATCTGGATAAAAAAATTACCTGGGCTCTCTTTTAAACTATCATGAATTTGGACTTTTTTTTTTCCTGAATAGATTGACACTGAAAGACCAACATCCCCATAATTAAGCAAACTCATATATTTGCCCTGACATCAGGAACTATTCTGAGCATGAACATTCATTTGATTTAGAGATTTTATTGAGCATAACTAGTCTTGATATGTTTTGTTTGGCGCAATATTCTTGGTGTAGTGGCTTTGTGGTTGAAATCTGCAGACTTTATGCAACAAGCCCTTTTAATAGTTTAGTCTGGCCATATTTCAAAAACAGACAAAACATGATGCACTTTTATTTTGTTGGCTTCTTTTTCCAATTTGTGGTTTGCTTCTGGGAAAAGTTTTTGGGTTTTGATAGCACAGTATGCCTCTTTACATATGAATGGCAGTGGCCTCTGAGGAAAGAATGCTTTTTGCAATATTTGATGTCAAGAATGTGTTTACGTGTTGCAGTAATAATTTTTAAACCTTGAATATCATTCTACCGGTTCAGATAACAGACTAACTGGGGAAGCTGGAGGGTAGTAACAAGTTTTACTAAGTACCCGAAGAACAAGAAGTTAAGAATCTGTGAACACAGTGAGGAGATCTGTAGATTTTCTCTTACGCTGAGAGTTGCAAGCATGCACAAAGAGTGAGTTGCTGTTTACTTACAGACTTTGTAGCAGCCTTTCAGTGCCTGAGGTGGACCTACAAGAAAGCTGGGGAGGGACTTTTTACAAGGGCAAGTAGTGATACTATGAGAGGGAATGGCTTTAAAATTGAAGGGGGAAGATTTAGATTAGACATTATAGAGAAATTCTTCACAAAGTGAGTGGCGAGGCACTGTCACAGGTTGCTCAGGGAAGCTGTGGATTCCCCCTCCTTGGAAGTGGCCAAGGCCAGCTTCAGTGGGGCCTTGAGCAGCCTGGTCTGGTGGGAGGTGTCTCTGCCACGGTAAGGTGTTTGAAACTGAATGATCTTTAAGGTCCCCTCCAACCCAAACCATTCAATGATTAACCTCTGAGGGTCCATGGAGTGAAATGGGTGTTGGAAGAGCATAATTCATTTAAGTTATTGCAAAAAAATGCCTTAGGTTGAGGGGAATGGCAATCTAGAATTGCCTTTCCGTCCTGAATGTAAGAAAAGCCCAGAAAACTAGCTTGTATATAGACATGTTAGTTTGGACATAGCAATGCCAAAACTTGGTTCATGTCCAAAGACTGCAGGTTCACCATACATTTGCTTTATTTCAATCATATTTTTTGGCATCTAGATACTTTTAAAATAATCACTCCTACAGCTCTCAAGGAACTTGTTTAGATAACTGCACAGGTATTAGATTAGCACCCAAGAACAATGATTCCTGTCCTTGCAAAAACTGAAGAATGTAGGACTTGCTGATCGAGTAAGTACCTCAATTCTGAACACTGGAGTTTGTTGACCTCAGTAACAGAAATACATTTGGTATAGAAGCTAACACAGTACTCTTGGTGTTCAGGGCTGACCTGGAGAAAAGTGTTTGTAGGAAGTCTCCAAATCTCAGTGACTGGAATGAGAACAAGTATAGAGAAAACCAGAAAAATATATGCTGAATTTCTACTTTTCAGGCAAAGAGTCTCTTGTATGCAAGGAGAACCTGTGCCATATTCAGAGATTGTTGTGCCAGCATAGCATCATGTGGTACCTTGCAAGACACTTGCATAACTGCAAGTTGTACTGCAAGGAAGTGTCTGCAGTTCTTCAATTAAGTTCAAGCATGTCACTCCTTCATACTTTGCAGACCCATACAATCAGTGCATCACTGAGAAAGCATGTTGATTACCTGCTTCATTATTAGATTTCTGTGTAATATGATTTGTTGTGCTCATTCCAATACACTGGTGTGCAGCCATAGGTGGAGGGCAGAAATGTAGCTTCTGGATAAATAATCAATATAGCTGAAGAAACGAACTAACACCTCTTCACTTAGTTCTTTTGCTTGTCTCATCCTTAGATATCTGAATTGCCTTCCGCTGTGCATCAAACAACCATGACTATTATCTGCCATATTTGGGTGACTCTTAATCTTCGTTACATATCCAAAATGCAGTCTTCAGTTTTGTTTGAGTTGTGTTTGTTTTTACTATACCCGTATAACCATGTGTTGTGTTAGTGCAAACAAAGCACTTGATCTTCAAAGCAGGAGTAGAAAATGCCTAAATTGTGCAGATCTTTAGTTTTCTTTCTTACTCTACTTCATAGAAACAGCATTTCTATAATGACTAATAGGCTTTAAAGTTGCATTGTTCCAGAGGTACTGTCAGTCAGTCATGGTCTTTATCCCAGCATATATCTTTTACATACAGTGAGACTGAGCAATGAGTATGATGAATTTTGTCTGTCTCCACAATATCTGATAAACCAGCTTTATAAGTATCGTGGTTTTGATATCTTTATGTCAGCCTGTGCAGCTAAGGACGCTGGTGCAGCTTTCTTTGTAGGATAGGTTTCCCCAGAAGCTAGTGTCTTTAGCCTTGCTGTAGTTTCAAAGTGTTTGTTAGGCTCCAAACAGCATTTGGCCCTCACACTAAGGCAGAATTTTGCATCTTGCTTTATGCCATTGGTAATAAGACAAGAGGGAAACCAGCTATAGGCAAACATCCATTACCATTATTGTCCTGTATGGGAATACCGAACAAGGTCTGAATGCTGTGATTATGAAAGACGTCACAATGCAGTCACTCTGGTTCTGTTGTCAAAGATCAGCATTTCTATTTTGCTGCAAAATGTGGGAAAAAAGAGAACTAAACCCATCAAAAAAATATCACCCATAGTTCAATTTCTGGAATGCAAATTAGTTTTTTTAAAAAAATGGATGGGAAAATCACCCATAAAAATATACAATTCTGAATTAATCAAAATATTCTGTGTAGAAAACATGAAAGCAAAGGAAATTTGGTTTTCCACTCTGCAAGGAAGCATGGAAATCATGTAAACATCAGTTCAAGCCCTCATCCTTGAGGTCGCTAAGCTTCTTGCTGAGCTGCTGGGTGTTCTTAGGCTTCGAGACTCTGGTTTCACAACACTATGAGGTTCACAAATCAAGCTGTCTAGAGACACAGTCCAGCAGCTTAGGGGCAAATAGTAAAACAGGTATGCTACAGAAACTCATTGGGTTTAGGTTTTGAAGAGCAACAGCAGCTGAGATGGCAGGAGAAGAAACATCTTTCCTAAGGAATGCTGACTTTTTTAGCAAAAGTTCATAAAATGAACTCTTGTGCCTCCTGTGATACAACAAAGTGTGAAACAAATAAGTGCTCTGAAAAAGTTGTTTTGTTGGAAAATTCACAGCCACTGTCATGAAAGCCCTAAACTGTCAGTCTTACAACAATATTTTCCAGAATTATTTTCCAAGTTCAGTGTCTTTTTTGTGGTTTCTGGGTGAGGAGGGGTGGTGAAAAATTTTTCATACATCCACTTAACACAACTCGGTGCTCTTAATTTGGTGACATTTGAAAAAGAAACATTTTTAGAAAATATTTACATGAAAATTCTAGAAATCAGCATTAACTCCCAGAGGAGTCCAAACACAATAGCAATAGAAGTAATTCCACTATTGAAGCAACTGCATAGGATTTCAATTCCATAAATATTTCTTCATTGCTAGGAAGAGATCTCCATCTAAATTAACTTAAGAAGGGATGTTGTGTTTCATTTCTTCCTTGGGCTGGTTTCCAGGAGTCATCAGCAATGAACACACAATATTTTTGAGTTTTTGAGGTTGGTGTTCGAAAGATCAACACATCATAACTCTCAGCAAAGGTTTCCGTGGCTTTGCCATCATCGCTGGTTAATATGAAAGTCAAGTAAATATCGAGTAAAGAAGACTCTGGTGTCTGGTGTTCAGCACTGAGCAAAAAAGAGCTGTTAAAAGTTTCTTACATGGCAGTACCATGACACAAACCAGATAAAAAGCATTGTTCATAATTGGAAAGAAAACCTTTCTATTGAAAAACACTCCATTTATAGATTTGGCCATTTCTTGCTACTATTTTAAAGATACAGGTGACTTCAAAAATATATGCATAGCCTTCAAGCTAACATTCAAGTCTTTCTTAATGCCTCTTGATTGAACTATAGATCAAGAGATGTTACTATTGATCTTAAATCCTTTATGGAGATAATTTCAGTAGCCTTTACTAGAGAATAGCAAGACAATCATTGAGTTGTATTTGAAATTCAGAACTGTATTTGGATTTAAAAATTGAATTTCAAAAATCTATTTGAAAATGAACTGAAGCCTCAATAATTTTAGAAATTACCATTGATCTAAGATCTGAGCAAGATGAGATATCTTTACATCCATTCTTAGTTACAAGCCACACTCTAGATTACCCTCTGAGAGTAAGGAATCCAGCAAGGAACTTTCTGACAGTAGATAACTGATTTCCAAAGCAAGTGCTAGCTTAATAGCTAGATTTTGAACTGGTATTATATAGGACCTCTGTTACAAAGCCAGGCTTCATATGTATTTGCAGCAAAACCAATAATCAAGCATCTTTCATGCCTCCTTAAACGTCTGTAAATAGTTTGTTAAAATCGAGTTCACCAATCTTTGAGATGAAACTATGTTGATATGTACATTTGCACTGTTAATACTATTTGTTGACTTTCTCGGGGTCTTCACAACTGTGTAAAAGGACTTAGTGAATTTAATTTTTGAGATGTTTGATACGTTTTAAACTTGTTCAGTTGAATCCCAGAGGCACTGGCCATGTGAGTTAGCTTTAACTGCAAATCTGCCACGTTTTGTAATGCCTTCCTCATAGGTCTAAAAAGCTTAGGTCCTGCCTCTGAGTTATAGTGAACCTTTTTAAAAAGGGTGATGTTCTCTATTGAATCACCCCTTTTCTTTCCTTGCCTCCTGCACAGACTCAGATGTCTCTTTGGTTGTTTGTCAGACAGAGCCTAAATGTCAATGGCTTTGATTCTTCCGTTGCTTGGAATGTGGAAATAAAACTCAGTTTCACCAGAGGGCTGTGACATGGAAAGGCCTAAGGATTAAATAGATCTCACAGTGGATCCATTCTGAAGATGCTACTGCTTTCAAATTAAAAAAAAAAAAAAATTCTCCTGTCAGCATGAAGGCATCACTTCTGCTCATTCATTCACTGTTAGGAGATACATGCAACAGGAAGTTAAAATACCTTGTTATTCCATGTCACATGTTACCTGCCTAGTGCCATCAGTAAACTCAAGGGTTGTTACAGGACAGAAATAACATGACTGTTATAGAAACCACATGTTTTCTATCACACAGGGGAAAAAAATAAGGTCAGTGTCAGCTTCAAGGGTTGTAAAGCTTTAGTCTGCCTGAATTATTTTATGCTTGTGAAAGTTAAGCAGATGAGAAACACATTAAATAAGATGACAGAATTTAGATTATACCTCCTCCACTCCTCGTGCCCCATCCTGGTCTTTAGCTTGCAAGATGAATTCCTCCCCCCAGTCTTTTTTTTTTTTTTTTTCAATTTGTAAGATGCTGAAATCTGCTTTGTGTGATTTATGAAGGAACTTGAAGCGATTAGTTTCACAGTGCATGAAAATTCCTCAGGTTCAGAGGGATGTCCAATCTGTTACACTGCAAGCTGTTGACTGGATGAGAACATGAGCAGCTCGGAGCCATAAGGAGATTGTGTTGAGTTATTAAACACTTGTGGTAAAGCTGCTTATTGTTAATTCCCCAATGTCCTGCTGAAGCGATCGGATAAGATCAGATCGGATTAGATCAAAGCGCCTGGGAACCAGCCTTTGAGCAGATTCATTTAATCAATAAAGAGGGCCTCCAGAGAGAGAGAGAGAAAGAAGCAGTACCAGGGTCATGAGAGATTAGAGTAGGGAAAATAAGAAACAACAGATTATTTTCCTCTTGTTTTTTAATATGTAATTCTGTGTGCCAAAGCATGATTTTATATGTATATGGGTGTGTGCAAATTCTTGTAACAAAACCAGCCAAAAAATTATATAAATGCTCCCTTAAAACTTCATTACCAAGCAGACAGTTTAAAACCAAGTATTTTGTAATGCGCTAATGCTTTTATAAGTCAGGAGACTGTAAAAGTTAAAGTAATCAGTACCGTGAAATACCTACTGCGAAAAAAAGAACTTCTATTAAGAGTGTTTCAGCAGAAGCATTTTTTGCTCTAATGATTCTGAGTGGGTTAAGCTGCACGATTTCTGATCTTTCTTTCATCTAAAAGAAAAAATGAGAGCAAAACCCAAAACCAACAACACCCCCTCCCAACGTCACATCAAGATCTGAGTGTCTGAAATTAATATTAATAACATTAATATTAGTTTAAAAATTAATAACACTGATAGATGTTACAGAACGTGTATTGTTATAATACATGTAATTACAGTACCACTGCTGCTGTTAATACTTGTACTGTGAATAGACTCGTGTATGTGTACTTACAGAGACTTGCTAAATCTGTACTAAAATTTAGAAGCTGTAGGTAAATGTTTAGAAAGTTAACTCACAGAAAAGGACAAAAAGAGGAAAATATGAAGAACAAAGAATCAAGTATTGGTTTTTATGAAGCCATGGTATAAGACCTTTCCATTTCTGGAGGAGCAGAAGTTGGCCTGAAATCATTTGAAGAGAGGGACAAATTTTCTTCAATGATTAATAGCATTAATAGCATCATAAAAAAATTACATCTGATTTTACAGGTTATAATTTATATTCAGAGTTAGGTAAGGATACATATCTATAAATCCCTTCTATAAAATGCAATTTTCCACCGAGATAGGCTGATGACTTCAGGCCCTGGGCACCTTTACCAATTGTTAATTACAATGGGATGGTTTAACACTATTTTCCAAATCAGCGTGCATGCATGCATAAAATGACTGCAATCTAATTTGACATATTATTAGTGATGATTATTGTCATAGATAAATTAGATTGAACAGAAAATAACCTTCATCCTTAGCATGTTTTAGCTCTCAGAATTAATGTGATTTGGTGAACACATATAAATAAAAGTCTGATGAGTCCCTGCGGACTGCAGGGCCTGCTGGTGCTGAAGTGTATCAATTTCATGCAGATGATGAATTCCTTAAGCATTCAATGATAATCATGCTTGATTTGACAAGACTTTCTCATGCTATTTTAGGGCCTTAATTTTCTGTGAAGTTCTGTCAAGTATTCATCAAGCACCCACTTATCTCCCTATCTTAACCTGGCAGCCAATCGAAAGGTTGCCTACCAGTGCTGCTACTGGTCCCAGCCCATTAATATTCTCACCACGTGACTGTCCATGGAGAGAAGCCAATCAATGGCTGATTAACATTCAAGTCACATGATGCTCAAGGAGAGTAAATGAGTTACACAGTAAGACATCAAACAAATTTTCATCTTGAAAGATTGATTGCTTTTTCTGCTGCTGTGATGTTTGTCAAATTCGCTCTAGCCTTGTCCAATTAAGCTCCATGAGCTGAATGACTAATGAAGAGATGGGACTGCTATGCCAGTGTGACAGCTATGAGAAGTACCACCGAATAAGAACTGCTAAAAATAATAAGAAACCCCAAATGATTGAAAAATCTCATCTGGATAACTGGTGTAATTGCTTCCAAATTTCAGATGCTGTTTAGAAATCTCCAGTGAAAAATATAAATTGCAACTTGCAGTATACAACATTTACTTTCTGTCTAACTTACCACTGGAAAATGAGTTTGGACTTTCTTATAATATAATTATTTCTGAGATTTTAAACAAATATACATTATCTGGATTATTTCTAGCATTTGTGCAAAAGGCTGCTAGAGATACACTAGTGACAGAAGATCCAATCTTAGAACATCAGTCAGAATGGATAAATCAATTTTTATTTTTATGAAAATGAGTGGAAAAAAGTAAAAAAGAAGATACTAGATGAAGTGGGGGAGGGAAGCAAGTTTATGCAGTGGATTTTAGAAGGAAGCAAATTTACAGGACTTTAATTTAAATATTGAGTGAGATTCTTAAATAACTTAATTTGGCATAGCTCCATTTGCATCATTTGAAGAGCTGATCCAGGATGAACTGATTATTTTATTTTATTTTATTTTACTTTATTTTATGTCACTAATATATATTTGCTACTGAATAAATAATAAAGCTTTCATCCAGCCACCGAAAGGACTTACAGTCACCTAATGGTTTACTGAAGATATGAAAGAGTGTCGGATCCTACTTATTAAGTTTTAGCATGAAATCAGTTAAATTCCCAAGGCATTCTGAAGCAATATTTTTGAGTCCGCTTAATAAGGATCTTAGAGCATGCCAATTAAATGGCAGCTTGGAATAAACAGTACTTGGAGGCATAAGACAGCATTCTGCAGTTATATCTGCAAAGTTAATAACTTTTTAAATGGGACTTCTTGGTACAATGGCTCAAGGTACCGTAAGGAGGCAAGGTGTGGAACATACTGTATTCAAAAGACCATAAGTCAATTCTCAGCTCTGCTAGTCAAGGATAGAGACTGCAAATAGAGAAGCAATGAATTTCTGAGAGTGAGTGAGAAGGGAGACAAGAAGGTACGGGTCTAAACAGTTCAGCAAAAGAGGAAGAGGGTGTCAAGTGGATACTGTTGAAGCAACTAATAGTGAGTGATTTGGCCAAGTACCTGCCTCTATGGCATCACCACAAAGACACATGCTGGAAGAGACAGTGTAAAGAGGGCAGGGTACAAAAGGGGAGAATAAATTTAAATAGCAATCCAGTGTACGGTTTGTGTAATGCATTATTCATAGTAAAGTAGCGCAGTAAACTTCAGAGAATACCACTACCTCGACATGAAATATTAGTTCATTAGATTACTGGTTTACATGTTCCTCCTGCAGCCATACCACAGAGAACCGACAGGATTTAGACCATTAGGTGCTCAAATGTTAACAAAACAGAAAATGGTGAATATTATTATAAGTGACACCACTTGCTGACACCTTTAAATCAACAGCGGAGGAGGTGTCTAACTTTCTGTCAGTCACATTAGGTGGTTATGAATAAAAGAGTATTCTACTTTCTGCATAACTTTGCATAATTAATAGTTTTTCATGCAAACTATTCTTTGCCTTAATTGTTGTCTCAACAGCTGTTTTCATTAAATTGTAGAGCTCTTTGTGTTTAATTCTTTGAGCTGCACTATTGCTAACAAGAACATGCTGGAGCTAGCTTTAGAGGAAGGGAGTCCCTGCCAAGCTGGAAAGCAGTCATGAAGTTACTTGAGAAATAAGGCCTTACAGTGGGACTAGTTGTGTAGCTAATCCATTAGTCTTTTTAAAAGGACCTTGCTCTGCACTCTTACGGCTAAATTGACCCAACAACCTATCAATGCCTTTATTTGCTGAGTGGTTGTCCATGGAAGGTCTCTGTGCTGGATCCAAGCTGTAATCAAAGCCTCCATCAGTACCAGGATCCTGATGACACAAATGGTCAGACTTTCAACTGAGGCTGGCTGGCTTCCAGCCACACCATTTTGAAGATACAAAGAGGCTGTGTTGTGCTGTGGAATTCATTTTCTTGTTTACTTCCTACAGAAACAAGAGCATAATCAGCACTTAGTGCATCGGATCAGACCGCTGAGTTGTTGACAGAAGCTTGGAGAGGCTTGCCAGCTTTCCACATGAAACACTGGCTTTCTTCTAATACATCCCCCACCGTCTGTGGTCCTGCCAATTGTAGCACATCAGAGAGGCCATTGAGATAATGACTGTGAAGTCTCATGATACACTTTGATGAAGTGTAACATTTTTTAAAGGATTTTTGTCTGTGCCAAAATGATAGAGACAGCTGACTGAAAATCACCCCATCAAAATCAAGGCTGATGAACAGCAGGCAAAGACATGTGCTTCCACAGAGAAAAGGGAGGAGAATTTACAGCCGAAGACTCTCAATGACTATGTGCACTGCAGATTCCTTTAGTTTGCTTTTAAATGATCCTTTGTTTCAAATGAATGTATGTAACTTTGCGAAGAGAGCAATTTCCCCAAATATTTTTTTATTTTGCTTCAAAAAAATGATTCAGCATATAGCTTTTATAAATATATACCCTTCCTACACCAGCTCATTTTATATCTTAGCTTAATTTTTGCAACCTTGCAAGGTCATGTTTTGGAATAACTGGGAATTAAATATCTCCTCAACCTCTGTTAAATTTTCCAGTGACAACTGGTTGAACGAACTTAACTTATGGTGAAACAACCAGATATGTGTTTTCCATGCAAACCACAGTGAAAAGAAAAAGCAAAACAGTCCCTTAAACTTTTAGCCTGCTTGCATCAGGAGTGCAATTTTTTTTCTTACAGGAAATTCATTACTAGCAATGGATTCATTGATACAGATCAGTGCTAAGGAGCCTGGTTTTGGAGGTTAGAGAAAGCCTGCAGAATTTCTCTAACTGACCATTTACTATGGATCTAGACCACCCCACCACACTGATGGAAGTGTGGTTAGGAGACCTTTGAGCTGAATCAATTTGAGTTGGAATTTTCCCAGTGTATCACAGTTACATAAACACCTGTGCAAAATATCTTTGAGCTGAATTAATGGCATAGGGGTACAAGGGAGGGGGGGGGGAAATGGAGATTGAAATGGAAAGCTGTTTTCAGTAGCTTTCAACATTTCCTGCTTGCAAAAATTTGGTCTAGGAGACTGTATTTTAGACTGTCTTTGCTGTAACCAGTACAAGAACTCATGCATTTCTTTTTTTGTCTTCTCAGTACTGTAAGCCTAGAATGATTCTCTTTAAGTCTTTTTCTCTTTTGCCCTATTCATATTAAAATATATTTTTGCCAGGCTCAAAATTGCAAAGCATACTGGAGATCTATAGTGGCAAAGAGAGATGCAGTAGTCTTCTGGAATAGAGCAAAAATACTGACAAGAGAATAAAGGCACAAACTTAACTTTGAACCCAGGTACACAGCATGATGCAACCAACAATATTATAGGTGTGCAGACCTTTCCACAAAGTGTATGTAGAATACATACAGCTTTTTTTTGTTTCAGTTTACACCCCATGTTTGGCTTTGAATAAAGAGTACAACTTAGGGAGTGAACACAACTGTGTTGCAGTGGGGATGTGTGGATGTTTCCGCAATCTTGTCTAGTTTCCCAGATATGGTTCATTCATGAGACGGAGGCTACTTCAGTGGAAGAAGATACTTCTGTAGTAGAGTAAAAGATATGCTATCACTTTGCTTTTTCTGGAGACTGCCTCTTTGCTCTGCTGTCTTGATATGAAATAAGATACTTCAGCCTGAGAGCATGCAGGTCCTTTTCATATCTGGAGACAAAAAACGCATTAAAAATGACCAGATTTCATGTGGTTTTGTTAAAACAAGCAAAGTTTCTCATTTTGTTACCCTCCCTTCCAACAAATTCAAAACAGATCAGATTTGCCAAGCAGTGGCACAAACTTGATTGATAGACTTGCAGGTTTGGGTATGTCTTTTAGTGACTTTTGATAAACCAGGCTTTCACAGGTCCTTATCCATTTCTAAGCAGGGTGTATGTTTTGCCTTGCATGAGGTGTATGCTATGCCCTTCCATGAACACATCAATGGATGCTCACTGGGAAGCCAGTGCCTGAAACTCTTTCCAGGGTGTTTTGGGATGAATCACTGGATAAGACCATCCTAGTCATGTTTGCTTCTAACTGGTACTGTCCTGTACACCTAACACAACGACCTAGCACAAACAGCAATTGTAAAAGAGCCAAGAATACAAAGATTGCTCCATCCTATTGCCTGCTCAAAGGCACAAGTAATGTGCAAAGCTTCACCAGCACGTATCCCAAGTGCCTTGCCATCTGTTAACAGCAACAAGCCTATTGACATTTGTATTGCACTTGAAACACTATGTTTGTGGAAGTGATGGCAGTTTTTTTAATAGTCTGGTTTAGTGGTGTAACAGAAAAAGAACTTTCCTAACTTGCAGAAAAGCAAGAGGTGGCAAATAACTAGTTCCATCATTAGAGAAAGTGTTTGTATTGCATCACATGTGTGTGAACATGAGTGAACCAGGAATTATTCATACAGTTTGAGAGTGTTATTTCCCATCTCCTTTGTTTTTCTTGAAGAATATCTTGAGTATATTAATTTCAGAAAGTGGCTTCAACAATGAGTTTATTCAAGCTAGCCTTATTTTTCCTGGCTGGTGGATGCAAGCACACATGGTATAGTTAAACCTCCATCAACCTGGATGGGAATAAGAATAATTAGAACACTTAAAAGGTTTGTACCTTAGAGACAAAGGTTATTGTTCTCCCACCTCCATTTTCATTCACATATTGCAAAACTGGGTAGGAAAGGGAGGACTATGTTAGGCACTTTTGCATCTCTGAGCGGGCATCTGTCACTGATGATAGACAATTTTGATGGAACTTTGCTGCAGGGATAATTCAACTGTTCCAATGAATTTATTCATTATGGATGCCATCATGAAAAACCTGAATGAAGTCAAGGGAAGTGAAGAAAATGTTGTGCAGAAAAGATAGGAAAAGGAAGGGGTGGGGACACACATGACACACATATGACAGTTAGCAATGTAGGCACGTATGTTTCAACGTTTCTGAAATTTCCTGAAACTGAGCCCAACTGAAATGTGTAATGGTTAGTATTCAAATGCAGTATCACCTGGAGTACTGCATTCAATTCTAGTGTCCTCAGCACAGAAGGGCCACAAAGATGGTCAGAGGGCTGGAGCACCTCCCATATGATGACAGGCTGAGAGAACTGGGCTTGTTTAGCCTAGAGGAGAGAAGATTTCAGGGAAACCTTAGAGCAGCCTTCCAGTACTTAAAGGGGACCTTACAGGGAAGATAGGGAGGGGCTCTTTATAAGGGAATGCAGGGACAGGATGAGGGGTAGCAGTTTTAAGCTGAAAGAGGGTAGATTCACATTAGATACTAGGAATAAAGTTTTACTGTGAGGGTGGTTAGGCACAGGTTGCCAGAGAAATCGTGGATGCCCCATCCCTGGAGACATTCAAGGCCAGGTTGGATGGGGCCTTGAGCAACCTGATCTAGTGAAAGGTGTCCATGCCTCTGGTAGATGGCGTTGGTACTAGATGGTTTTTAAGGTCCCATCCAACACAAACCATTCTATGACAATCCAGATATTCTGGAAAACACTTCCCCACAGAGTCTTTAATGACTACTTGATGTTATATATTATAGCTGGTGGAACTATCAACTATTGTACTTACCCAGAACCATTTATATGTTTTCATTCCCCCCCCCCCCCCCCGTCTTTTAACGATCAAGATATTCCTTTTTTGTTGTTGTTGTTTTGTTTTGTTTTGACTTGTTTAATCAGAGTATGTCAAGTTTAAAAATAATTGTGAATGCATTTTTTATTTCTGGTTTTCTTTATAAAAGTAAAAAATCAGAAGAAACAGAAATTCTTCAGAGGAAAATATCTAACCAAATAATGTTAAATGCTTGTAATTCCTACAAAAAAGATTTGCATCTCAATATATGGTATACAGTTAACTGCAAAGCCCGTTGTGTTATGCGCCTGTGCATGTACATCCAAATCATGAACATTTTAACATGAAATAAAATAGAAACGTTCATGTGAAAATTGTTAGGTTTTTAACATATTCTTATTTTTCTTTTAATTTATCATTTTTTATGCCTGAAAATAATGAGTATTTTGGAAACAATTCAAGGTAAATACTAGTTTAAGCAACAAATTCATATTTATTGCATGAAAAAATATTTTTACGCAAATTATGAAGATCTATGTTACCATTTTCAAAGACAGCAACAAAACGTATTTTCTTCTGCCTTCCCCATCCCACTTTGCATGAAACTATTTGCCCTATAAAATACTGGGCTCCTAAAAGACACAGTATTGCAGAAAACAATATGGTTTTGATGCCAAGTTGATTGTATTTACCTTGCTGGGGGCTCAAAACATATGATGTAAACCGCAGCTAACATACAGTAATGAAAAAAACTTTGATTTTTTTTTCTGCCTTAGAGGTTGAACCCAGTAGATAACAGGTGTCGTAACCTGTCCTCATTTTAGACTGTAACCTTTTATAAAGTATGTCGAACACTTCAAAACCAAGTAATGAATGACATTATCTAATTAATATAAAAACACTCATGGTCTGAAAGAGTAACTTGTTTTAAACACAGATTAAAAAGTAGGAGGTATGTGACTACTCCACTCCTTTCCACTGCATACAGTACATACATAAACATGCACTTAAGCAATACTCCCATTTTGTACAACAAATTCTTCATATATTTTTACATTGTTATTTTTTACTTTATTATTTTTGGTAGTTAAATTAAAGTCATTAACTGAAGACAAATATGTTTTCAGTACGAGTAAACCAAAACCTTCATCTCTCTGATTAGATGAAGCTTCACTAGCTATCAACAGCAGAAAACTCCAAGACAACACTTACTATGATAGTTCAGTTGCAGGTGTAGGAGTAGTGGCTCTTGCCTGACTGGAACAAACAGGTTGTTGTGAGGGCTTACACTTCATAAACACTATAATTTCCCCTAAGATACAGTGAGAAAGATTATCTGCTCTTATAATCATTGCAATTAAAATTTTTTAGCTATTAGGAAAGCAATGGGGTTTTCTCTCTTGTTCTGCTTTTTAGGAATTATTTATCTTGGAAGGACTGTGTGCCTCTGGCAAATTCTGAGTTTTAAAATACAGGGGCACCAAATGAAATCCTGACCCATTGAAATCATCTGAGTTTTGCCATTGAAATTTGCAGAGGCAGGCTTTTGGCTGCCATTGGAAAAACATTGCTTACGGCGATCAGATAGCAGCCATTGTTGACATCTAGCAGGGTAACACTAACTATGCATCTGTCAGTAGCACTCAACTATTTCCTCTTCTCCTTGTGCAGACGCTAGGGTTTATGTGGCCAAAACCAGGTAGGTTCTTAGAAGTAATCAGCGCTCAGGCTCAAGTGCTCAAGAAATTATAGGACTATGTCCATTCTCTGCATAAGTTCCTGTAAAGTGAAGACCACTGTTGCCTTATATTTTTTCCTTCAGTCAGGTTTCTTAAGGTGGACAATGGCAGAATCTTTTCAGCACAGGATGGTAGAGCTTAAAAGTCTCAGGGGAGACTTCAAATATTTACTGGTATGTTGATAACCATGAAAATTCTTGTGCAAAGCTATGAAGACACAATCCTGGCTTTGGGACATGCAGTTAGATAGAATAGTTTTGATGAGGTAGCTTGCACACTTATCTTATGAGGACTCTGTCTTAGTGAGATTCCTTTATTGCCGTAAAAGGAAAAACACAAAAGCAAGATCATTTCACTTTCCTTATTAACACCACAGCAAGAAAATGCCGGGAGTCACTCAGAGATTTAGACTCAAGAGGCATGAAAACTGAGGCTTGTTTGTGATGCATTTTACCTTCTTGCTTTGAACTATTCCTACTATTGCTTAGACAAAACATTTAGACTATGTTTCTAGTGTAGTATAACCTCAAGGGGCTCATAGCATTTTTAATGTTTTGTCTCTTGAAAGTGTTTTTTGATAGAATTACTGAGAAAGTTTAGTGAGAGGTCTTGTAGGTTGTTGACTGGATTTAGGAATACTCATCCATAACACTCAAATTAACAATGCTTCTCTTCTTTACATCATTCATCCTTGAGAAATCTTATGTACAATTTGATGTTGTGAGAGAAAAAGGTGCACAGAAACACCACTGCAACAAAAATAGGCCTATTTTTAAGAGGCAGCCCTCATTTTTAATGAGTACTACAATGTGTTACCTGAAATGATTATTTAGAGGATTCTGTGAGCCCTGGAATAAGACGATAGAAATTTCAGGAAAGTATTTTAAAATTCAATGATTTAATTTGAAATTGGGACCTTCACTAGGAAACTGGATATTGTTTCAGTCGAAAGAACAATAATATTATAAGCCGTAAATCGATACTTAAGTGTGATTTAGACATGTCATTAAACTGTGTTTTTCTTCTCAACTCTGGGAGCCTGATTTTCTTGTGAGATGTTCTTTTTTTTCCATTTATTTTTTAGTTAAAAACCTTCCAGACTTAAGAAAATGTAGATTAATCCATGTGTACAAATGATATTTGCGTGAGTGTACAGAAAAGGTAAGTAACTTCAGCAACAGAAACTGGTTTACAACAAAGAAACTTTTGAAGGAATCAGCCTGCGTAAGTTCTGAATTTTGAGCTCATAATTAATTTGATAATTCATGGAGATTTAATACTTCCGTATGGACAGCTCTATCTGTATGAAATGTGTCAAAGAAATCTGTGTCTGTGAACCAGCCTTTTCAATCACTTCTCAGTTTACATCCTCAATGGATTTATTTTATTTAGCAGAGTAAGGATTATCTTTTCAGCTGTGGATTTGACTTTACAGCTATGCAGTAAACTTAAATTCATTTAAGACACCCCTCTCACTGCCATTGAAATTAATGGCAAAACCACAACTTGTTTCCAAAGGAGCTGGTGGATAGTTTTACCCTATCTATCATGATTAGTCTGATCTTAAGTATCGTGTTCTGAGAAAAATCCATTATTTATTTATCCTAGAGTTAATGTTCCGAGATTTTATAAACTGTGATTAAACCACATGCATCTCTTTCTATGATAATGTTACCCACCTAATGGATGAAGGAAAGGCTGCGGATGTGGGCACTTGGACTTCAGTAAAGACTTTGACACCGTTTCTCACAGTATTCTGCTTGAGAAACTGGCTGCCATTGGCCTGGGCAGGAACACCCTCTGCTGGGTGAAAAACTAACTGGATGGCTGGGCCCAAAGAGTTGTGGCAAATGGAGTTAAATCCAGTTGGAAACCAGTCACGAGTGGTGTTCCCCAGGGCTCAGTGCTGGGTCCATTCCTCTTCAATATATTTATCAATGATCCGGATGAAGTGTGCCCTTATTAAGTTTGCAGGTGACACTAACCTGGGTGATAGTGTTGATCTGCTCAAGGGTAGAGAGGCTCTGCAAAGGGATGTGGACAGGCTGAAACCAATGGACTGAGGTTCAGCAACCTAGGGATAGAGCAACCCTATGCAACTTTACAGGCTTGGTGAAGAGTGGCTTAAAATCTGCCTGGCAGAGAAAGACTTGGGGGTGCTGGTTGACAGCCAGCTGAGTGTGAGCCAGCAGTGTACCCAGATGGCCAAGAAAGGCAATGGCATCTTGACCTGTACCAGAAACAGCATGGCCAGCAGGTGGTAGAAAACAATTTTGCCCCTGTACTCAGCACTGGTGAGGCCACACCTCGAGTACTGTGTTCAGTTTTGGGGCCCTCACTACAAGAAGGACATTGAGGAGCTGGAGCGCATCCAGAGAAGAGCGATGAGACTGGTGATAGGGCTGGAGAACAAGTTGTATGAGGAGGGGCTGAGGGAACCGGGGTTAGTTAACCTAGAGAATAGGAAGCTGAGGGGAGAACTTATCGCTGTTTACAACTGCCTGAAAGGAGGTTGTAGTAATGTGGGTATTGGTCTGTTCTCCCAAGTGACAGGTGATAGAATGGGAGGAAATGGCATCAAGTTGCGCCAGGGGAGGTTCAGATTAGACATTACGAAAAATTTCTTCACCAAAAGAGTTGTCAGGCACTGGCACAGCTGCCCAGGGAGGTGGTTGAGTCACCATCCTTGGAGGTATTCAAAAGATGGGTAGATGAGGCACTTAGGGATATGATTTAGTAGTGGACAGGTATGGTTGGACTCAATGACCTCAAAGGTCTTCTCAGACAAAGCAATGCTGTGATTTCATGATCTTTCTCATCTTTTGTCTTGTTCTGATCACATCTATATTGGTACAGTGAGGTCTTTAGCTTGCTAACCGCTACTCCTATAACAGAAATTCTTTGCTTTCCTTTGTGATATGTAAGCTCCTCCAGGCATAATTTTGCCTTCTGTTAACCACCAATGTACATTTGTTAGCATACTCCTTTTGCACAAAAAAAAAAAATATGTGTCCCACTTTATTTTATCTTGTATAGGAATGTGGAGTGACTAATATGCTACAATCATAAAGTCAGGTCATATAATTTATTAATGTATGATGACACAAGGCATCTAGATCATGAGAAAGGTATAGAATAATTCTATTGACTCAGACCTCTGAACACTGGCAAAAGAAGTATCCTGTTTTCTTTCAGAAGTATTGTTCTCTGTCAAAGCATCACATTAAGCAATATGGCTTAGTATTTTGTCTCTCTGAACTTAATGTGGCTTTTTTTTTGCCAGAAGTCCAGCAAGTCCTATTCTTTTCCTGAAAACATGGTCTACTGAAGGCTTGCAGTTTAGAAAAAAACGCTTGGAGGGGCGTTTATTAACAATCAACGAATACATGCTTGTAGTGTGCTGTAAGGCAGGATGGCATGAAAGCCAGTTGGCTTAAACCAACAAAGAGGAATATTAATAGGTCATTAATCTGCACCCTAGAGTACTTTCTCATTTATTGCATTAGAAAGGATATTTTCTCTTCTAAATAGTCAATTTTTAAATTTTTTATATAAACAACTTCTATAGAATGAAGAACATAAGAGAATAAGTATCATTTGATTAGCAGGATGGAATAGGATAGAGGGAAGGGGAAAACAAATACGAGGAAAAACAGCAGGCAAAGTGTATATGAGGGAATACCATAAATACAATGAAATAATATTAAGGCAATTTTTCACAAGAAGTTGGAAGGCTGCATTAGATATCCATTTACAATGCCTGATGAGAAATACTAAAATCAATTCCAAGTCTTAAAGTTGCTTTCAGATTTATTTTAACAATTCAATACTTTGTTAGCAGTATACAACAAAGATTTAAGGATAGTACAGGTCACAGACTGTTAAAATACATGCTTAAAAATTTATAAATAAAGTCCTGTGATAATCTCTGTTAACAAGACATGGTCCACGATACCAACTGTGTAAAGGACTGAAGACAAAGAAAAAAAAAGCAACAAAACTATCACTGTCATTTTCTCAGTTACAGGTATTTATATATTGGCACGAAAACCTTTTTTTTTGTAGTGTTGTTTTATATGTGCTAAGAATGGTATAACCTATGGAAAATCTCTTTTAAATTCCCATTATCTAGTCTTTGCACACATCAGATACTATTTTTCTCAGGTAGTTTGGAGCTAGTTTCCAAATGAGGAGTAGCCATTGACAGAAGGCAGGAATCCAAGACCTGCTTTCCTTGAAGTCTAATTCTGAAACTAATGTGTACAGCTTTACTTCAAGTATCCACTCTGGCTTTGGGAGATAGGGTATGAAAGTCATTTCTTTTGCATCTAATTTTCTGTGAGAGGAGTTTAATTAGGAAAAGGAACTTAAGTGGAATTTGCCATTGTGCTTCACCTTTGCATGGAAACAGAGGCACTCAGACAAATTGTTACTTCTTTTTTTTTTGTAGTTTTCATCTTTAATTTTTCAGTGATTTGACTGTTACACATATTAGGGGCAGGGAAGAATATTAAATGAATGGGACTACTTCTCTGAAAGTGTGGCAGGGAGGTGTACCATCCTGGAAAGCTATAGAGAAGTGCAGATTAGGAAACACTGGTAATATACATGGTGCTAAGTAGCTGAGAACACTCCTCATGGTGGTTCCCAAGAAGAATTCTCTGAGATAACTAGTTACATTTTCCTGGCTATCTTGATTATGAACAAGGACTTAGAAGGGGAAAGTCCAACCACTGGCAACACTCTACCATTCTCCCATGAGATAGGTCTGAAAGTTGACCACAGGCCACTTCCCTCTAGACAGTGCAGCAAGTAGAGTTTTGAGATACTTTAAATGGGTCTAGTAACATCAATACCACTGGCACATGACACAGCAGTTTGGTTCCCGTAACTCTAGTATTTGACTAGACCTTTTCCATATCTTCCATATTTCTCTTTTCTAAATGTTATTTTGCTATTAGAGCAACTCATATATTCATGAAGTTTGATGAGAAATATTGAATTAATTTTTGCTACACTATCCAATCTTGTTATTTCATAAAATATCTTTTGTCATTATTTCGAATAATAAATTTGGAAAGGTGAATGTTCACTACAGGTTTTCCTCCCATACTAAAGCACAAGTTCTTATTAAGGAAATCCAATCTAAGTCTGAATATTTCAACAGAATTATATTATTGTACTTCTGTCAGTCATTTGTCTGTTACTAACTTAGTGAAATCATTATTAGCCCAGCAAAGCAAGTTCAAATAAAGAGAACTGCTCCATATAGAGTTCCATCTTACACAAAAACTTACTAAATAGTTTAATTATTTTACTGGCAGTCATGGCTGGCAGCATGGGCTGTCTCTGACTTTGTAATATAAATAATTTAGGAACAACAAATCTGCCAACAATCTTAAAAAAACCCCAGTGTTTCATGTGCTCCGGTGGTCTCAATCTGATTACAAATATCTGAGGGGATGGTGTGCATGTAACAAAAAATAATTAGTTTTGCAGTAGGGTAGCGCAAGAAAAAGTTTTCTCCAGAGGTGAGGTACTCAGATTCTTGATTTAAAGCATGAAGAAGATAAGTCCTGCAATTTTATCAAATCTCGTCTAAATCCATTGCCTATTTCTGCAAATACTTATTTGCATAAGTAATTTCCTGTGGCAATAAGTTCCACAGAATATGAAGTTATAACCTAAAACTATACTGAAATATATGTAGTTTGCATTTTAATTTACTGAAAGTTCTTCAGGTTTTGTGACAATATAATTTCTCTGCTGGCTTTCTCTTGATCTTCTTCATCCTACTTGACATATCTGAATGTCTTTCTTACTAAAGAGTTAAATTTCCAAATTAAAACAGCACAATCTTTTTAGATTTCTGCTCCCAGTGTACCTCTCCTCTCAATGTTTTTATCTTCTCTTTGCTATTTTTCCGGTACATTTTTCAAATTTCAAATTCAAAATCAAACCTGAACACACGCATCAAGGTGACAAAATTTCTAACTATATTTTAATTAGTCAAATACTGTGCAGTGCTACATCAAGGCAGTTATTCTAGTAGATATCTTTATACAACTCAAAAAGCTAGTAGGGGAAAAGCTCTGGCAATAAAAGTCACATAAAAATACAGCAATGTTCAGTACATTTTGATAACTGTGAGGTTAGACAATGTGTAGCTCAGGTCAGCTAGGCCACTTTTCTGCCAAGTCTCAGCCCATGCAAATAGGATGTGATCTAGGCTAATTTAGCCCAGTCACGCTGAACTGAATTACTCTGCAGCTGCAAAGCACTGTTTGTGTGCAAACAGTTACCACAGAGCAGCTAACAATGAGAGCTTGGTGCCATGTTTTGCTTCTCAGTGCTAAGCACAGGAAAGGTGGCCTCTTTGTTGAGTCAGCTTAGCTGTTGCTGAGTGATGCTTTGCTCCAGCCAGACTGCTACTGCTGTCACTGTCTTAGAGCTCACTTCTATCTTAACGCTACAAGTCAGTCTCCCAAATCCTATGTCTCCTGATCTTACAATGTTGCTTAATTTGCTGTTATCACAGTGTGATTCGGGTTAATGTTAGAGTTCTGAGTCCATTCAAAAAGTGGGAGATACTCTTAGTGTTATCTAGAAATAAAGCAGAAAAAGACACTCTGACCACTGTCTGCATTAGGATAATGGGAGAGGGAACCAAATTGTAGGGCCTGGATGTTCAAGAAAAGAGATATCAGACTGTCTATTATTTTTTATAAATGCCCAGGACCTGGTGCAATCCAAGATTATTGATCTGAATCAATGTACAAAACAGGACTCACAGGAGAAAGATCTCATCTCAGATTTGTAAACTCCTGAAAAGATATACACAAATGAGATATATACTTAAAAATAGCATTGTACTTCTTACAGTTTCTAATCTTGCTTTTATTTGAACTTAATGAATTATACTCCAGACAAGCAATTAGCTGAGTATCTTTACAGTATTTCCAAAAACAAAAGTTAAACATGGCTTAAGCCTTTCTTCTCTCCCTCAGAATCGTTGGCTAGTAAATCAATGTGCAAACAAATTAAGAGAAAATGATAAAGACTCAATCAAACACTGAGTTATGCAGGTAGTTCTTCAATGTTTCCATGGAATATTTATGTGTCATGTCTATTTTATATGCTGGATAAAAATCAAGTATTAATTTATTTCACTACACTTTTTCTAATGCAAGAGTAGATATGTAGGCACTCCAGAGGAACTGAGAGAAAAAAAAAAATCCAGCCTACTACCTTCTGGTTTTGTCTGTTAAAAAAAAAAATCAAGGGGAATGTACATATCTTTCATGGAATTATGAGGCTAATGGCTTTTTCTTTTGCTGTATTATGGATATCTCATATTATGGAGCAAATACAAATCAGTAACGAAGCAAGTAGGAAAGATTGATATGACCCTTTAACAGGGTGGAATAGGGACAAGTAATGCCTAGATGCACAGACAAATAATAAAAGCCAGCATTTCTTTTTTTCTTTTCTTAAATTTAGCTTGCTCTAGACTAGATCAAAATTTTACCTGGAAGAAGGCCAGTCTGTGGTCCTTTACAGATAATTTTAGTGATGTTTCAAAGAATTATTGCAGTAAAACACAAACTTTATCTGCAGCCAACCTTCTTGAATTGTATTTGCCTCACGGAATATTTCTACAAGTGAGGGAAAATGCTCACACAATAGTCGTGATTTATTGCCAAAACTGTTCTGAGGAAGCTGACTGGCAGACTGCGTTTCTTTTAAGAACAAAACAGAGAAGTTCATCCGAGAAAGAATCATGTAGGTACGGGAATATTCTCTGTGAGGTTACTTGCAGTGATTGTTAAGCATCCTCAACTTCCCACCTCAGAGACAGCATCTGGGTGAGGCTCAGAATGCATCATCCCTCTGACAGATTGCTGCTTCTCCTGAAAATATGTTACAAGACCTTTGAGAATGTTTTCAAATAAACTGGAAGCTGCTTTATCAGTTATTTTTTTCAGCTCATAAAGAATTCTCCAGGATTATCTTATAGATGTATCTCTGACTCTCAATTACCTCCACTACCTACCATCATTCTCAAACCATCTGCTTCAACCTGACTCCAAACTAGACACAGGGCATATTTTAAAGTGGCACATTTCAGTACCTTTGCTCCAAATAAAGTCATTATTACAGGCAGTGAACCCAGAAGTTCACTGTAATTTGATCCACTAATTTAGTTCTTTTTTTCAATTGCTCATTTAAACTTTGATACTAATTTTGTTGCTACCAGAGGGTGGGTGTTGAAACCTTCTCCCTGCTCAGGGCCAAGGAAGACTTTCAAAGATATTTTACGATCACTACACATATGTTCTAGTAGTAGCCAATAAAGTGCATAAAAATAGATGGCAAAGAATCTTAGGAAATACAATCATGGGCTCTATCCAACCTCTGGATCAAAGTTCATACCCTTTCTCTAATGTCATTCACAGTAGAGAAAAAATAATGATGATTTCTACAGATCTGGATACCAAACCTGCAAATTAATCCCACTTTGAGATTGAATAAATATTCTGTAGGCAGACAGTCTCAAGAAAAGAGAACTTACAAATGTGATGAAAGAAAAGTACAATAGATTAATGTTTCCACAACAGGCAACTTGATTACAATTATGAGATCCTGTATATAAAACAGAAACCACAACTTTTCACCAAATTATTCCTGCTGCTGGTCCTTAACTTTCACTTTAAAAATGACATTCATTGAAAGTTTCAGGAAAAGGAAAATCCACTGCAAGTTATTAAGTCAATAATTCACATAGGAAAGGTGCACTTAAAAAAAAAGGCCATGCTTTCCAAAACTCTTTTAAAGTTATTTATAAATCAAAAAGAAGCACTTCAATCTGTTCTTAAAACTATGGTGACATTTCCTGTCTCTTACTCCAATATTCCCCTTACATACTGTAAACGAGAATAAAAAAATTACCAGATATGTGATTGTTGTCTGACAGAAGTAGAAAAGTTGTTTTCTAAACTTCATATGCTATAACTTAACTTCTTGATACTGCTTTAAAAAAGGTGAATAGCAACAAAGAAACCACAAGTTTTTAGCAAAAGAGGTGGACTTTTAGAATCATAGAATCACAGAATCATAGAATTATTAAGTTTGGAAAAGACCTCTAAGATCATGAAGTCCAACCGTCAGGCCAACACCGCTGTACCTACTAAGCCATGTCACAGAGTGCCACATGTACATGTTTTTTGAACACCTCCATGGATGGTGACTGAACCACATCCCTCTGCAGCCTGTTCCAATGCCCTAACACCCTTCAGTAAGGAATTTTTTTCCTAATAACCAATCTAAACCTCCCCTGTTGCAACTTGAAGTCATTTCCTCTCATCCTATCACTTGTTTCTTTGGAGAAGAGAACAACACCTACCTCACCATAACCTCCTTTCAGGTAGTTGTAAAGAGCGATGAGATCTCTCCTCAGCCTCCCTTTCTCCAGACTAAACAACTGAAGTTCCCTCAGCCTCTCCTCACAACACTTGTGCACCTGACCATTCATCAGTTTCATTGCCCTTCTCTGGACTCTCTCCAGCATTTCAATGTCTTTCCTGTAGTGAGGGGCCCAAAACTGAACACAAGATTTGAGATACAGCCTCACCAGAGCCAAGCACAAGGGCACAATCCCTTCCCTTCTCCTGCTGGCCACAATATTTCTGATACAGGCCAGGATTTTAATAGTCTCTTTGGGCACTTGGCCACACTGCTGGCTTGTGTTCCGCTTGCTGTTGGCCAGTACCCCCAGATCCTTTTCCACCAGGCAGCTTTCCAGCCGTTCTTCCCCAGATATGTAGCATTGCAATAGGCTTGTTGTAACCTAGGTGCAGGACCCAACTCTTAGCCGTCTTGAATGCTGTACAGTTGGCCTTGGCCCATTAATCCAGTCTGTCCAGATCCCTCTGCAGAGCCTTCCTTCCCTCAAGCAGATTGACACTCTCATTGAACTTCACATTTTCTGCAAACTTACCAAGGGTACCTTCTAGCCCCTTGTCTGGATTGTTGTTAAAGATACTGAACAGATCTGGCCTCACACTGAGCCCTGAGGAACACTGCTTGTGACTGGCTGCCAACTCGATTTAAGTTTATTCATCTGTCTAGTTTTGTAAATGAAGCTGTAATACAAATTCAATCAGATTTGTAGATTTTTCATTTTGCACTGTAATGCCAGGGGAACTCCATTTCCATTTCTGCACAGCAGATATTTATGTGAGTAAAATCATCTCTTTCTTTTTTCTATATAACTGGAAATGTTCATTCTCTTTTTTTCCTTCCCCCTTCTCTCCTTTCCTCCTACAAATAGGCAAAGCTGACTTTAGAGAATTTTTGAATCTTCCTTACATTTAAAAACTCTGATGGAAAGTTGAATGATTCTGCTGAATTTTAATCTAATCTCATCCTTCCCCATGTAACAAATTACTTGATCTGAACTGCAACCATAACACAGAAAATCATGCTTCTTCTAGCAGGGTTTCTTTCTCAGCCATGACATATGTTCACATGAAATACTATTGAATATCTACAAGGATCACAAGGCTGTATTTCTCTTTTACTTATTAAAAATTGAAGTTAAAATTATTAATACCTGACAGAAAGTCTGTAATAATTTCTTCCTTGTAGGGGTTATAGTGATTTTGTACTGTGTTTATTAGTGATACATATGGTAAAATGGAAAGTATCAAGTAGCCAATGGTGACTTCAAATGACATTAAACCGAACTGTCTTGTGCTTTAATTTTGCATTTGACTTTTTATGCACTTTTTACCCTGGGATGATTTTTAAATCTAAATATTCATATTTGAAGCAGTACCATGGTGCAGGCATACACAAAAGAGCTTAAAAGTAATATTAAAAATGAAATTTTAAATGGATTCAAAAATTCTTGACATTTTTGGTAGATTTTTTTTAAGTGTTTTCTGTGGATCTTTTATCTCACTGCTAACAGTGATTAGGAATAATACTGCTTCCCTCTAGTCTTAAATTTAAGCTCAATGAAATGATGTGGGTGAAACTCTGCAAGTTTGTGTTTTCAGGACCCTAAAAATAAAAGTTTAAATGGGTGGGATAGTATCAGAACAATTAATAAAGTGGCATCCAATAATGTCTTATCCAGAGGAGGGAACAAAGCTGTAAAACTTACTGCAGCATTGGTCAAACCTTCTTGGAGTTCGAAATTCATGTGTGGCCCTAATCTACGTGACCAATACTAATAGGCATTTTGTAGCAGTATTTCACCTTTCAGCATCTGAGCTATGGGAGCTTCATATAAATCACATCCCTGCATTAAAGTGCATGTATTTGCATAAATTGTATGTGACAAGAAAGCTGGTATGATACCTGTTTTGATTTTCCTCCAACATCTTTTGTTTATTGAAAACTAAGGAGCAACTCTATACTGTTGGCTGTATACAAAAGGAAAGCATCATTTCTGATACTGTCCAAAGGAAGAGCTGGGTTTTTTACCTTAGGACTAGACACAAAACTATTAAATGCAGAGAATGGTAGCCAGAAAAAAATCGGGAGAGGAAAAAAATGAGGGAAATGTCAGCGTTGTCAGACTACATAACATGAATGGAGTAAGGAAGAGAAGGAAATTCCAACATCACAAGGTGATGGGAAGCAAGGGACAGGGGAAATTAGACAGAGCTATCGTGTCCGTGATTGTTTCATTTCCAGTTATTTTTTAAGTAACAACAATTCTGATGAACATATGAAACCATTAAAAGAAGAACTTGAAAAATGCCATGGACTGTTTGCTATAGATTTAATGACCTCATTTCTCATACAAATTCCTTACAGCACTGAGATCGTGTCAGAAAAATAAAAACATAATAAAAGCATACTTGTGCACGTTAACTGGAATCTTTATTTCTTTGACCCATTTCCTTGTATGAGTTATACAAGGAGAAGCAATGAGATTTTTCCACTCACTTTGAAAAAAACATATACTTCTCTGGAGTTCAATGACTTGACAGTGTTTCTGATTGAAAACTGGCAACCCTAAACCACTCAGATGTAAAACTCACTCCTTGTATATAGAAATCTGCTCCCTCTTTGTTCTCAAACTTTTAAAACTTTTCTTTTTCTTTACCTGTTTGATAAGGAACATTTATTCTGCCTCCACTCTAGCAGCAGGCTGTAAATGTGACTCACAGGACACACACATATTTTGAATAAAAGCTAAGTATAATCTATTGCTTTTTAGGAATGACTAATGTCTTGAACAGCTGCTATTTCTCCTGTAAGCTAGATGATGAATCCAGATTACTTAAAGTGTTTGTTCTCAGTGTTCCTATGGGAAGTGAAAAATTTTAATGTGATCTCTAAGCATGGAACATTTCTGAAATATTCAAAAAAATATTGCTTAATAAGCAGAGGAAAAATTGAAAAGGGTTTATTTCAGACAGTATATATTACACAAATGTGATAATTCTAACATGGATAATAATTTTTTAAAACATACTTCAAAAGAAACTCACATGATCCATATTTACACAAACAGAAAAGTTAGACAAAAATTTTCTACAAACTCCTATATGAGAAAACTTTACAGGAGTAGATTTCCACATATACTGTATCAGAACTGTATTTCAAATTAAAACAGAAGAACAAATGCTTTATTTGTCTAAGAAATATCTTGGTTTAACACTGTAATAATAATTTCTGGGGTTTTATTTTTGTTTTACCATGACCTCTTTTTAAATGTAAAATGTATTAACTGGAAAAAATCAGCATCAAAGCAAAATATTTTTGAAAACCTGAAATAAGACCCATTTTTTAAAAAAATTTCCAGGGTGAGAAGGAAAGATTTTCCTTAGCTACAACATTTTAGATGTTTAATTTTAATAAGAAAGACAGATATTTGAACATCAAAAGTCTTGTAGAAACAAATCTTACAATCTCACCAATCCTACTACCCTGCAGGGAAATAGGAAGGATATGTTAAATCATTGCAGCTGTTTGTTTGCTTACTGTTCACTACTTTATTTGAGCATATATGTTCTAATGGATGATAATGAAAAGAATGGAGGAAATCAGGAATGGACCACACAATCTGCTCTGTTAAAGTTCACAACCAAACTGCAAGTCTGTGGAGCATAATGCAAAAAACCGGAGAAGTAAAAGAACAATGAAAGCCTTTCAGAGCCTATTGTTTTCAAAAATGACAACTTGGATTTCATCTCACAGATGACATGGATTTCATTGACCTTGGCTTTTAGGACAAAAATATACACCTGTAAAATGATGGTAAAGTAGGATGGGGCTGGTAGGCTGTTGTTAGGCATGCCCAAGTGCACCAGTTCCCCTGAATAGGTATTGCTTCACGGACAACCTGCTTTGTAGCACCTCGCTGGCTACCAGCCCCACTTGGGGTGTAGGGAGAGGATGTTTTTACCATATACATTATCCTTCATATGTCACACTCAGGAAAGTTCAAGAGAAGCTCATAAGAGGGATGAACCTTCCTCTACACACACATAGTTTTCACTTCCTGTACTTAGAAACGAGTATGAAAATTTTTAAAGTTTATGTTCAATGAGAGTATATATTTCACTTTTGAGTTGGACCACTTGCTGAAGATACAGTTTAGTTACTATTTACCTCTGAGTGCAAACTGTAAAAGAACAAGAGGCCAATTAACTTGAGTGAAGAAAAATAGGTCCCATATAAAAAATAATAACTTACACTTAATTTGCGTGAGTACATAAGAGTAGCTGATCTTCCTCTATATTTATTTTGAATATTGAATGTCATTTCCATTGATCCCTACCAAGTCTGCAGATGATGACAAGCTGAGTGGGTCAGTCAGTGGTCACACCAGAAGGAAAGGATGTCATCCAGAGGAATCTGGAGAAGTGGGCCTGTGTGAACCTTATGAGGTTCAGCAAGGCCAAGTGCAAGGTCCTACACCTAGGTGAGGGTGATCTGCAGTTTCAGTACAGGCTGGGGTATGATGTAATTGAGAGCAGCCCTGCGGAGAAAGTCTTAGGGGTACTGATTAATGAGAGGCTCGACATGAGGCAGCAGTGTGGGCTTGCAGTCCAGAAGGCCAACCATGTGTATGGGTTGCACCAAAAGAAGCATGACCAGCAGGTCAAGGGTGACAATTGTTCTCCTCCATTCTGCTTTCATGACCTCACCTGGAGTACTGTGTCCATTTCTGGAATGCCCAGCTTAAGAAGGATATGGAACTGTTGGAACGAGTCCAGAGGAGGTCTACGAAGATGATCAAAGGTCTGGAGCACCTCTGCTGTGAGGACAGGCTGAGAGAGTTGGGACTGTTCAGCCTTGAGAAGAGAAGGCTCCGGGGGGACCTCATAGAGGCCTTAGAGTACCTGAAGGGGCTACATGAAAGGTGGGGAGGGACTTTTTACAAGGGCAAGTAGTGATAGGATGAGGGGGAATGGCTTTAAACTGGAGGGGGAGGAGATTTATATTAGACATTATGAAGAAATTCTTCACGCTGAGGATGGGGAGGCACTGGCACAGGTTGCCCAGGGAAGCTGTGGATGCCCCCTCTGTGGAGGAGTTCAAGGCCAACTTGGATGGGGGCCTTGAGCAGCCTGGTCTTATAGGATGTGTCCCTGGCCGTGACAGGGTGGTTGAAACTGGATGATCTTTAAGGTCCCTTTCAACCTAAACCATTCTATGATTGTATGATTAAATGATTCTATGATTCTGTGATTCTATGATTCCATGATTCTATGATTCTGCCTAAGTTCAGTAAAAGTTTCACCAACACTCTCACTATGCCGGTCATTATGCTTTTGTCTTCTGATTCCTTCTAGTTTGACATTAGCTGCCATTGTTAGTAGACTGTATTAGAGTATAAAGAACTGTGGTTTTTGTATGTGTAGAAAGAGAACTGGTTTATACAGAAACTTTTGTCTAGCCAGGAGCGAGCAGTTCTATTGCTATTGTCACAGTCCACAAATTTAATGCTAAACCACTTGTATCTTTTCTGAAGCCCTGAGAGCAAAGCTCAACTGGAAAGCTTTATCTCCAGTTTTCCTAACGGGCTGTAAATTTCTTCTTTCCTACTTGCAAATGACAGTCCCTATGGAACAGCGTCTCTTCCGTGTTTCTATTTATCTCAGCAGTAGTTATCTGACCTATGCTACTTGTCTAGTCTCTTATTGTTCACTAATTAACTTATCTTGTCTTATTTAAGGGATAAAAGGAAAACTCCAGAGGCAATTCATGCATCTAGGATAGCTATCTAAGTGAGACTCAACGAATCTACTTATGGAGGGGTCTATTTCTTTCCCTTTGAGTACAGGGGAGTCTAAAAGGCTTAAAATCTGAGTAGTTAAAGGTATATAACATGAATTCCACTTTTACTACCTTATTTCAATTCACTTATATAATTCAACGTGCAGTATATATAATCTTAGCCAAGCAGTACGTCCATGAGTAGCGGTCCCAACAATCTGCTGGGAGAATCTTTTATTGATGCAATTTTTAAAATATATTTTAAGTCTCCCCTCAATCTTATTTCTACATCTCATACATTTTATATATTAATGCTTTCTTAAAGTTTTTACCTCTTCTTTAAAAAAAAAATTATCTGGCTATATTATTTACATTCTGTAATATTGAAAGATAATTCTTTTTTTTAGATTTACAAAATAAGTAGCAGCATTCCAATCACCATCTTCGAGTAGGATTTCAGTAGAAATTTCCTTATATTAAAGGTCATGGTGTTGGTTGGTCTTGTTTTTCCTCAGCAACAAGATCAATCAAAAAAGAAGACTGACAATTTTTCGGTCAGTTCTTTTTTTTCATATCTTTTTTCTCCCTTTGTTCACTCTGAAATATGTAGCGATTTATTCTTGGGAAACAACATGTTCGTTTGAGACAGCTGGAGATCAGCGATTATAAACAGAAATAAGCCTGGAATTGCCCACCTTCAGAAGTTATGGATAACATTGCTGTTTAAAGGGATCACAGGTTAGTTTAGGTGACAGATGGTCAATTGTTTTGCAGAATAGAATAGTTTTCTGCCTAAAAATGTATTTAAAATAGTCAAAATATTCTAACAGAGAAAAGGGGGTTTTATTTAAAAAATTATTCCTTTTCATTCTCTTTTCATTTGTATTGTCATAGAAAGTATTTTTTCCACACTGTAAAAGTGTTACTTTAGACATTATAATTTTGTTTCATTATGTTTTTACTTTTATATTACAATTTGTAATACATTTATATAGTTTAATAACAGATATATATTTTCTGATGCTTGATATCATCAAATGTCCTACTAAAAATTTTCAATGTCCAACCAATGAAAGCGTTAACAAATTTTTATTTCTTCTGACAATTTTAAGAAACACATAGGCTCAAATCATATAGAAAAGCAATTATAACAGAAGTAGAAAAGGTAAGATAAATGCCCCTATAATTTGAGTTTGTAATCCATCCAACTAAAAGGATAAAATTAAGACTGCATTTTTGTCTTCAGATTTCTGTTGTCTCTCCTTGTATTACTCTCTTGTGCTTTGTTTTTGCTTTCTCCTGAGAAAGTTTTGCACATTAATATGCAACTACATTTATTTTTCTTTAGAGAGTCACCCTTTTACCCAATTTCTGTGAGTAAAAATACATACCTATGTGTATTAATCGATACTAATTACCACTGCTACAGTCAGCTCAATAAACATATACACAGAAATAACTACAAAAATTCTCTTTAAGAAGCAAACCTGAAAATCTAGACTGTGAAATTCAGTAAGTTTTGGGGTTAACTCATACAGAGATCAGTACTGAGGAGAGAGAGAGAGATTTCAGTTATTTTCAACTGATACGAATACTTCATGTAGTGTGTTTGAGAAGATATCACTTCTGTGAAGGAGCATACTAAATAAGTGAAAAAGTGCAACTGTTTCCAACTGGCAGCAATCTAAAGGAATTTTGAAAAAATCATAACAACCCTTTGCATTCCTGTGGCCAACTCCATTAGCCATTGTTCCTGTAAAGTGTAAATATTTATCATAGAAAACATCACATTTCAATTACTGTAATTCTTATCTACAGTATTTAGGAACCAGAAGGTCTGTGTTAACCATTGAACTCTGATTTGTAAAATTTTTATGAGATAAATTAAAATGCAGCAGATGCCTAAATTAAAGGTGTTTTCATTTCATACAGAAATTTTATCACAGACCATTTGCCTCTCCTTCATTATTCCTGCCTGTGCACACATGGCAAGGACTGGGAGAGATTAAAAAAAAAATATTTTGTGGATTGTAAATGCATCCTGCCAGGTTTTGATTTGTCCCAAATCTCTTTATGCCAGTTCTACAATCATCTCCTGCCAGATTTGGCTTCAAAATTAACATATTTTGTATATGACATATGTTTGGAATTACCACAAAATTCATCCAAGAACTGGAAATTAACAAGAAAAAAAGTTGTTTTAGCAAACATTTGGGAGTCAGGGAAGACTATGTTGACTTAAAACTTCATGACAGGTTATTGTCTATTAAATTAAATAAATTCAATATATAACCTACAATTTGTCAGCAACACACTGTCTGCTTTATATGCATGCATCATTTCTTCCCTCTTTCACATATACATTTGATATATGTGCATTCTTTGATAGCTATAGACAAAGAAAAGCATCATATACTCCTCTCACTAAAAGTGTCTGTAAAGTCTTGAAAATCTTATAGTACTGTCAAAGCCAAAAATTTCTGCTTCCCATTATAAAACTGGCATACTGTTCTTATCACACATATGCACTATGCGCACTGCTATGGTCACTGGGCTCTAATCTTTGTTGCTGCTGCTGGTTTGGAAACAAAACAGTGTTTTCTTTTGATTGTGCAAGACCCTTAGACATAAAACCTTGGATGATTTTCCTCCAGTTTGGATGCAGCCCGTTGTATGTGCCAAGGGGGCTGTCACATCTTGAAGGACCGCAGCCTTTGGAATCTCCTTGGGACCACAGCCAAGGAGAAATGCAGTGGACTATTGCCTCTGCACTCTGAGTGTCCTGTGTGGGGCAGAAGAGAAGCATGAGTGGCACACCCAGAGCGCTCAAACCCACACTGGTTGGCTGGCAGCACCATCAAACAGCCTGACCAAAGGTACTGATCTTGTCTGCAGTGGTGGGTTTATTGCTATTTGGGGGATATGAGGAAAAGAATAGCTGATCCCACTACTCTAGGAAAATTTACCTGAGTGTTTAGTCCTGAGTTACCTAGAATAATTCTGGCTGAATTTCATATCTTTCTCTTTTATCATTAAAATGTATTTAAACCATAAAGAATCGTGACATTGGTGTTAGAGGAAAATATTTCCTAAAAAAAAGGAATCACCTATAAATGAAGTTCCCTGGATAAAGAGTTAGTATATGGTTTCTCTTTTGGATCTTCTTCACATTTTCCACCTTCTCTGAAGTTTTCAGGCACAATAGAAAGCGAGCCTTTGAAGCATCTCTTACTTCTTGTTTGTACACAACTTAAGATGCAGAGTCAAAGCCACCGTGTATGCTAATTTTTCATCAACTTTGCTTTTCTTGACTGCTCTGGATCACAATCACATTTCCTCTCCACATATGTTAGATTTAACTTTGTAAGAAGTATGCCAGACTTTTAACCATGTCCTAAGTATGAAGGAGTAAGATTCCTAAATTATTAGAAATTGATTTGCACCAGCAAAAGTGGCACAATGCACATTCTGAATTAGTCAAAATTCAAAACTGAATTTACTAGTATATTCTAACAAATGTTCTACTTCATTGTCTGCCCTTGTTACATAATGCTTTGGAGTACAAAATTTACAATCTTACATGAATGTGACCACAAAAGACACAAAATCCTGCCCTTTTTTGGAAGAGCACAAAAAATTATTTGTTTATACTTGCTTTTTTCCCTCCGATGTCAAGTTTATGTACTAAAGCAAAAAATACATACATATACAGAATTAATATATACAGTTCTACTGACTTGGTTTGGAATGCAAAGCAGCATGTTAATTTTGAATTGATGCACCTTAACAACCAAGTGCTTCTGGTACTATTAACAAACAAAGATGCTGGGTTTTTTATTAAAATCAGATCAGCTGATAAAATGACTCTAAAGAGCAGATGGGAGACTAATCAGTCCTTCACAAAGAATGGAAAAGGCCCTAGAGTCCTTGAAGTACAACAACACAAAAAATAAAACCTCTGGAAGAAGTGTCAGGACCTACAAAGTGTCAGGACCTACAGTCTAGGTAGGGTAAAACTGGCTCTACTTGCCTACACAACTTTCTGCAAAATACATGATTAGATTCAGATCTATTAGATACATAAATATCAACTACAAAGGACTGATGCAGTTATCAGATACAACTCTTCCAGGTAACAGGAAAAAATAATCGTATCAATTAGTGTATATTATGGATACTAAACATTTGGACTAAAATCTGTTCTGCTGTGATTCATAGGCAACAGGTTCGCAGCAGGATGAAGATCTGCCAGCTTTGGTCCTGCTGTTCAAGGTATATAGATGAATCATTGAGGAGTTTCTGTTTGAATGTTTTACTTGAGGGATAATACTTAACCTACTTCATATGAAGATTTTTTTTGTTAAATCCTTTACTTACATAGAATTAACCGATCTATAAGCTACAGTCAATAAAAGCAGGTTTTCACCGTTTGTTTGGTCAGTAAGAGCAAAGCAATTCATAGTAAAACCACTCTGGAATCTTCATTCTCTGCCATGCCCACACAGTACTAATGTATTCTAGATAGGGATGGTACAAATGGTGTCAGAAACACAACCCAGGCCTTGCAAAGTAACAAAAAACCTTAATACATTTTAGTGATACAAAGACCACACTCTAAATAAGTACCATTTTGACCTCTTAAAATTTAATCAGTGAGTTTAGTAACAACTGTATCTTATTTTCAGAAACTATCTAGACGTGAATTTTCTGAATATAATATAGTGGCTTCTAACACATTGTGCAAACTCATGCTTAGTTCACTTCCTCAACTTAAATGGCACGCTGAATATTTGGCTTCAATTCATTTAAGACCTATTCCTACTTAGGAAGATTTATCTTTTCATGTGAAGCCTTAATCAAGACAAATTCTACCACAACAGTTGCCACACATTTTTTTGCCATGTGCTGTGTATTTAATTCACCTGGAACCTACTTCAAAGAATTTGAGCATTACATCATTTCTGTCATTCTAGAATTATCTGAAGCCTCTTTTATTTTCGATTTCTTTTCCTCCCATCCCCACTAACTTATTAATACATAGGAGAGTTCATGTATCTCTGGTTTTATGCTCTGATTACCATCTTGCTTGCACTGCTGGTTTTGCATATACAGTAGATTCTAGCAAGATGGGTTTAGTAAATGTGAAAAAGCACAGTGACAGTGCAGGAGATATTGGTCTAGATTCATAAGCAATAGCCAGATTTATTGGCTCCCCAATATTTCTTATATTGAATTTATTTAAATCTGTGCCTCGTATACCACTTATAAAATGGTGACAAGCAGCTTATGAGTCTGCCAATCTGCTATCAACAAATTGTTATGAGCTCATTATCAAGCTGATATGGGGGCACACCAGACAGGTTCCAGCTGGATAGCAAAGTATATAAAATATTGTCCAAAAACTCTGTTAAAATGTTAATCAAAGGCTCCCTGCCCTCTTTGATTCATGGTTGAACAGTGCTAAGAGATTTTGTGGAGTTTTGCTTATGCAGAAATCACAGAGTCCAGAGAAAAGATTTGGGAAGTCAGTATCTGGCTCTATCATGTTCGTCTTCACTACACTGAGGATATTTGCACCCCGTGGAGCATCTGTGGTACCCTGCTTGTGCAGATGCAAGTGTCTGGGATAGATCTGTTTGTCTGTAGACAAGATATGCAAGCAGTGGAGCAAGCAGTGCAATTCTGATTAAGCCACTCCAGATGGTTCATGATATTCCAGTATTTATAGTCTACCTCAAAAAGCTAATGGTTCTCTCTAACAGACTTTTGATAGGATAGGAAATCAAATACTTCTAATTACACAAAATATGTTTTAGCATAGCAAGATCTCAGACAAAAGATTCAATGTATTTGCATACATGACAGTAGCATTCCTTTGCAAGGGCTGCGGGGCAGGGTTAATATGGCAGAGGAACAGAAAGAAGGGCCTCTTGACAGCTGTTTGCTTCCTGGCCTGTAACATATGGAGTCCCACTGCATTCACGTAAAGAAACATACTCATAGCCCAAACCCAAGCCAGGACTACTGTATGAGTGACAATGTCATTCCAGTGAACGTGCTAGAAAGGCAAGTTTTGAAACTTTTTTTTACTATCAAATGTTTCAAGTATTTCTTAAAACTAAAATATGGTCAAAGTTATGTAGATGCAGCCTCTGGATAATTGCACTGAGGCTAATTGATCTACTCCCTGTGGCATAATTCAGACCATTATCAACCTTGGAAAAAGTACAGCTTGTCCCTGGGCGTCCTAGGGAACATTATCAGAGCAGCTGCTCTGAGGCAGGCTTACCCCAGTCTGGCTACCTCTGACTTGGTACATCACTAGGCAGGTCACATGCAGCCAGATTTTCAGAAATATCTAAGTACTTATGGTGTCAAATGGGATTTTCAAGAGCTTCCCTAGAGCCTCAATAGCACTAAAAGTAATTAGGCGCTTGTCAAACTCCCAGTAAGAGACAACCTGTGTCTTAGGCTTCTTTATACCTTTCAAAGTCAAGCCCTTCACCTTTGTGTCTCAGCTAATCCTATCACATGGGACCACAATATCTAAATATCACAAACACATAAAGTCAGATTTAATTAATGTTTGTAACAAGCTTTTTAAAGATTATATAATCTCTGATAACAGATGTAACGGGGCTGTTCCTAGTCTTAAAGTAATTGGACTGAATTCTGGCAGTGTAGTAGTTGGACTGAATGCAGTGTAGACTCTCTACAGTGCTTCTTTTTGTTATATGCCCCAACAACCTACTAATTCTATCAAATTTACACCCCATCTTGAAAAATCTCATTCCAAGGCTATAGCAAAACCGTGGTTAAAGGGTTTGAATGCTGTGAAGTTTCCATTAAAGAAAGTGTCTGACACACAAAAACAACCACTACAGTAGACTGTTCTTGTCATGTCCCAGGTTTCTTACTATGCTATCTGTGTCCTTTCAAATGCATGCTCTTTCCTGTTGCCATGAACCTGCCAGCATTAATAACCTATGGGAGCTTCCTGTAGTCTTGACAAAAGGGAGCAAGAACTCAACCTGTAATAAAAATGCACAGCTAACAACTTCACTTTGTAGAAATATTCTGAAATGAACTTTTAATTGGTTCCTTTTCTAACATAAATTTTTATTCAGTTCCTCCCTGTCTGTCTACCACTCCATTTCCTCAATTATGGCAAGATGGAAGCTGCATCTGTGATCTCTCTTCTTATAGACCTCTGTTAAGTGACAAGTCAGCACATTTTCCTGGAATCCCACTACTAATCTTCTAACTTTTTTTGGATAATTAAGGAAAAAGAGACTCTGGGTTTTGGGAACATCCTGTGTAAATAGTTGGAAGAAAGACATACAGAACCCATCTGTGTGACCAGATTTGCTGCTTGGTTGGTTTTATTTTTATTATATTTTTACTAATTGCTCCCTGTTCAAATAAATTCCTTGAATGTATGTCCCTCTGTCTCACCTGAAAACCTCCGATCCCAAGATCCTCAGGTCCTACTTTTAATATTCCCAAGGGGTATTTTACATTTTGCAGGGTCACACAATGGGCATCAATTCAGGACTAAAAGTGCTGCATCAAAAGATAATGATCTGTGCTGAGGAGGAGGCAAAATCAGCAACCCAGAGAACAGCTTCAGTGTAATTTTCAGGAAGTGCATTTACAGAAAAAAAAGGAAAACCTTAATTACCTGGTCTGAGAAGATTCTTTCCAAAAGTGCCATCTTAAAAGCTGAAATTCTTGGAATACTGAAAGAATCCTGGGTGAGGAGAATATTCCCTATTATGGTAAGTATGAAGACATGAATCAAGTATTGGCATTTCACTAATCAAAATTTCTGCAGAAAAAAAGGATAATACTAATAAAAGTGAGATAAGTAGTGCTTATGGGGAGGTATAGGCTCTTTTTTTTCTATACTCACTATATTAACACCAGCTAGACTGGCTTTCCCAGATCAAAGGCTACAAATAACATACTCTATTCCTTTAACAAATGTATTTTTTTTCAAATCATCCACTGTGTACTGATGTGCAAAAGAAACATCAATTCCTAAAAAAATTCCTGATATTATCTAATAAGTAGAAGCTAGAGGTCATCTTGAGAATGTAGTTTTTAATAGAAGCCTTAAACTACTGAACTAAATAAATACCCATTGGAGTAACCATGACCGTATTTATTTTTAATTGCTGGAATAAATTATTTCTGCCTAGATGGTTTAAACAGATATGTTAAGATTTTTCTAGTGTGAGTGCTGATGTGCAAACTGCAAGACCTTGAAACTCATGTGTAATCAATAATGTATCTACCCGCTCTCTGACGGAGTTCAATTGTAGTATTTATTATACCTAGCTCTCTGATACCTGGCTGTGAAATAATTATTCAGGCATTTCAGGGCAAGCTGTGCTACATTAACTTCATTCTGGTAGTAACAGCACAGATAGGAAATGCTGCTTGCAGTATAGGTACTGTGCAGTACAAAGTCTCCTGTAACAAAATGATCCGCTGAACTATTGTTATTCACTGGCAACAATACTTTTCTTCATATGTATACAGCATTACATAAGCCAAATTATTTCTAAACATTTACTGTCCCTGCTAACTTCCTTTTTTTTAAGAGGCATGTATGAAATAGAATATTCTGTATGCAGATAGTCACTGCATTCTTTGTATGGCTTTCACATTTCTTCTTTGGTTTTAGGATTTTATTCGATTTGTATTTCATATTTTAAAAGTGAGGAGGATCAAACTAATTTTTGGTGTCACTCCTGCTGTATACTGAAGAAACAGAATAGCTTTTCGAATTCAATAGAAAAATTCCTATTCTTTGGGTCTAGCGTTAAAAAATAAAGAAGATGCACAAAGTAGTTATTAATTTTTGGCAACTGTGAGACAAATGTGGATAATTGGGCTGGTGTCCACCTTTTATGGGTGGAGAGAAATATTCTAAAAATGACACTGAGAAAATGGGGGGATAAATTAAAACATTAAGCACTAGAATGATTTAGAATTGTGAGGTTGTCTGCCTATTCCAGAATTACATGAGTATAGCTAAGGGCAGAATATGGGTCATGACTTTTGTAAATGTTGTGTTACTATTTTTTCTTCTCAGTCAATGAACAGTCAATTGACAGAAATTCTGTTTTCTTTTTGTTAAGGCCTTTCAGTGACCTTCTGCTAAGACCAATCACTTACTAGTTACCCAGTCTGAAAAGTCAATGTGATTTTCAAAAGATTACAGACCAACATTCTACTCTCTCCATTATACAAGATTCATCGGAAGTGTACTGGGATTATCATGCACTGTCACTTCTGCAAGAGCTAAACTGGAAGCTGGAAGTCAATTTGCAAGGTGCCTTACATCTAGCTCAAACTCATACTTGGCAGGTCACAGTACTCACTGACGTGGTGATACTTCCAAGAAAAGAAATTTTTCTGTTGATTTTTTCCACTCTGTTCCTTTATTTAGGATAGAGTCTATAAAGTGTAATTTCAAGCTGAATTCTTTATCTGCCAAAGAATAGAAGTGTGCTACAATACTGGAATGTGCACAAGTTGTAATGGTTGGAACATGGCTATGAAGATGATGACTTGATGTATAAAACAACTACTGTAAATTCTGACTGCAATATACTAAAGCTGAGAATAACATCACTGTTCTACACCCAGTACATTGTAAACCTATTCAAAAGCATACCCCCCAGTGTATTTTGTAGTGACATAGTCCTAATCAAAACAAACTTAAAATTCTAATTCTACCCTTTTCTTCTCTGAGAAATTGTTCATATCTCATTCTACCTTCTGTGCTTTTTTTTGAATCACTTCCTCTGCACAACCTGCAGAGAATGCTTCTCTTCTACAACTTACTGTGGACAGCATAAAATGCTTGGTCCCTTTCTTTTACTTATTTCTGCATTTGAGGTGCCCATGCACATAAATTCACCTATATCATCTATGCCAATAGCTCAGCTATCCTTTTCTCCTCCAGTATAAGTACTGGTAACCATTCATGATCAGTTATTGCCTTAAGATTGCACATCTCTCCAATGTCTCCCATCATTGATCTTGCTTTCCTTTGTTTCTGATCATCTCCAACCTTATCACCTTTCAACCTGCTATTCAGACCCCCAACCTGGGGACATTTTACAATGACAAAGTTTCTCCTAAAGTCTGTTTCAATTTTGTTACCTGCTTCTGAAAAATATCTGAAAAATACTCTACAGAGCTATTTGCAATATCTTTTCTTTTCTTCTTAATCACTGAAACAACAATCTGTGGTCTTGACAAATGCAATATTGCCCTTTCTGTGGACATTCAACAAGCTGTTGTGCAGTTTATTTTCTCATCTGTCACATTGAACACTGTTCCAATCTTTTTCTGTTTTTTACTTCATTTTCAGTGTAGTTTCACAATTAAGACCAAAGATACTTAGCTCCACCTTGACCATTTTCTTTCTTTCAATATCAAGTGATTGAATTGCCATGTTTGATTAGCCTGTAACACCAACCTTCCTATCCTGCATATTAGACTTATGTAGTAAAAGGAAGTAGATTACTATTCCTTCAGTTCAGGGCCAAATAAAGAACATTATGAACTCATAAGTAGAATATAACAAATGGTATAAAAAATATATATTAATATGGTCACTACCAGATTATTTTTCTCTTCTTATTCATGGAAAAAGAAAGCAACATTCATTAACACAATGCAGAGTTTCAAGAATTTTGCAAGTTAAATATTTTTTCTGGCTTTTATTGGCTAAAGAAAAATATTATTCTGATTATTATTGTCTGCAAGATGGTGTTAGTGATAATCACTGTGTGAAGTCAAAGAGCTTTTTCTAGTGGCTTCCTCTTGCAATAGTTATTACAGAATAGTTTATCTTTATAGAATAGTTCTATTTCTATGAGTAAGAATTACTATCACTAGGAAACTCAAGTTATTGGTGAATTTTGGGGTATATTACTAAATAGGTTCTCAATTAAGTACTAGTTGGCTACTAGTGTTGATAAAGTGAAACCTTCCCATGTAATATAATGCATGTTATACAAAGTTTGACTGAAACTGGAGAATACTTGGTATCATAAATCATGTAATGGTGCTCTCTTTCCTACTTCATATTTTTGAGATAGTGTACTTTGCTTAATTTGACATGAAAAATAAGTGGGTTTGGTACTCATTCAAAAAGAAATCTACATTTTCCCAGGGAGGCTTAAAAACTGCATCTACTCTCACAGACCGATTCAACTGATTGGTATTTCCAATATGCATCTGTTTGCAGTAATTTTGATCCTAGTCCCTTAGTAGTTTAACTGATGGCTAAAATATTTTCTATGAACTGCAAAAACATAAATCAAGCCCAATTTTTTTTTTGGTAAGACAGAAAGATAAATTCTTCTGTTTGGGGCTATATGATGTTCTGCTGACAACATCACACCAGCTGTACTTGTGTGCACATTCCAACTTTTATCATGCAAGTTGGCCTACAGCAAATACAGTAAAAATCAAGTATAAAATATGTTAACACTTGTAGCCAAGCCTGCTAAAATTAGCTAACCAAATTATATTAAATCTTCCTTCTGTTCACTTGTAGCCAAGCCTGCTAAAATTAGCTAACCAAATTATATTAAATCTTCCTTCTGTTTGTTACATTATCCTGACAATAATAGTGCTAAAGCAAATTTACTGGCTATCTTTCACAGAGTGTGCTGTCTATAATTTTATTTTTAACTTCCAGATCACAACTTCTGGTTATTTGTACTCTGCTTTTTTGTATACACAGATATTCTTTTTTCACCATTCCATAGTTAATAATCAAGTTATTAGTTTTAAAATGACTTCTAAAGGGTCTGAATGATGTAATTATCTTTTAATCATATTCATTTCTATGATCGGTTTATGATAAACATCTGTAAATGTAGAATCCCCTGGAATTTCTTTTGGCCCTTCCAAGAAGATTAGAAAGATTTGCCTCTTATCCAGTCTGTGCATATTGCTTTGCAACACAAAGCTCCAGTTTCACACAGGAAGACTGTCATAGAAATACTGCATCCTCCCATTTTTCACCTTTAATTGCTCAGTTTAAAGAGGGATATTTATAAAGTCAAGTCATATAGATATGTCATACAACATATGGGGAAAGACAGATTTCTGGATTTCAGTCTATTAACAACCTGTATACATGGAGCAGCAGAGGTCTCTAAATCAGCTCACAGGATACCGTGAAATATGGAATGTACCTGAAGTTTCTCTTAGAATCATAGAATCATAAGGTTGTAAGAGACCTCTGAGATCATTGAGTCCAACTGTGCCTGTTTCCCTACTAAATCATATCCCTAAGAAACTCATCTACCCGTCTTTTAAACACCTCCAGGGATGGAGACTCTACCACCTCCCTGGGAAATCTGTTCCAATCCCTGACCACTCTCTCAGTGAAGAAATTCTTCCTAATGTCCAGTCTAAACCTGCCCTGGCACAACTTGTGGCCATTCCCTCTCGTCCTATCGCTCGTCACTTGCAAGAAGAGAGCAGCACCCACCCCACCACAACCTCCTTTCAGGTAGATGTAAAGAGTGATGAGGTCTCCCTTCAGCCTCCTCTTCTCTAAGCTAAACAACCCCAATCCCCTCAGTCACTCCTCATAGGGCTTATTCTCCAGCCCCCTCACCAGCCTCGTTGCCCTTCTTTGCACACGCTCCAGCACCTCAATGTCTTTCTTGTAGTGAGGGGCCCAGAACTGAACACAGTACTCAATGTGTAGCCTCACCAGTGCTGAGTACAGGGGCACAATCACCTCCCTGGTCCTGCTGGCCACACTGTTTCTGATACAGGCCATGATGCCATTGGCTCTCTTGACCACCTGGGCACACTGCAGGCTCATGTTCAGCTGGCTGTCAACCAGCATCCCCAGGTCCTTCTCCTCCAGACAGCTCTGCAGCCACTCTTCCCCAAGTCTGTAACACTGTATGGGGTTGTTGTGACCTAAATGGAGGACTCTGCACTTGGCCTTGTTGAATCTTATACTGTTGGTCTCAGCCCATCAATCCAGCCTGTCCAGATCTCTCTGCAGAACCTCCCTTCACAGTATCACAGTATGACAAGGTTGGAAAGTACCTCTGAGATCATCAAGTCCAACCTATAACCCAACACTAACACCAACCATCATCTAGACCATGGCACTCAGTGCCACATCCAATCTCCCCTTAAACACCTCCAGGGTCGGCGACTCCACCACCTCCTTGGGCAACGCATTCCAATGGCCAATCACCCTTTCAGTAAAGAACTTCTTCCTCACATCAAGCCTAAACTTTCCCTGACGAAGCTTGAGTCCATGCCCTCTAGTTCTGTCACTGGTCACCTGAGAGAAGAGACCAACCCCTGACCGACTACAACCTCCTTTCAGGTAGCTGTAGAGAGCAATGAGGTCTCCCCTGAGCCTCCTCTTCTTTAGACTAAACAGCCCCAACTCCCTCAGTCGCTCCTCATAGGGCTTATGCTCCAGCCCCTTTACCATCTTTGTTGCCCTCCTCTGAACACATTCCAGTATCCTGACATCTTTCTCAAACTGGGGGGCACAGAACTGTACACAGTATTCCAGATGAGGTCTGACTAGTGCCGAGTACAGGGGGACGATAACTTCTCTGGTTCTGCTCACCACACTATTCCTGATGCAGGCCAGAATGCCATTGGCCTTCTTGGCCACCTGGGCACACTGCTGGCTCATGTTGAGCTTCCTGTCAACCAGCACTCCCAGGTCCTTTTCTGCCTCACTACTCTCCAGCCACTCTGTCCCCAATCTGTAGCTCTGCATGGGATTGTTGTGTCCAAAATGAAGTACCCGACATTTGGACTTATTAAACATCATCCCACTGGAATCGGCCCATCTCTCCAATCTGTCCAGGTCCCTCTGCAGGGCCATCCTACCTTCTAACAGATCAACCCTTCTTCCCAGTTTGGTATCGTCTGCAAACTTGCTGATGATGGACTCAATCCCCTCATCCAGATCATCTATAAAGATATTAAACAGGACTGGACCCAACACCGATCCCTGGGGGACACCACTGGTGACCGGCCGCCAACTGGATGAGACACCATTCACCACCACTCTCTGGGCTGGGCCATCCAGCCAATTCCTAACCCAGCACAGAGTGCTCCCATCTAAGGCACGGGCTGACAGCTTCTTTAGGAGTCTACTGTGGGGGACAGTGTCAAAGGCCTTGCTAAAGTCCAGGTATACCACATCCACAGCCTTCCTCTCATCCACCAGGCGAGTCACATGGTCATAAAAGGAGATCAGGTTGGTCAGGCAGGACCTGCCCCTCCTAAACCCATGCTGGCTGGGCCTGATCTCTTGGCCGTTCTGCAGGTGCCGCATGATTTCACCCAGTATTATCTGCTCCATGATTTTACCTGGGACCGAGGTCAGGCTGACAGGTCTGTAATTACCTGGATCATATTTACGGCCCTTCTTGTGGATGGGCGTCACATTGGCCAACTTCCAGTCTTCTGGGACCTCTCCGGTGAGCCAGGACTGATGAAAGATGATGGAGAGCGGCTTAGCAAGCTCATCCGCCAGCTCTCTCAACACCCTAGGATGGATTCCATCCGGCCCCATAGACTTATGAGGGTCCAAGTGGCTCAGCAGGTCTCTAACTTCCTCCTCATGGATTGCAGGAGGGCCAACCCTGCCCCCATCAACCACTTCAGAGGGCCAACTGTCAAGCACGCTGACATCCTTGCTGTTGAAAACTGAGGCAAAGAAGGCATTAAGTACCTCGGCCTTCTCTGCATCTTTGGTTACTGTATTTCCCTCCATATCCAATAAGGAGTGGAGGTCGCTGCCGCCCTTCTTTCTACCATTGATATATTTATAAAAACTCTTCTTATTATCCTTTACAGAAGTGGCCAATTTGAGCTCCAACTGGGCTTTTGCTTCCCTGATTTTCCTCCTACACGACTTAAAAACATCTTTGAACATGACATGGCTTACGTCCCCTTCTTTCCAACGGCGATACATCCTCTTTTTGTTACTTAGTTCCTTCAGAAGCTCCCTACTCATCCAGGCCGGCCGTCTGCCCCTACGACTCTTCTTACAACACATGGGGACAGCCCGCTCCTGCGCCTTCAAGATTTCATTCTTAAAGTGTATCCAGCCTTCCTTTGCTACTAAGAACTATTTCCCAGGGAACTTTCCTGACCAGTTCCTTAAATAATCCAAAATCTGCCCGCCGAAAGTCCAGCATCGATGTTCTGTTCCTGGCTTTTCTTTTTACATTGTTTAGAGAGAACCTGATTATCTCATGATCACTACACCCCAGACAGCCTCCGACACCAACATCACCCACCAGCCCTTCTTTGTTTGTAAACAGCAGGTCAAGAAGAGCCTCACCCCTGGTGGGCTCACTCACCAGCTGCGACAGAAAGCAGTCCTCAATACACTCTAAGAACCTTCTGGACTGCCTCCTCTCGGCAGTGTTAAGTTCCCAGCAGATATCCGGGAGGTTAAAGTCTCCTAAAAGAACAAGGGCAGCCGATCTAGAGGCAGCTTCCAGCTGCTTAAACAATAGAAGATCCACCTCCTCATCCTGGTCGGGCGGTCTGTAACATACTTCAACCAGGAGGTCAGACCTGACCGCCCCTCTGACCCTTACCCATAGGCATTCAACCTGGTCATCACCGATCTCGACTTTGACAGCATCCAGGGTTTCCCTAGTGTAGAGGGCCACCCCTTCACCCCTCCTCTCACGCCTGTCTCTCCTGAAGAGCCTGTAGCCTTCCATGGCAGCACTCCAGTTATGAGAGTCGTTCCACCACGTTTCCGTGATAGCAACTATGTCATAGCTCTCCTGCTGGACCAGGACTTCAAGCTCCTCCTGTTTGTTTCACATACTGCGTGCGTTTGTGTACATGCATTTCAGCTGGGTTACTGATGACACCCTTTGAGATGGCTCATCCTCCACAGCAACATCTTTGGTGAGCCTAGTTACTCCCCCCTCCCCCCTCATGTCTAGTTTAAAGCCCTCTCAACAAGTCCTGCCAGCTCCTGAGCTAGGATCCTTCAAGTAGATCCACACTTGAACCCAGCTTGGTGTCATCCGCAAACTTGCTAAGGGCACACTCAATGCCTTCATCGAGATCATTGATAAAGATGTTAAACAAGACTGGACCCAGCACTGAATCCTGGGGAACACCGCTCGTAACTGGTTTCCAGCTGGATTTAATTCTATTTACCACCACACCCTCTGGGCCCGACCATCCTGCCAGTTTTTTACCCAGCACGGGGTGTGCCTGTCCAGGCCAATGGCAGCCAGTTTCTCCAGCAGGGTACTGTGAGAAATCGTGTCAAAGGCTTCACTGAATTGCAGGTACACCACATCCACAACCTTTCCCTCATCCATTAAATGGGTAACCTTGTCATAGAAGGAGATCAGATTGGTCTGGTAGGACCTGCCTTTCATAAATCTGTGTTAACCTGACCTGATCACCGGGTTGTCCCGCGCGTGCTCTGTGATAGCACTCAAGACAATCTGCTCCATGACTTTCCCCGGTACCAAGGTCAGAGTGACAGACCTGTAGTTCCCCGCATCCTCCCTCTGACCCTTCTTGTAAATGGGAGTTACATTTGCCAGCTTCCAGTCGAGCGTCACTTCCCCAGTCAGCCAGGACTGCTGGTAGATGAGGGAAAGGGGTTTGGCAAAGATCTCTGCCAGTTCCCTTAATACCCTTGGATGGATCCCATCTGGTCCCATGGATTTGTGTATGTCTGATTGGCCAAACAGGTCTCTAACCAAGTCCTCCCAAACAGCTGGAGATTCATTCCCGTTATCTTCTGGCTGAGGGGGCTCAGTATCCCTAGGGCATTCCTCCTTGGGGTTAAAGACTGAGGCAAAGAAGGCATTAAGTACCTCTGCCTTGTCCTCATCCCTCATTGCTACTGTCCTTTCTGCACCCAGCAAGGGAGGGAGAATCTCCTTTGTCCTCCCTTATTGCCCTCCCTTCAAAAGATCTAAATTCACAGGCAAAAACTGCTTACCCCATCCATTCTGGAAATGGGATGGAAGCAGAAATGGATGGAAGCAGAAGTGTCCTGCTCTTGCCTTCAAAAAGTGGCAGCAGCAGTGTTAGTGGTTGAAGTGGTTGAAGTGAAAATTGTGGCTTCTAGACCTCCTTCAGCGTGAAGCCATTCAAACCACAACTCTGGCTTCCCACAAAGGTGTCTAATATTCTGTGGCCTACATGAATAGAAGGCACCTTCCATCACTCCTGCTGAAATTAAAAGCAGTGTTTAGAGGGAAATCCTTTTTTCAGGGAATCATAAAGTCTGAAAATATAGGGAGATCTGTTTCCCTGAGGAGACATTTTCTGTAAGATATGAGCATGCTAGGTTTCTAATCCTGGCCCTGGGGTCGATTGTGCATTAAATACCCATGCAATAGGGTAATCAAAGAGTGTTTGAAAAAAATAATAAAAAAGCCAGTCAAAGTCAAAGATGCCTATACCCTCTTAAACATCTGAGTACTTGGGTAAAGCTTTATAAGTAACTTACAAGGACTTCAGCATTTTCTTAGGTTGTACTTCAGTCACTCACATCTTTTAGTCTGAATAGAGGCCCTAATAGGTATGACTGAGCAATCTCTGAAGATACACACGTAAATAATATGTAGACAGGGTTTATATAATAAAGATTAAGCGTTGCATCCCAAATGCTTCTCCTATAAACAGAGGGAAAAAAGGTTCTTTCAGAAAAGGAAAAAAGCAGGGTTTGTTTTGCAAGCTCCATTATCAAACCTCAACTATTTTTAATGCAGTTGACCAGCAGGTTCCACTGGAAAAACGTCCTGAATTTCAGCAAGGTATTCAGAACACTCATTGTATCGTAAGTTAAGGAAGCAGTGCAGAAGACTAATGTGGCTGAACAGGGAACTCCTCTTGGGACTCAGGAGGAAAAAAGGAATATTAAAGAGCCATAGTTCATATATGCAAGGAGAGGGAACACAATGCCTAAGCTCAGCTGTAGTTGAAACTGGGCAGTACTGTATCAGACAACAAAAGGGGCTTTTTAGGCATGTTTATAGCAAGAAGAGGTGCAAGTAAACGATTGGACTGATATGGGCGGAAGATGATCAGGGATGAAAAAAAAGCAGTGGTATCAAAAGGGGTTTTTTTTGCCTCTGTTGTTAATAAGACTGACAGACCTTGGGCTGCCCAGTCCTCTGAGCCGGAGGACCATGACTACAGAAGTAGTGATTTTCCATTTGTAGACACTGACTACAAAGGATCAGCTATATCAGTTGAATGCTCATGGAGCTTGATGGAATTCATCCTAGAGTATAGAAAGAGTTAGCGGATGTTACAGCAGGATCCCTATCAATCATCTACCAAAGCTCTTGGGATTCTAGGGAGGTCTCAGCTGCCCATGGCCTCCATCGCCCTGGACACAACCATGGGCTGTGTAAGTGATGCCCAGGGCTCCTGTGGTCAGCCTCCAGCCAGAGGAATGGGCAACTCTTTTCTGGGACCATCCAACTCTTTTTGAGATCCTGCTGCCCTGGCTCCAGCCAGGGCTGAGGCAGATTCTTAGGTGCAAACAGATGGAGGCAGCCATGGTTGAGGGCACCATTATGGCCATCCTGACCAACTATGGGATGGATAAAGAACTACTATTCCAGATGCTAAGTGACTGCCTTTTAGACTACACAGTGACATTTGTGCAACGGCTTACACATGTTGCCATGCAATGGTGAAATAAGCAGCCCTGCAATATCCAGCACGGGCAAACGCCCCGGCAATTCATCCACTGCTGTTAGTGGAGGTCCCAGCAGCCACTCCTCTGCAACTGTTGCCATCACTGCCAAAGGAAGAGGATACCCAGGAGTAGTCAGAGGAGGCTGTACTCAGGCCCTCCACTTCCAGCTAGAGCAGGGAATGCTCCCCTGCGGGGCCACAGCACTCCCTGAAGAGGAGGACGGGCAGCTTTGAGGACTCTCCAGCCAACAAGAGGACAGGACCATGCCAGTGATGCTGGAGGCCAGGAGATGACCAATGTAGCTCACTGAGTGTCTTAGCTGTCTTTCAATAGGCAAGTTTTCAAGTTTGAAAACTGTTTGTGGCTCTTTCTAAAAATCCTTTCCAATGTCTTAATATTCCTGTTTCAAAGCAGAGTTATAGTATTCTTCTCAATTGACAGTGGAGACTTCATACCATGGCTGTATTCTCTGTGGGAATTGTCTGTATATCTAAGTACAGTCTTTTTTTGGTACAATAAAACTAATGTTTACTTGGTTGCTTATGGGTACCCATTTCAATGTTAATTCACTACATCACAACAACTTTCACCTAGTAATCACAGTCTATATTTTTACTTTATACATGTGATCTTGCTTTTGGTAACGTTCAACCTCATGTTAATCGAATGAGCCAACTTCACTATATGATTCAGACCAACCTGTTTTGTTTCATTTGCAAATTTTACAGGCAATGCTTCCATATTTTATTCCAGTTCATTTACAAAGGTGTTGAAGATCAACTGGGCGAGGACAGATTCCTGAATATCTGAACTAGAAGTAACCCCAACAGGAAGATGAGTATTCATTTACAGGTGACATTTTGTGGTCTATTGGTTAGACAAATTTGAATTTCTTTAATACAGGTTGCATGTATTTTGTGAGTCCTTCTTTTTTCCTCTCATCTCAGACTGTGGAGCCATTTCAAACATTTTGCAGAAGTCTATTCCTTCGCTCATTACCAACAGTGACTGAGCCCTAGGTTTTGAACAGGACAATTTTTCAAAAGTATCATATTCAGTAATTGTAATATTAGTAGGGGAACGTATAACACGTTTCTCAGTCTTACATAAAATTTTTACCTGTCTGCTTGTGGCTTTTTTTTGATTGCTTTGCTGTCAGCTCTTTGGTGATTTTTCTTTTTGTTTTTGATCCAATAACTGCTGAAACAATATATACATTTGACAGACCTTTTTCTGAAACACCACAGCCATTCTTATTAATTATGTGAGAAGTTTTATTGTGATCTTTGAATTCCATATCAATATTGAAATGTATTTGCTCTGAATTAATATCAATGATAAACAAATAAATCCTTAATTATTAAGCTGATGGAGCACAGATAGGAAGAAAAATCAGGATAACATCTTCATAGTTAAAAGAAATTTGTCTTTTGATTTTTGTTGTATAGGTCTGATAGAATCCTAAATAATTCTTGCTACAAAAAGTTACCAAGAAAGCAATGCTCTCCCTCGGCAAACGATCTACCTAACCTTTCCAAAAACTGAGCACACCTTTTGTTTGTCAGTCTTCCTGACTTACAAATTATAAATGTTTCCCACTGCACCATGATTTCTAAAAAAAGAACACTAAAGGTATCAACCTATCCAATTCATTAGTTCTTCCAAAGTTATTCTTACAGTGTTAAACCTTTTAAATAGTATTACATTTTAACTTTAAACCTTCTTAAGAGTCTTTCAAGCTTTTAAGTAACTCAACATTACTATGAAACTCAAATTTTAAGTCAGAAAAATTTATTTATACACCAACCTGCTTTTTTTCTGAATATGGAAAACAAATATGTACTGAACATGCTCTTTCTCCATTTCATGAGTAATTTTCATGCCTTTCTCTTGTATTTTTTCTCCCTGAATTTTACCAGTATTTTCCATCCCTGAATTTCACCAGTTCTTGATAGATTTTCAAGAATTAATTTTCTCTACCTGATTGGTCATACACTGACAATTGATGCATTAGTTTTCTATGACAATTATTTGCATTTGCCAGTTCTTGTTTGTCCTTAATATCCTTGAGATTTCATTGAATTCAGGAGATGATTCAGAGTATATAAAATTAAACATATACATATGTTTTTACGAGAAGAGAATACAGTTCTGTGGCACGTTAATCTAAGAATGCTAGCAGAGTTGAGAACAGATTTCCATTAAGAACAGTAATATCCGTGTAGTTTGACTCTCTTCATCACTGTCCCAAGATTTAAAATTAGTATATTCTAAAATAAACTGGAAGATAGATATGAAAAAGTGTTTATTATCACCAGTTAACAGGAACAGAGCTACTATATTTCCCCACTCTCTACAGTCAACTGTTTCATTATACATTTCAAGTAAATAACAGCCAAATGTAAATTCCTCCATGTAAAGACAAAAATTGTATTTACTACCTGGTTGCCATTACTGAAATTTAGTGGGACAAACTCCACCATTTGTGTGCAGCTATAGATGGCTACAGGCTGTTCAGAAGGGACAGGTGAGGAAGTGGGGTAAAAGCATTGCGTTCTACAGGATGGAGTGTGAAGAGCTGTCCCTGACAAACAGCCATGAGTAGGTTAAAATCTTATGGGAAAGAACCAGAGACCAAGGCAACAAAGTGAACTTTGTGATTGGTGTTTTGAAGGAGAGCCTATTGAGAAAGCCTTCTTACTCCCGTTACAGCAAGCATCACACTTGCAGGCTCTCGTCCTGCTGGGGGAGTTCAATCATCCCTATACCTGCTGGAAAATTAGTTTGGCAAGTTGTAGGCAATTCAGGAGACTCCTAGAGTGCATTAAGTGTGAGTTCTTAAGCTAGGTAGTAAATAGCCCAGTCATAGAGGATGCGATACTGAGCTTGTTGGTCACCACCATAACTGAGTTTATCAGTTGAGTCGAGCTTGAAGGCAGCCTGGGCTGCTATGATCATGCACTGGAGTTCACAGTCCTGAAGAATACGGTCAAAGCAAAAAGTCAAATCAGGACCCTGAATTTTAGGAAAGCAAACTTTCAGCTATGCAAGGATTTAGTCAATAGGATCCCTGAGGAACTGCCCTCAGAGATAATGGAGCAGAAGAGAGCTGGCATGTCTTTAAGGATCATTGCCACAGAGTGCAAGAACTCTCAGTCCCCAGGTGTAATCAGGAAAGTAAGGCAGGGATCAGCATGACTGAATTGAGACCTGCTGGTCAAAGGGCAAGAAGGAAATTCCCAGGCAGTGGAAGCAGAGACAGGTATCCTGGGAAGAGTATAGAGTATAGAGAATAGAGTACAGAGTATAGAAATGCTGCCCAGCATAGGGTTTGGATCAGTAAGGTGTTGTGGTTTTGAGCTCCCCAGCTCTTAACAAAGAGCCATATGGCTTCCTCTGGCCCCAGCAGGCAACAAAGAACCAGCCACTCTGTTCGTCACTCACCTCTCCCCTTTCTGGGGAGGACAATCAAAAGAAACAGAGGCATAACTCATATTTCAAGACCATGTTAGCGAGGGATCACTCACAAACTGCTGTCATCAAAAACAGACTCCTGGAATGCGTTGAGAATACAATGTCAAATCAGTCTAATTTATTACCAATCCAACTAGGGCAAGATACTGAGAAACAAAACCATGTCACTGAACAAACACCTTTCCTCCACGCCTCCATTCTTCCTGGGCTTAAACGTCTACCTCCTCCTTCCACAGTGGTGCAGCAGGGCAGGGAATGGAGATTGCAGTCTGTTTGCCACACATTGTCTCTGTTGCTCCTTCCATCTCAGGATGCCCTTCCTCTTCTCCAGCATGAGATCCCTCCCACGGGAGACAGGTTTCCAAAAACTTCTCCAATTTGAATTGTTCCTGTGGGCTCTAGTCCTCCATGGGTTTCCATGGGGTCGCAACATCCTTAAGGTGCCTCCACCTGCTCCAGCATGGGGTCCTCCACTGGCTGTGGGGGAATCTCTGCTTGGTCATCTGGAGTACCTTCCCCCATCTCCACCTTCCCTGTGTTCTGTCTCTCTCACATCTAGAGTATGGGTAGCAGTTTTTCTTACATTTAGTTTCTCTTGCACCTGTGGCAAAGCTGTTCCTTGCACACCTCTTATCTCTTTCCTCTGCCACACCAGGCTGGACCAGTGGAACAGTGCTCAGCACATATTCCCCTTCATTCTCCTCTCCTGCCCCATCACCAGCACTCTTGAGCCTCCCTCACCATTTTTTTCCCTCTTCTTAAATAGGTTCTCACAGAGGTGTTACTTCCCTCTCTGATTGGCTTGGCCTTGGCCTTGGCTTCTAGGAGCTTCTATCAGAAGCCACCCTCATATCCCACATTTGCTACAACCCTTGCTGCGCAACCCCAACACAGAAGGCCAAGGCACATCTACAGCTGAACTTGCAAGGGATGCAAAGAGCAATAAGGGTTTTTACAGGTATGTCAGCCAGAAATGGAAGGTCAATGAAAGTGTTGGTGAGCAAGTCTAGCAAAACTGGTAATCATAGATGGCAGGTATTCTACTGTCTTGCCTCGGTCTTCACTGGCAATCTCTGTTCCCACCCCTCTAGAGTGGAGAGACTGCAAGGCAAGACTGGGGGAGCAAAGTGCCTCCCAGCGTTCTGTAAACAAACAGGAAATAAGAAGAGTTTAACATTTCTAGATGTCTATGCTGAAATTCTATTACTGTGTCCACTTGTCACTTTTAGTATAAGTACTGTGGGGTTTAGAGGCTTTGGGAAGGGGTGTTATTTTATTTTTCTTTTTAGTGCCATTTCTCTACCAGGGTTATTTCATGTGATAATTCCATATGTTGTGCAGAAATCCAGTTTCATTTTTGTTTATGAATAGTGAGTTATGATTTATGAGGCACAAATTAGTTGTTTCATTAAATGGAGGTAAAGAACTGATCTGAATCCTTGGAAAACAGATTTACTCTTTGAAAGGCTTTCACATTTAAGTTAATTGCATAATGTGAAGTTACAGCATTAAATTTGCATTGGGGAAAATTAATATGTCTGCTGATATCTGTATAATAGCTCTGAATTACATCAGCTCTGCACTATCTTTCTAATGCACCTAGATTAATTTTATTTGGTGAATGATTTATTCACCAAAAAGCATGTTAGCTCTAAATTAATCAGAACTATGGTAAATAATTCTGACTAAAAAATGTCAAAATATTTAGTTTTTCATCTACAGGTAAAAAGATTTTGCTCTTCTGGAGGTTAGGCTTGGGAGAAGGGTAGACACAAGTTCTGTCTTAGAGCTAGGTCACAACTGCTTTAACTCCTAGACTCAAGATACGACTTGTATCAAGAAACATAAATACAGAACTAGCCCTTGTATCTTACCAGCTGCCTTAGAAATATGCAAAAGGAAGCAAAGATGGAGACAAAGAGAATTCCTCCATCTGTGAACTGTATAAGTATCTGGCGCTTTTTAAATGTAATGTATACTGGAAATAGTGGCTGCCCATGGTTTTGCAAGTTATTGGGAAAGGCAGACACATTCCGTATTTATTGAGAAAAAATAGAGTTGTTCAGCATCTGCTTTAATAAGAAAATGATTTGCCACTTTGCCTGCTAGTTGTTTTAATAATACTCCAAAGATTTAAATATTTTAGGTTGTTTCTAATTTAGAGAGTGAGTACAACTTAATAATTAATGAAACATTATAGATGATAAAAGCAGTAGATATTGAAACAACACTCCACTGCTGAACAATATGTTACCTTGCTGGAGAGGATATTTTCAGGTTTTAATATTAACATCATCTCATCGTTTTTCTGTTTCTTTCAAATACCTTTCTTTAGCATGTTCAAACTATCAGGAAGAAAAAAAATGAAGTAATTGTAAATGATTATATTAGAGGAGCCTAGAAAATACATTGGAAATTTCAGAAATTTCCAAGAAACTCATCGCTTCAAAATTATGCTAATTATGACACCTTGATAGTGAATTCAAACTAAGACATTCATGCTTGGAGAACAAACAAGGCACGACATGTTATAATTTGAGATACGTATTTGTACCTTATTTTGGTTAAGGTTTTAGAATGTGGCTGAGAGTACTGCAGAAATAGCAGAATAGCTCCATTTTTCACCAGAATGGAAGGTAGACCAGGCTATTGTACTTTGGCAAGCTTCCATAAAATATTCCTATTTCTTTGCATTATCCTGCTGTAGCTAATATTAAATAGTAAGTCAGATGTTCTCTTTTATTTTAAGTTTCCTTGATTAAAGAAGTGAGTATGAATGTCTATCTTCCAGAAGCCTTAGTTATGAAGATTTAAACATGAAAGTTATGGAAGTTTTACTTTTTTTTTATGTAATAATGATGATAAAGATGAATGTCTGACTATATGAGTATTAAAAATATTTATTAGTAATGTAACATTGTATGTACCTTATTGAGAAGTATTAGTCTTCGGCAGTGAAGAGGCTCTTGGTCCCTTTATTCCTGCTACTTCACAATGCAATAGTAAGTTAAGGAGGTCTGATTAAAGTGATGTGAAGAACAGTAACCTTCCTACTTGCAAAATCAATGTGAAAAGAAATTCTCATTTCTGTTTTGCAAATATTGTATCATGGTTGCATTTGGGTGGAAGAAAGACTTTTAAGGAAATCTTCACTGTATTTGTATGTGGCACCTGCTGATTCTATACCAAAGGACGTTTTGGCTTCATCACTTCAAGAGAAAGTTCTTCATCTTGTGTAAATAGTCTTAGTAATTTTGAAATCAATGGAGGAACAACAGTTTAAAATGACCCAGAATCTATCCTGAATTTCCGAGCTAGAAGCCAGCATTCCAGAACCTAGTGACATGTAGAAAAGTCATTCACGCAAACCAGGTATCAGAAGGAAGTGATTATTGCCTCCTGTTCAGCTCTTGACTACATCAGGACTACTGCATCCAAATATAACCAAAACATTGAAAAACTGGAGTGAGTCTAATGGAGGGCAGTGAAGACGGTTGGGAAGCTGAAGCACACCACATAAAAGCAGAGGCTAAGGGAGTTGGATACGTGTTGATACAAGAAGGGAAAGCTGAGGGGATCAGCTTGCTGTCATCAGCTAAAAGAAGAAGTTACGATGAAGATACAGCCAGACTTTTCTAAGAGGTCTCGCAGCAGAAGGACAAAAGGCAATAGTCACAACCGACAGCAAGAGAAATTCCAACCAAACATATGGAAAAGATCTTCACAACGAGGGTAAAAAAAAAAACACTGGGGCACACTGCCAAGAGAACCTGTGAAATCTTCAACCTTGTACATATTCAAAACTCCTCTGGATAAGGTCTTGAATAAAATCAACCAACTTTATGGTAACCCTGCTTTGAGAAGGTGATGGGGACTAGAAGATTACTAGATGTCTCTTCCAGTCTAAAGTATGTTATGATACTACAGTTTCATTCATTTTAACATCCAGTTAGTATTTATAAAATATTTTTCTGTATAAGCAGTACCACATAGGTTATAGAGGCTGAATTCTGTAAAGTTTGATTTTCTATTTTGAAAGAAATGACACTATATTCAAACATGATATCCTTAATAACACCTCTGCAATTTTCTACCTTTCTTGCAGCAGAATGTTTCTAGTGGTAGGTATAATGGAAATTTATCCCAAAAAGTTAAAAAGAAAAGAAAAACAATGGTGAATTTGGTGGTTTTTTTGCTTTCTAGATTATGGTTGAGTAACATTGTGGGAGGTATTGGATTAATGTCAGGAGTCAGAAGAAAAAGATGGAACAGAATGAAGGAAAGGAGAATATACTTCATTCTTTCGGCAAAAGTAATTTTCTTGGTCTCACTGGTAAACTGCAACATTGGAAACACATTCTTTAAAGGCAAAGTGGAAACTGATTTACACCAGGAACATGCAGACTAGAAAGCCTATTCATTTGTATGTATTCATTCTTTCTTTTATCATGATGAATGCCCATTAAGGCAGAGGAATTTCTAAAGAATATGATGAGGACTGTGTTCATTCTTACATCTGGGAGAAATCCAAATTAACAGAACTAGGTCCAGTGAAGTTATTCTGGATTTGTAGTGGTATAATTAAGAACAAAATTTGGTCCTTTTCATTACTAGTCAATGAAACTTCATTTTTAGTTTTTGTCTAGGAGAAAAAAAAAACTTTTCTGAGTAATGTCAAAAACGTACATAGCGTCAAACCACCTGAATAAACAATTAAAGATGTGGCTTAGCCTCAAAGATCTTTCCCGGGTTTTAGAGGATAAATATTACTTCTCCGTTACTGTTCACCTGTTAGCTATAAGGCACTGCAAAACTGGAGCATCAGAGATCAAATCAGGCTTACCCAGCAGTCAGATAAGTTTTTAAGTGGAAAAGTGTGCACATGTAGACATATAGGAAGTCATCACAAGACAATTCTTTCAAGAATATGATACAATTTTAGCCAGTATATAACATCAGAATCCTGGAGTTTGTTTTTTTGCAACAACTTTGTGACACTATTAAAGGTCCAGGGATGTAGATCATCACTAAATGAAACAATATAATCCTGCTATTTCTAAAAACAAAATTCAGAAATGGCTAATAATTCATACCAAAAAGTCAATTTCTAGAGTGAACACTTTGTTTGTGTTCCATCCCATTTCCTAAAAAATGAAGAATCTATTAAGCCTCTATGCATCTTCTTCAGGGTTGTTCCTCAGAAATCTTGTAGAGAAAACTCAAAAACAGCAAGGAAGTTTTCTTCTTCACTTCAGAATAAGAGTGTGTTATTTTAGAATTGAATTCTAGGGCTGATGTTTTGTGCTTTATGTTACAGAAAGGACCAGTTTAGCAGTTCCCAAGATAGAAGACTTAGAAGATATGGCCTTTCCTAGTATTTCCTAACCTTTCTAGTCTAACTATCTTTTTCCTGCAGAAACACAAGAGGAGTTTGTGACCTCCGTAAGAGTAACAGGGTAGCTCACACAGGGTCCTTAAAGCAAAGGAACTGCAAAAGATGAACTGGTTAAGAAAGGAAGCTGTTTTTAAGGAGGTTGAGGTACATAGACATGAAATAAGAAACTTATAAAGGTCAAGTGGAATTACTCTGAAAAATATATCAAATTGAATATGCAGAAATATATCCCTTAGTTTTGGTTTCCTTGGCACTTTATACAAACCAAACCAAAAATATTTCAATTCCATTTTCTATAAAAATCACAACACTGAAAGAATCGAATTTTAGGTTATAGTATGAAAAAAAGTAGTTATTCAAATGGTGTTCATTCATGTAGGAGAATCTAGATTTGGGAACTCATTTTCTTCTATATCCTGAACACTTTCTGCATTATTCAGATTCAAATCTGCCAGTCCTCTCAGGTTTTCTTAATCACACCCAATCAAAAGGCAATTTGGACATTTTTCATTCCTAATGATGGACTGCCCCCACCTTCTTCTGGAAATGCTTGCAGCAGGTATCTGTCACCACTTGTGTATCTTGGTAATCAATGTCTGCTGGCAGCTATTCTTGAGCACAGCTAAATCATGGCCAAATCATTAACTGAACCTGAGAAATAACTTCTTGGTCACTACAGCAGCAAGTTCAAACCTTCTACTTCATACAGATGTCACTCTTGATAGGCATAGCTAATCTAGTCACACAGCGGAGACTCTTGCAAGTAGCTCATTATTTATCAGATCCAAAACAATGAAACATAGAATCATAGAATTGTTTGGATTGGAAGGGATCTTAAAGATCATCCTGTTCCAACACACCCTCTCTTCCCATCAGTAGGAACACCTTCCACTAGATCAGGTTGCTCAAAATCCCTTCTAAGCTGGCTTTGAACACCTGCAGGGATAAGGCATCCCTGATTTCACTGGGTAACCTGTTCCAGTGCTTCACCACTCTCACAGGAAAAAAATTGTTCCTAGTATCTAATCTAAATCTACCCTCTTTCATCTGATAACTATTGCCTGTTGTCCTATCACTGCACTCCCTGATAAAGAGCCCTCCCCATCTTTCCTGTAGGCTGCCTTTAGGTACTGGAAGACTGCCATAAGGTCTCTTTGGATCCTTGTCTTTTCTAAATTAAACAAGCCCAGCTCTTCCAGCCTGTTCTCATATGAAAGGTGCTCCAGCCCTCTGAACATTTTTGTGGCCCTCCTCTGTGCTCACTCTAATGGATCCATGCTCTTGCTGTACACGAACCACTTGGTAGTGGCTGTAAGACTGGAGCAGATGTGTTCAGGTCAACAGCGCTTCACTCTTGTCTTTTGAGGGATACGATGTAGGAAGGGAAAAAAAGTTTTTTGAGCTTGTTTAAAGAGAAGTCACCAAAGAAGATGTGATCTTAATTATATTATTTGCTTCTAAAACTGAAGTTGATACTATTTATATGTTGCAACAATTTCCTCCATATTAGCCGTACATTCTTCAGACCATATATAATGCCACAGAAGGATGTGAATGAAATAGATGACCCTAAGAGGAAAAACTGGTGAAGGAGTAACTGGGAAACAGACCTGAGAGTGAGGTACTAACATGGACAATAACCAAAAAATGTTTAAGATTATGAGACTACATAGAAATTATTTGAAATGTCCTTCATTTAGAATAATTTGAAACACTACCATAATCAAAGAGGAACTATCCATCCAGTTCCTAGCCAGTACAACGATGATCAACCTTTTGATTAAAAGGAAGAGGAAGCAACAGGAGGTGATGGAGCAATAACCCACCAGAGCCGACATGGAAGGAATAAGGGGAATTTCACCTTACAGGGGCAGGTAAGATGAGTTATATCATAGAATCGTGGAATACTTTGGGCTGGAAAGGCCTTTTAAAGGTCACCTAGTCTGATACCTTTGCAATGAACACAGACATCTTCAATTAGATCATATTGCTCAGAAGCCAGTCTAACCTAACCTTGAACGTTCCCAGGGATGGGGGGCATCTACTACATCTCTGGGCAACCTGTTGCAGTGCTTCACTACCCTCATAAAAAAAATATTCCTTATTTCTAGTCTGAATCTACTCTCCTTTAGTTTAAAATCATTATTGCAACAGGTCCTTCTAAAAAGGTTGTCCTCGTGTTTCCTATCAACCCCTTTTAAGTACTGAAAGGCTGCAATAAGGTCTCCTCGTAGTCTTCTCCAGGCTGAAGTCCAGGCTGAATGCCAACTCTTTCAGCTGTTTGTCACAGAGAGATGTTCCATCCCTCTGATCCTTTTTGTGGTCCTCTAAACCCACTCCAACACGTATATGTGTCTCCTGTGCTGAGGACTCCAGAGATGGATGCACTACTTCAGGTGCAGTCTCACCAAAGCAAACCTTGACCTGCTGACCACACTTCTTTGGATGCAGCGCAGGATATGGTTGGCCTTCTGGGTTGTGAGTGCACATTACCAGCTCATGTTCAGCTTTTCATCCATCAGTACCATCAAGTCCTTCTTCTCATGGCTGCTTTCAATCCCTTCATCCCAGCCTATATGAACTATGTTTGCTTTGTACCTCAACTAAAATTATGCATGTTGCTTGCTTAGATTTAACCAAACTCAGCCATGCATTCATCCAATTCTGCCACGTATTCCCAACAGACACAAGACGCACTTTGGAAGCTCCTTAAGAAGGAAGGAAAAGCAAATGCAACGTCAATGTTTTTCACTGTAATGGACAGAAAAGTATGCATAGGTTCAAGGAAGAGACAGTCAGCCCTACCAACAATCATGTCACCAGTTCTCCTCCTTTGTCAAGCAAATGATATTTTAGTCACTTTTGTGGAAAGCAACCCTTTTTCAAAGGGTATGACAGCGTAATTCCTTAGCAGGTGGCAAACTTCTTCAATGAAATGAAATAAAGTAAAATTTGCACGTACAGGAACACCAGCACCTCTAGATGTTTTGTCACTCCCCAAGGGTGAAACACAAAGTAGATTCATATTTCTTTACATGTTTAAGTTAGTTACCACAGATCCTTTCAACCATCATGGAAAATAATTGCCTAGGTACTCCCTAGCCACCGTTCACAAAAATGTAGGATGCTTGCTAATCCACTAATAATACTGCAGAAACAGCTGTGCTGAGGAATATCAATGACATCACAGATACAGCATTAAATGCAATCATTGGTAGATGACAGCAATTTAAAGAATTTTGGCCCTTCCATTTTGTAGTGTGGTTCTGGACTGCTTATGTTTATTCTTGTTTAAAACAATTTAGAATATTTGAAAGAGAAAGTATATGACCTGTGTAAGTTTCACTGTGTCTTACCTTTATCTTAGGTACTTACAGCTTCTGAAAAACTGCTTGAAGTCTCAAGAATTTGCTATCATGATAGATATCTTCTCAGCTCATGCAACACAATCTGCAACCCTTTCAACCAGTTTACAGCGGAATATCAAACCTGCATCTCTGCATTAGAAAACCAATAAATTTTGTAATTTTTAATTCTTTTCAAGAAGTTTTTAAAGGATTAGAAGGAGAAAGGTTTTGAGAAAAAACATGGGGGCCTGAGCTGTAATAATAAAAATATTAAAAGAGAAAAGAGAAGGAAAATAGAAAATAATTTTTCCAGAAGGGATTTTGTGGCTTTTGGCACTGCTAATAATTTGTGTGGAAAAAGAATGTTTTCTTGTGTGTTTAATCCTATGCCAAAGCAGCTGCTGGTGCAGTAGCTATCTGCAACAAATTAGAGGGCAGTTAAAGTGAGATTTTCCACAATTAAGAACAAAGCAGGACCAGTTAGCATGAGGACAGCTTGTTCTTGTTGCTAATATGTTTAAAAAGTTGCTGCACATAATTTGAAACAGCTTTTGTGTGTGGATGCCGGCTCTGGTTTCCGAGGTCTTGTACTAAATCAAAACCAAATGGAGAGAGTTGAATCAGAAAATGAAAAATTATACACTGACGTCTCTTGCTCTGGCTTTTGCCTTTTTTTTAAAAAAAAAATCTTTGCTATTGATTTAAAAGTTAATTTCCCTCAATATTAAAATATTTAATGGATGACAGCTGGCTGAAATCTGGAGCTTGCAGCCAGCTCTCTGCTGAAGGAAAGCTCTCAATAACTATGGTGGCAGATTTAACACACTTACTAATTATTTAAAGATGTATTACCTTTATTATTAAGGAAGTAGATGTCAAGAAGATTCAGTGCCTTTTTAATGGCTGAGCTGAATTCAAGAGTTTTATTCGATGTAACTTTATTTCATTGCAAGGTAAAACCCATTGGCTGATCTCCTTGGAATCCAAATTCCTTGTCAGTTATCAAACTAAAACTGTAATTTGGAAATCCAATAGTACTTTGAAAATTATACCTATAGAAAAAAATACAAATAATCATATGGTTATTTTTGTTTTTTTATTGGCGTCTCATAGGAACCACATGGCACAAGATATTTGTTTCCAGAGGTGAGAAATCTAGATTTTTTAAAGTCAAAGCAAAAATACCACTGATTTCAGCTTCACCTGGACTTCACTGAAGTTCTGAATTGCAATGGAAATGTTAGATAGATGATGTGAATATAAATTGAAAAGAAAAAAGGCATTAACATGATTTCAATACTGTTTTGGAAGTTAGAGTTTGTTGAAATCTTTCCTGAATCTTTGGCCTCAGGGAAAAGGTAGGGTTTGACTGAAAATTGTTTTTCAATATGTTCTTATAATGGAGCTTATGAGCTACCTGGATGTTTGTTAAATTTGTTGGGGAAATATTACTGCTGAGCACTGTCTTTTCTTGGGCTTTCTGAAATAAAAAGGCATGACTTTTATTAAAAGCTAATTGACTTTATTCTAAAATCGGCTGAAGTTTGGTTTGAGTTTTAGAGAATTATATAGAAAAATGGAGGGATTATTTTAGTTATTTTTCTTGATATTTGCATTAGCTGCACATTATCTATAACTTCAAAAGATGCTAGACAACAAAAGAGAAAATACCACATTAAAAATTTATTTCATCATAAAACAGGACATGAGAAAAAGCTTGCAATAATGTCATACTTGCATTCAGGTTGGAAAAAATGGTATGTTTGATACAAAAATTGCTTTTATTATTGACATTCAATTCTATGGCCCTTGATACAGAACAAAGCTTGCTGAGAGAGTATTTCAACCGAATCTGGTATAATGCACACTTTGAGGAAAACCGAACATAATGCATAGTGCTGTGTTAGTCAATGGGCTTAGCAAATTAATAAATAACTGTGCAGAAAGTTATACTTTAGGGATTGATATTACAGTGGTAGGTAGTCCCTATCGTATAGCAGTACAAATTTGTTCTTGCATAATTTTGAACAAATGGGCTAAAGCTTCAGTTGCTATAAATCGAGAGAATTACACTGGCTTCCATGCAAGTGCACCAATTCATGTTAGCTGAGAATTTAGCTCTAGTGTACTCAGGAGACTATAGAAAGAGCCCTCTTATTCAGAATGATTCAGAAACTGCCAAAATGTTTTAACTCTGCACTACTAGAGATAAGACCTGGTTCTGCTTGCCTCTAAGAAGCAGGCCTACACTATTCTAAACAAACAAACAAAAATAGTGAGGAGTTACTGGGATCAGGCTGCAATACTTCTGTGAATATGTAACGTAGACAGTAAAATCATAGACATATCAGGTTACAAGAATTTCTGAAAGGATTGTTTCAATTTAACAGGGATTATTGTCATGTTTGCCTTACCTCTTTGACTGTTGAAGTTCACAACAGCAAATAAACCCGATCTCAGACTCTCTGAAATGAGATAAATGTCCTAAAATAATATTTTTTTGCCAAACATACACTCAATCCTTTTCCTTTGAAGTTGATGTCGTTACACAGTGGCTAAGTCTGTCTTATTTTTGTTTAAAGAAAGAGTTTAGATCTCATTTTCTAGACTATCAGGTTAAAATCTGCTAATTAAATAAAACAAATAAATTATAGAAGAATTACTTCCATTTCCAGGTACAGCTTTGTTACTTTTTAATACCAATTGCATGACTAGATGCAGCCACCAACTGTTTTTATTCTACATGGCTATTTCCATAAATGACTTAATAGGAAAGCCTAAAGATACATAAAATATTTTTCCTTTTGTTATTCCAGCTCTGAGGGTTTCATTAAAAACATCAAACTACTGACAAAATAATGCTCAATCTCTTTAAAATGTGGAGAGATATTCCTTTTCCCAGAGTAAATTAAAGGTCCTACACTATCAGATACACAAAAATATTTTTGTTTACAATATTTTTGACAATTTACCTCACAAGCTGTTCACAAATCTGTTTCTGTATGACTTTTGCTTACATTGATTAATGAAGCAGGCTGAGTTCCCTGATTTGTAGCAAAGTATTTCCACCATAGAAATATTATCAAATTACTCTGGAGTACTTAGCTTCATGAAAGAAATGTTAGAGCAAATCACAGAAGACGTCTCTGTTTCCAAATGTATTGGTACCAGAATGAGAATGCTTTGAAACTATCCTTTAGCAAGATGAAAAGGAGACAGAACTTTAAGTATAGATGCAGTTTCAAAGAAACCAGAAGGACTGTTCAACTGCTGAACCTGAAGCTGATTATCTTGCCGAATCCAGGTTTGACTATTAGATGGGAGATCTGCCTCAGGAGAATAACATGAAATGAAAAATTCTACCATATCCCTTCCTGTTCCAACATCATGCCTTGTTGCTTATTAACTTTCAAGCTGATGAATGACCCTCCCCCTATTTCTGCCTACTCCTCTGTTGCTTATTTGCTATTTGCTGTGTCCCCTTTATTTAAGGATCTTCAATTTTCTCTTTTGGTACAGTAACACCTATTTATGCATTTAAAAATATACCACTTGAGAATAACCTCATGGATACCTTACAAAAAGCAGAGTCGAGAAAGAGGCACACAGGTATTTAATTAGTAGTTTATAGCATAATAATTACCAAATGTAAAAGTACAGGTTAGTTGATTTCTAAAGAGAATGTTCTTTGAAATTAGCAGTACAATTGTTACTGTGAACTTTTTGCTATAATGGAGGGGCAGATTCTTATGAGGTTTTCAGATGATGAATGCCAGGACACTACAGGATGTCAGACAGTTTTAGTCTTAGTAATTTCAGACAAGTAAGTTAAAATAAATTCTGGTTTACTTGTCTAAACATTCTTACTACTCTTTAGTTTAAAAATATCATCAGATCATCTGAGGACATTCCCCTTATAGGTTTACAACATGATAGTATTCTGCATTTCATGGAAAAGCTGTAAGTCAAATCGATGCAGCTCCTCAGATGCCTCTAAAATGTTACTTGCTCTCCTCTGAAAAAATACAACTACACTGAGTTTTGTTGCCCAGTTACTTCCAGAGAGATGTCCATATGACTAAAAAGTGACCCACGTGAAGCGCTGCTGGGTATATACTTAAAATACAGACAGTAGAAATTGGTGCTTATTTTTTATGTGCAATATTTTTCAACTTTAATAAGGAGGAAGAATAAATACAGTATTTCTTGTGGTAAAAAACTTTTTCCCTCCTACAACTGGAATCTTTTGAGGGTGAGAAAAAAAAGGACTCTTAAAATAACAGCTTTTTAAACTTTTGACATGTCTAACAAAAAGAAAATGTAAAGGTTCCATTTTATGCTACTGCCTGCTGCTTAACTAGAGTCATAAGGTCACTCTGTAACACATTTCTTTTGTGCACATTTATGTGATGAAGTAAGGGAGAGCTGCCAGTTCTAACCAGCTATTAAGCTCTCTTCTCTTCTCTTCTCTTCTCTTCTCTTCTCTTCTCTTCTCTTCTCTTCTCTTCTCTTCTCTTCTCTTCTCTTCTCTTCTCTTCTCTTCTCTTCTCTTCTCTTCTCTTCTCTTCTCTTCTCTTCTCTTCTCTTCTCTTCTCTTCTCTTCTCTTCTCTTCTCTTCTCTTCTCTTCTCTTCTCTTCTCTTCTCTTCCCTTCCCTTCCCTTCCCTTCCCTTCCCTTCCCTTCCCTTCCCTTCCCTTCCCTTCCCTTCCTTCCCTTCCCTTCCCTTCCCTTCCCTTCCCTTCCCTTCCCTTCCCTTCCCTTCCCTTCCTTCCTTCCCTTCCCTCCCTTCCCTTCCCTTCCCTTCCTTCCTCCCCTCCCCTCCCCCTCCCCTCCCCTCCCCTCCCCTCCCCTCCCCCTCCCCTCCCCTCCCCTCCCCTTTTATTAAAAACAGCTTGCCTGTAAAACTAAGATTTGCATGACAATTTAGCCAAACCCTTTCATTCAAGACTTTCGAGTATCATTCAGCAGCATCCTGATTTGACTGGTACATCCTTGTTTTAAATTAACATTACAGTGCTGTTCAGCACCAGCAGTGTTTGAGTTGCAACACCATCTTTGGGAGTTGCACTTTCTCATGGATGAAGTTAAAATATCACAATATATTTTCTGCATTAATGTTTGTTTCTTAGTCATTTAAAAGTGTTATAGACACTGAAAATTAAAAATACACTAGGAGGGCAAATGAATTACTTGTAAAAGCAGTTAAAGCATGGTGAAATCTTCCTGATATTAGTATGTGTGGGAATATTTACATGGGGCGAGGAGCTTTGTCGGCGTTTAATGAGACCACCTAAATGGGAGAGGAACTATTCTAGTACTTATTCTACTAGATTTTAGTGATGAAAAGAATGACATAATTAGATTGTCCAAGACAAAAGAAGTGAATACTCTTGAAAATCAGTAGCTCAGCTGAAATGAGATGGAACTTGAACTGTTGGGTCTACTTAATCTCTTGATTACAAATCTAAGAGCTGGATCTTATCGTAACTACTCATCAGTACCCACTGGTCTTAGGGCAGTAGGATCAGGCCTCACTTTCCCAAGATGCTAGATTTGTTCAGTAACAGTATTTTGCAGGGCATATTGCCCTGTGAAGGTTATTGCTCAAAAAACAGAAGCGTGTAGAGTCTGAAGCTGGTTGGATCCTACAATGCACTGGAATGACAAAAATCAGATTTTCTTCACAGACACCAGTCCTGATAAGTATCATCACCACTGAAAGAAAGCTACAGCACACAGATCTTCCTTGTAAATGATTTGTTTCATATTCCTTCCATGTACTCCACTAGCCTGTGTTTCCATACCCCTAGAAATAAACGTGTAATCTCATGTTTTTCAGAGTGCTTACAAGGGACACTTGCGAAGTATTGTTTCTGTAGTCAAAAGAGAACTGATTTTCACTGATAAGAAACTGTCTTCTTAAGGAAGTGCAGCCTATAAAAAATATGCTAAATATTCCTGCTGCTGACAGCTTGTGCAATGGCTTTTCTTCATTTTTTTTTCACCCAGCTTGGAATAGCCAGTTGGCGCTCACAGGGGTTCTTTGCACTTATATCAGATTTTTAAAGAGTGAAAACTGGAAGTTCAAGTGGGCACTTTAGTAATGACTACATGTAGGTGTGTACTTATCTCCGAATGGTCTGTTTAAACAAAATGTTTAAAATGTATACAACTACTCAAACCCTGCACAAGAAGACATTTACTACTTTTGAAACAAAATTTAATCCTAGCAGGTTTATAATGAGTGCAACCACAACAATCCTGTGCATAGGCAGGTTAGGTCAGATGGTTCTTGCAACACTGGCTTCATTTTTACTGTAATTAAAACTGTAGGACAGGATTCAGAGAGAGAAGATGCATTTTTTTTTTTTTTTACTAATGGCTTGATAATATTTTGGCATGCATGATGTTTGAGAAAGTCAGTGATGGAAAATTACAGCTTGATTAAGAAATCACTGCTCATGGCTGAGACCACAGCGTTTTGGAACAAGATCAAGTGACAATGAACTAGGAGACTGAGTGCATTGAGGTTTTTCCTCACTTTTCTACATAGCTGTTTCCTCTGCCACTGTGACCCTTTATAATGACTCCTTCATTAACCTCAGTGTAAAACTGTCCAGCTGTCAGAGAGGCAGTACAAGATGGTGTATAGATCTGTAGTGGCCGTTAAGTTGTTTGAACCTCGTGTTGAGCAAGAGAGTGCAGCATGTGTATAACCACAAAACCACACTGGAGTTACAGCAACTGCTATGATAATCTTTTGAGAGATGGGCTGAATGTGGTGCTATTTTCCTATTCGCTCCAAGGTCTCCCTCAAGGATAATGGTTTGATTTTTCTTGGTTTGGCTGGTGTCATCATTAGACTTATGCTGGCAAAGTCAATTTGACTCTGAGACATCCAGTTCCTATGTCTCTTCTCTCCCTTGGTCCTAGTAACACTGCTATCATTCAGTATTCATTCACAGCTGAATCCCAACCAAAACACAGAAATACCATGAAAATTTTTAACTTATTGTCTAATTAATGTGTACTCTTAGAGCAACAGGAAAATAATTAAAATAATTTTAGTAATATTTGCTGTAAAATAAGCCAAATAATAAAATGTTATCTTAAGTGTAATTAACACACCATTTTGATTAAACTAGATATTGCACATTAATTAAATTGAAATTCGTTATTCAAACCGATTTATGGAGCATTAGCAGATATCTACACATATAACATCTCTCAAAAATATTTTTATCCTTACTAAATAGATTGTAAATACATCACTTACAAGCATGTTCTAACTTTTCCATTCAACTGACTTCCCTCTCCTCTAGGAACTAGGAACAGCAAAAAAAAATCTTAATTTTATAGGTCATTTTGTTTAATGTGTTCCAACAGACAAACCAATGGACCCCGCGTCTTCCCTGCACTTGTTTTTCTTGTTTTACTTGCCTTTACTCAACTTGCTTCTTGGTTTTCTGATCTGTGAAGTGGAGGTTGTCATAGTTCTCTGTGTAAAACACTCTGAGTTCTAAAGATAACGAAATATTAAATAAAAACAAAAGTATTGTTTTTCTTATGTATGCAGAAGAAGGGCCATTACAATACCCACAGTTCCAATTGTCATCAGCGATGTTGTGTACAATCTCACAGACATCTATTAAAGTACAAGTCATATTGTACATAAAAGCACTGAGGATGAGAAAAAGGAATCATTTCATCCTCATTTTAAACCTTGGGCTAAATTTTCAGGGGAATACTCAGAGCAAAGTCTGCCTGTTCCTTGTCAAAAAAAACCCCAAAAGAGTAGCCAACACTTTCTTCTGAAACAGACGGAAGGGGGTGGCACCACATCTTTTGATCCTGGCTAGACCAGGTGTCATGATCAGACCACCTGTCCCAAAGGCAGGCAATTCTCTCCTTTGATTCTCAAGGGAACCTTTACCTTTTACCATCTAGAAAGCCACAGACTGTCTCAGTCATGGTGCTAATCATGTCAGCTGTATGCAAAGTCCAGAGATGCTAAGAGTGAGTTATCATTGAAGAAACCAAATGACTCTACCACAGGATTTGGCACATAGGTTAGAGAGGGTAAACCTTGATTTTCAGTCATTTCCCTCAGGGTTGTTGCAAACACATTAGTTTTCTGGTCATTGTTAATGGTAAAGTTTTTCCATGTGATTCGTCAGATGGTGAAATTACTAATCAGCGGCATTTGAAATGAGAATGGATGAAGACTACCAGTGTGTTATTTCCACTCTCTGAAGCCAGACCATGTTTAAGCCTTCTAAAAGTAACACTAAGTCTCCAAAATACATGTTCATAAGAAAAAAATAAATAACTGCAAAATAGCTGTCCCTTCTCTTTTCACCCTTTTTTTTCCTTTATGAATTGTAATACATTTACAGAATTAAAACAAAACTATTAATTTCAAGCCACAGAATCACAGAATGACCTGAGTGGGAAGGGACCCACACTAATTGTCAAGTCCAGCATCAAGTCCTTATGTATTGTCTTTCTCATCAAAATAAACAGAAGCAGAAGATTCTCCTAGCCCACCAGCCAGATTCCTGAAAATGGCACAAGTAAATTGATCAGGCACTTCGACAAGCTTCCATTTGAATTAGTGTAGTCAGCAGGACCAGAGAAGTTATTGTCCCCCTGTACTCGGCACTAGTCAGGCCTCATCTGGAATATTGTGTACAGTTCTGGGCCCCCCAGTTTGGGAAAAATGTTAGGATACTGGAATGTGTTCAGAGGAGGGCAACGAAGATGGTGAAGGGGCTGGAGCATAAGCCCTACGAGGAGCGACTGAGGGAGTTGGGGCTGTTTGGTCTGAAGAAGAGGAGGCTCAGGGGAGACCTCATTGCTCTCTACAACTACCTAAAAGGAGGTTGTAGTGGGGCAGGGGTTGGTCTCTTCTCTCAGGTGACCAGTGACAGAACTAGAGGGCATGAACTCAAGCTTCGTCAGGGAAAGTTTAGGCTTGATGTGAGGAAGAAGTTTTTCACTGAAAGGGTGATCGGCCATTGGAATGTGCTGCCCAGGGAGGTGGTGGATTCGCCGACCCTGGAGGTGTTTAAGGGGAGATTGGATGAGGCACTGCGTGCCATGGTTTAGATGATGGTTGGTGTTAGTGTTGGTGTTAGTGTTGGGTTATAGGTTGGACTTGATGATCTCAGAGATCCTTTCCAACCTTGTGATACTGTGATACACAAAAAACATCCTGTGAAGCTCTTTTATGATCCTTTCCAGTCATCTGAAAAAAAAGAGTTGCTAATTTGGTGGCTATTTCCTGTGTGTAGAGGAAAGATAAATCTACATTAAAACATATCAAATATTTTTCTGTCATTCTCTCAACTTCTCTCCACATTTGACATGCTCATGGGACTACATCTGTAAGCCCTACACAAATGCTGTCTTTAAAAATACATTACTTTGCAGTTTTGTCTGTTATTTCAGCTGTTTTGATAATGATCGGTTTAGTTTCTTATGTAATATTTCTTGTCAAATTTACCTTTCCAAGGAGGTGTAGATTGTAAGATTTCTCTAGACTTTTTCTTAGGTTTTTCTCTCTTTAGTTGAAGCAGGTTAATATTTATTACAAAAAAATAAAGTACGTAGAATGAGCTGGCAGAAACAGTGAATTTATATTCTCTGGGAACACTCAGAACTAGAAGAAGTGATTCCTTCAGAGACATATTAAGAAAAGAACTTGCAGAAATAAAATTGTTTTGGTTTTCATTTCCCCAAATGCAATGAAGAGAGCAGCCAGTCAAGTCCCTGTGATCCACTGAGCTGCCCCATTTCCAGAACACCCCATGAGTTTTACCTGGGGAAAAAGGATGTATCATTTGCCAAGATGCAAGAGAGATCCCTCCTTCCTCTATGCATTTATTCCTCGTTCATCATGGAGTAGGTATCTTGCAAGCTAGTAGCTTTTAGATGCAGATGAGATAACCTGCACACTGCCTTAACACTTGGGGGCAAAGAGGTCCTGCAGAGGGATCTTGACAGATTGGAGAGCTGGACAATCACCAATCACATGAAGTTTAGCAAAGGCAAGTGCCGAGTTTTGCACCTGGAACGCGGCAACCCTGGATACATGTACAAACTGGGATCTGAGAGGTTGGAGGACAGCCCTGCGGAGAGGGACCTAGGGGTTCCGGTCAATGCCAAGTTGAACATGAGCCAACAGTGAGCCCTGTCAGCCAAGAGGGCCAACCGTGTCCTGGGGTGAATCAAGCACAGCATTGCCAGCCAGTTGAGGGAGGGGACTGTCCCTCTCATTGCGGCCCCACCTCGAGTACTGTGTGCAGTTTTGGGCACCACAATATAAAAAGGACTGGAGAGTGTCCAGAGGAGGCCACAAAGCTGGTGAAGGGTCTAGAGGGGAAGTTATATGAGCAGTGGCTGAGGTCACTTGGTCTGTTCAGCCTGGAGAATAGGAGACTGAGAGGGGATCTCACAGCTGTTTACGGCCTTCTCACAAGGGAAAGAGGTGAATAGGTGCTGATCTCTTCTCTCTGGTGACCTATGATAGGACTAGATACAATGGCAGGAAGATGTGCCAGGGGAGGTTTGGATTGGATATTAGGAAGATGTTCTTCACCCAGTGAGTGGTGGAGCACTGGAAAAGGCTCCCCAGGGAAGTAGTCAGTAGTTCTGCCACCATTCAAGAAACATTTGGACAATGCCCTCAGTCACATGATGCGAATGTTGGGAGTGTCCTGTGTAGAGATAAGAGTTGGACTCGATGGTCCTTTTGGGTCCCTTCCAACTCGGGAGATTCTATGATTCTGTGATTCTATAAAGAGGGTGCAGGGCTTCCAGGGTACCTCTGGGTCCTGGAGCCTGAACAGCTCGAGAGCATTGTCTAGTGCTGTGATAAAATACAATGGGTGAAGATTTGACTTAAGGGTCAGGCTCAAAATTATAGTGAAAGAGGTAACATCTGCTAACACACAAGTGGTGTTCCCCAGGGCTCAATTTTAGGACCAGTTCTCTTCAATATTTTTATCAATGACTGGACACGGAATTTGAGATGTACTGCTAAGTTGTCAGCATTTGTGTAGCCTCAGCCCGAATACTGGGTACAGTTCTGGGCTCTGCAATATAAGAAAAATATAAAAGTATTGGAATGCGTCCAAAGGAATGCATCAAAAATGGTGAGAGGACTAGAGGGCATGACTTAGAAAGGAGGAGTGGCTGAATATACTAGGTTTGTTCAGTTAAAAGGAGAGTGAGGGATGATCTCATTGCTTTCTATAATTTCCTTATGAGAGGGAGTGGAGTGGGAGTTGCCTCCCTATTTTCTGATTATAAGATGCAAGGGAATGACTTAAAGCTGTATCAGGGGAAGTTCAGATTGGATATTCAGAAAAAGGTTTCCACTGAGAGGGTGGTCAAGCCCTGGAACAAGCTCCCAAGGAGAAGTCATGGCCCCAAGCCTATGAGCGTTCAAGAAGTGCTTGGATCTCACTCTTAGCTACATGGTTTAGCTTATAGGTTGACCTGTGTGGTGTCAGGAGCTGAATTTAATGATTGGTGTGGGTTTCTTCCAGCTCAGGGTACTGTATGTCTCTATGAGTTTGTGACACCATCAGGAGACATCCTGTCAGTTGGCAGGATATAAACTAAGGTTCCAGCAGAATCTTGCCCTGTTAGTGTAGTTGGAAAAACATACTCTTAAATTGTTTGATGTTGATTAAAACATGAATTTATCAGCATTGCAAGCCACTGGAATTTCCTCAACAACATGACAAGCTACATCTACTTTCAGTCTTTCAGGCCAGTGCCTGAAGTAAGTAGTTTTTGCATGATCATCATCACAGGAATATATATATATACACACACACATATGCGTATAGATTTAATATATTAAAGTAGATTTATTATCCCTAGGAACATATCACCTTATTCATATCCTCATATAGAAAAAGATATGTAGGGATAAAACACCATCAAATAGCACTTACAGACGGAGGAGCAGCATGGCTTTGTGCTTCACATTTGCCCCCCAAAAAAAGAGATCTTAGATGCTGACATTGTTTGTTTCGCCTTCTGATATAACTACTCTGCTTATCTGCACAATATGGAATTTTCTCTTTATGTCTGGGTTTTTAAATTTTTTTCCTTGTCTAGTTTGTAACCTTTGTCATAGAACTCCTTTATTGACACTTGGAGGTTTCACATTGTGTCTCTGAACCTTATGAGTCCCAACTGTAAATAAAAACATAGTTCATTTGTTTTCTATGAGGCTCTTTGAAGCTTATGGGACTTCTTACAGTGACTTCAGTGGGAACTGGAATAGGCTGCATTTGTATTGAGTTAGTTTTCCCTGTAGTCCAGTTTCTAAGTAACATTTGTGAAAAAATACTTCTTGGAAAAAGTGATGGCATAATAATGCAATTTCCATACATTTATTACATCCAATAGAACAATCATGTAGCTGCAACATTTAACCACAATATGCTTTTATTTCACAGTAACTGTAAAGTAACCTTGTGTTCCCTGTATGACCCCTTTCTCATGCACAGACTCTTATGATAGCATAACTGAAATCTTATTTTAAGATTTGTGTTTCCCTTCCTTTGCAAACTGAAATTACAAAATGTCTAATAAAGACTCTCCCCTTTTTTATGTGAAAGAGGTCATATTTTACAAGTACAATCTTTGTCTGACCAAATTACTTGGGTATTTTTCAAACCCTTAGTCAGGATGCCATTCAATCTCTTTCCTTTCTGTAGATACATTAGAGGTCCATTTTTCCTTTTTGCATGTCACTTCAGCAATTAGAAAAGGATCATAATTCTCAAGGAAAATTATATCTTTCATGTCATAATTTCCTGTGTTACTTTCTGATTTAAAAGATTATAGAATGTAATAGCAATAGTGTCAAGTGGACAGAAAGTGCAGTATTAGAGACCAACAACATTTCTATACAAGCTTCAACACTCTATAAATTTAAAACTTAATAACATTCCTTTAGATGTGTAGCTTAAGTAGAAAGGACTTTATCACTACTTATATCTATGATTTTCTTAGAATGGCTATGTTTTACAAGAAATATCATTTTCATATTATATTTTGTATTTTAATAATGCTAAATTTCCTAGTTTATGTTAACTTTCTCTAGTTAACTTATATTTTATAAACATATTTCTTGTATATGTCAATGTCTATGTTGCAATATACTTCATTTATATTGTTTTACCTTTTACCTTATTTTTTGTTTTATATGACATATCGTAATTATTCTTATTCTGTTCTTGGGAGCTTGATTTTTGGTAGGTTTTGCTACTTCATAATAAAAACTCACTTCACTAAGTAATAATTCATACTGCTTACTTTTAACATTTTGGATATATTTTTTTAAAATCTTTATATTGTTATTGTTCTATAGCATCAGCAACTTATGAGGAAAATAATAAAAAACCCTTATTTTAATATTTTCCAATAATTCACTTTTTAGTATACTATTTCTCTAGAAGGGGAAGACTAGTGGATAGAATATACCTCCAGTTCCAACCCAGGGCCGTAACTACAATTTGGACCACTGGACAAGTAGAGGCTCTGAATCAGTGCTATAGTTATTTACTAATTAATCAAAACATGGAAAACTAAATGTGTAAGTATAGGAGAGCCAGAGCTCTGCTAATGAAACTTATGTTGGACCAGAGGCAAGACAGGTGCGGAAGCATGGTTTCAAACACAGGAAGATCAGACAAAGAGGTAGTGCTGCATTTAGGCTGTACCAAAGCTAGGGTTATAGAACTTGGATTATGTTGGCCTCCTAATTTACAGATCTACAAATTTTTTTATGAGCTTTCCCAAAGTCAGTTACTAAAAAAAAGCCTTTACAAATCATTTTTCAGATCATAAGGAGAAGTTAAGAAAGAATATATATTGATGAATCCCCTGACCAACAGCTCTAACTTCTTAGCAGACATGAAAGTACAAAAGCCTCTCAATATATAGCATTACCAAAATGTAATGTATTGTAATTTCCAAGGCCTCATTCAGACCCTTCCATGTCTGTGCCTTGAATTTCTTAGTGCTACGTAACCATAACTGTAGTGGATTGATTTTTGGATTTTTCAGATCTTCCTTAAAAAATTGACCTTTACAGGTCTTTCTTAACAGCAGAGGTCAGGATCCACTGAAGTATTCCATATCTTCCTTTAACAACATATAAATAAGGTATAGGTAAGAGAGTACACTCTTCTTCTTCCGGCAAGCTGGAGAGCAGGAGCTCCATTGCTGCTGGTCCTGCCTGGAGCTGAGGCCTGCAGCGGCTGCCGTTGTCTGCCCACACGTTGGGGGAGAGTCCTGGGTTGGATTTAGCTGCTCTGCTTTCCTCAAGGGAAGTGGTGAGATTTTGCTAGTTCTTTACTTTGTTAGTTACCTGGTCTTACAAGTGTGCATACCTGTTTGATTTTAGTTCCTTTTTGTCCTTTTTCCGATTTTCCCTTTCCCTCTTCTTTTTCTTGGAAGTTTTGCACGATATCCTTGCAGTGTAGTTATTTTTATTTAGAAAATATGAAAATACATATACTTAGTGTGATTTCAGTTTTTCTATAGTTTTTTTCCTTTGAAAGGGGGGAAGCTTTGGGAGAGAGGCAGACTGAGTGGATGAAGAGCTTGGGAAAGCTAGCTCAAATCAGCTCAATAACAACACCTGGTCATCTTCCAAAATCTGAAGGTTTGGTATTTCTGTCTTCTCTTCAGATGCCTTGTTGAAAATGAAAGAGATCTGTAAACAGCTCTCAGCATCAGTAGAACTCATAAAGAGACATGAACTAGAAGGAGAAGAGGAACACCAAAGGATAATAGAACAATAATGTGGCAAGAGATATAGAAGAGTATTCCAACAGCATTTTTTCACAAAGTCATTGATGCATAGGGCCAGGTAAGGTGACAAGGAAGTACTCAAGATGATCAAAAACCTGAGAGAGCTGCAAACAGCAGCACAATCATGATTTGGAAAGTATCTGTTTATTTCAGCACTGAAAAAATTATGCTGAGTGGATGAATCTAATTGGGAGGTGCTAGCAGAGTGCAATGAAATGTCCTATACTTACCTTAAACCTACCTTTCAAAGTTAGTGTGTACCTGTTGCCATTTACCATTAAGTAAACGATCCTTTACTCTTAAGGCTGCAGCTCCACTGAAGTCTTGACTTGCAAAAATCCAAATACTAATTAACATTTTAAAGATGTTTAAAGAAGGCAAAGAAAATTTAAGGCTTTGAAAGGACTAGCTGAATACCAAGTTGTTTAGTTTGCAGCTTTACAGAAAGACCTCTTTTATAGATGGTTGTTCAGGTCCCCAAAACAAAGCAGATGTTAATGACAGTGGAGGAGCAGAGTGGGAACTAGGACTCAGTCCAGGTACTTTATAAGCAGCAGATTAGCTGGTTTAGTCTTTGACAATGTGGGTTTGTTTTTTTTTAACATACTTCAGGAGGATGCATGCATACATCATAGAGGTTGTTACAACAATGTAAACTCAATTGAGAGAAAGCCCAAATATCAAGTACAATGAAATACTACAAATCACCTATGTGTATATGTTTAAACCTAAGAGGAAACATAGCTCTTTACTCCAGCTTCCACGAAATTACTTAGACTTACTGAAGTATGTGTTTGACAGATTAAAGGATTAAAATGAATGCATCCTAGCTTTTGTATTTACTTACAACTAAATAAACTAAATAAATAATATGCTTGTTATGTCTGCAAACAAAATGAAGTGAAACAAGGCAGGTTGAATGAACATGCTGAAGTCTCTGTTTTCAAAAGAGCCTAATTCTGGCAATAGTAACATACTTATATAAATAACAAAAGCTTCTTATTATGTTTAGCTATTAATTTGCTGAGCTATGCTTTATGATCCGAAGTGTTGCGTAACAATTGATGTCCAAGCAGTTCTTCTTTGATACACAAACTTTCTGTGCCCACACATCCTCTGCATTCAATGCCCTAGAGAAGAAAGTGAAATTGAACTTGCTACAGGAGGGAGGAAGAATTAAACGAGTTACTTCATTTATATTGTGTTCTCTAAAAATTGTTCATTTTTCACGTCTAAGTAAGCTTTTGCAGTTAATCCCTTTGATATGGATGTTTTCAAAGAGCCGTTATCACAATTACACCAGGACCTTATTGTTCCTTAAGAGCTGCTCATAGCAAGGCACTCAGACAGTTAAGCCACCCACAATCACACCACAAGTATTTGTTTATTGAGAAGAAAAAGATGGCCAGACTTAAAAAAATGGCATATGTATTACTAACACCAGCTTTGAAATTGTTGTCATCAGACTATGATAAATATCAGTGGTAGTACAATACTGAAGAGCTTGGGAAATCATCATCCAGTGCTTTAGATGTGAAACATATGACATAACCACAGAACTGCACTTTATGAAATCTGAAACTGTAACATGAGGATTGACCTAATTTAATTCATGTGGTTCCATGTGTTTGAAGTTAATAGACCCTTTCTTACTGGAGGAAATAAGGCCTTTAATAAAATACTAGCCCTACCCTATCCAGTTGTTTACCCTTGAGGATAAATTCTTTTTGTATTATGATTGATAATCATGGATTCCACAGGAGTTTCCAATACCTTTTACATTTTCTGTTCGATGGGGCAATTAACTGCAAGATTAAAATGTCTTCCTATTTACAGGTGTAATAAAGGGGGTGGAATCAGATTGCTCAAATGTGGTGGATCAGTTCTCAAACTAGAGACAAAAAGAGGATGCTGGGTATGGAGGCACAGATTCGCTGTCTAATGCTTACAGGCAATATTCACCTGACATTGTTCAAAGGCTTGTTCTTGTAAAAGAATTTTATAAACTATCTTTATTTTATTTGCCTTGTATGCAGATTTTAGGGGTTTTTTTCCTCTTCTGTGTATTTCTCCCTAAAGAATCAAATGTCTCAAAATGATTAGATTACCACCATCAGTTTTTAGAACATTTCATGAGTCTTTCCAACCTGATATTATGGACCTTCTTATACGGCCAAAACCAAAAATTAATACCAGCTTTGTTTCCTATGTCCTTCACAATTGTGCTTTTTCATCTGTCAGCCCTTCACCGGTGTCATACAATTTTTGTTGGTCTCAAGACAAACATTTGACTTCGTTTTGAACCGTAATGATAATTCAAACTATCCAACATTGCATGTCAGCATTTGAGATCAAAACAGAATATTTTGACATTCAAAACTCAAAACGTTTTATCATAATAACTTTAACATGTTTCCAAACTGCCTTGGGGTGTCATGGGAGTTTTATTTCCCATTCATTGTGGCTTTATTTCCCTGTGAACTTGGCACACCACACTACATCTTGCACATTTTGGAAAAAGATCATCACCTTAATTTTCCACATCAAAAATTTTTAGCATTGTTAAAATAGAAATTTTCCTGTGGACAATTTTGATTTGAAGAACACTTCTGTTCCATCCAGAAACCACTTCCATGGGAAGAGTTTCAGCTGTTGCTGAGCAGTGCTTATGCATCATCAAGGCCTTTTCTGCTTCTTAGACTGCTCTGACAGATAGCTGCCTGGGGGAGCACACAAAGTAGTGAGGGAGCACACCTGGGACATCAGGCCCCAACTGACCAGAGGGAAAGCTGGGGAAAGAAAGAGAAAAGTTTATTTGAAGTTATGGCATTTGTCTTCCAAGGTAAGTGTTACACGTGTTGGAGTCGTGCTTTCCTGGAGATGGCTGAACACCTGCATGCCAATGGGAAGGAGTGGATGAATCCCTTGTTTTATCGTGCTTGCACACCTGACTCTTGCTTTACCTATTAAACTCTCCTCACCTCAACTCATGAGGTTTTTCAGTTTTACCCTTCTGATTCTGTTCCCCATTCCAGTGCAGGGGTGAGCGAGTGGCTATGGTGCTTAGTTGCAATACTATCTCAAGATACTTTTACTACAACCAAAATATCTATATTTAGATTTTTCATCAAAAAGAAGAGTTTTTATTCAAAGTTTTCCTGACAGAGTATCCAACCAAGGTTGAAGGAAAAGCATGATTATGGTGAGCTGTAAGAGCCCTACACTAGTTTTTAATAGCCTTCTAGAACCATGAGAAATTCAAAGTGGTAACAAAATATCGGACCAAAAGTCTTTATTTTTTAGGCCCTATTTAGGTCACTAGAAGGTATTTGAAAGCAGGTTAATTTTCTTCCTAAAGCATCTGAAAGACTCAGCAGTGAAAATAAAACTAAAACAAAAAAACCCAACATTAACACCCACCCTCTTTAACATCCCAAAACCAGATAGAGAAAATACATGTAAACTAAAAAAAAAAAACCACTGAAGAGAGGAGGCAAAATGATTACTTTTGAGGCAAGGACTTAGTAAAAGATTTTGTTAGTGTAGACATGAAGACGTGACCATCTAGCAGTTCAAGCAGAGTCTTTGTGTGGGAGCTATATCACATTATAGGCAGCACTAGCTTAGGGATTGATGAGAAATCAAATCCTGACTGTGGGAGAAAGCAAGTCAGACATGTTAAGGATGACAGGATTGTCTAGGGACATGAAGACTCCACCTCCCCCCAACAGGACACTTAGAGAACTCTTATAATATGGTAATTTTTTAATTGTTCTTGGGGCTTCCTTTTCCTTTGAACTACATCTTCCAGCTCAAAGGCATATGGAATTATATATGCCTCATGCCACCAAGAACACTGACACAGCTTTATAAAGTTTTTCTGACTATCAACTTGCCTAATCACTTCTACTCCTTTCTTTTCCAACAGCTACCAGTCTAATGAAAATTCTTGTATTTTACGTAATCATGCAATGGCTAAAAAGGACTGTCAAAAGCCAACCTCTTAGGATGAGAAAAAGGAACATAACCTGCAAGAGGTTTGTTCCTAAAAAATAATTTTACAGTAAAAGAATAGCATATGGAAACTGATCTCACAGGAAATCGAAATAACTTAGTAGTTTTTGAGAAAAATATGACCTTATAACGCCAAAAGTCTTTACAACATTTACATCGTATGTCAGCTTGGTCAGTACCTTGCCAAAGAGCTCTCAGCAGAGGTTTTATTCAATAATTCTCTCATTGTGTATAAAAAGAAGCTCAGTTGTTTCACAGTTTCCATATATCATTTTTTTGAATGAAGTAAATTGAAATTGCTTTTAATAATTTAAAACAAGATCAGTCTTCTAGTAAGGAGGTATAACTCTTTCTAATCCAAGTCAACTATTTCCAACATGTGGCTGATACCAGCTGTAAACATAGCTTCTGCCACCTTCTCTTTACTATCTCGGCATAATAAGATATTTTAATTGCCTTTTTACTTCCTCTTCAACACTAAAAATTCAACTCCTCAACCCAGGTCTTGCTATTCTTTAATAAGGTTTCAATAACCACACGCAATGTTCTTAAAGTAGAGAAACCTGCAGTCATTTGTCAATATTTTCTTATATTTTACTGCCTACATCTCACAATTCAAAACACACTACAGAACATCTGGTACTCTTGTCACAGGTCACCGTGGATTTGTGTGTGCGTGTATATACATATACACATGTACATATACACATATACACATGTACATATACACGTTTATATACATATATTTATGTCAACAAGGTTGAGAATCCTTGCAGTTCTGAAGAGCCCTCCTCTACACTGCTGAGGGAAGAACAGAGCCTGCTTCGCTATGTACTGCATCTGGGAAAAAATATTTGCTGAAAGCCTAAATCCCCTGACAGGGTGGAGTTTCTTGGCACCCAACTCAGAGGACACAGCAAAGTGTTCCTATTAAAAGATTAACACTCCTCAGAAGTAATACTAGAAAATAACTTTGAACAATAAATGAGTACTTTTATTAGCATCATCCATAAACTGTTACGAACAGTATTTTCAGACCTCTCCAAAGTATGTGTTCATTCAACAAGTTCAGAATGATGAACAACAGAGCAGAGTATACACATTCTACAGTGATGACTTCGATCAAAAGCCTTAAGATAACATTTGCTCAGGGCAAAACACTATTTCACTTCCTTTTCACATAGTTCCTCAAAAAGCAATAATCTTAAAAAGACTTCCTGTTCTAACTGAAAGAACCACAGTTCAGTTTCTCCCACTCACACCTTCTCTAAGCTATATATTTTTTCCCTTTTATGCATTACGCAGGTAACTGATAATAGGAAAAGGCGACAGATTAGAAGTCTCTGAAAGACAAAGGAACTTTGCCTGGTCACATAATGGGCCACATCCCAATTTCTGTTCCGCAGTCCTGAATTCATGTTCATGTATTTGAAGACCAAGCTGCAGAGGCTGTCACTAGCCTGTGAGAATAACTTCTACAGCCATTTCTTCAGCCTGACTTCAGAGATTATCAGCAAGATTTTTAGAAGGATTTCAGGAGATCATTGTTTTATGATTTACATGGTGAAAATAAGAACCATGAAAAAAACTTTTGATGGACCAGTTTTACATCACAAAACAAAGCTTCACCTAATGTATTTTTTTTCCAGAGGAAGATACCAATTTCAAGTCAATTTCATATGGAGGCATGTCAAAATGAACAATTTTCAGTTTTTTGTTCAATTTCGATAAAGTAAAATGTTTTGGTCTGACTTTATTATCTTTGAGGAACCATAAAAGACAAAGCTGGAAAGTTCTAGTCTCTTAAACATGTTCAACTACTACATCAGTATATCTTTCTACAATGCCGCACTCAGAAAAAGCCATCCTTTTGATGGTGAACAAAGGTAAATTCTCTCTGAGGAACTGTTATTTCCCATCTTCGTACCATTTTACTGATGTATCATCAAAACAGTACTTCCCAACTTAGCTTATTAGTTGGTCACATGATTCCATGTCCAATTTTTTGTTAATTATTGGATATTTTTGTATAGCCTAGCATCCGTTTACTATTACCTTTCCCTTTTATAAGTTCTGTTACCATCTTGCAGGAATGATTTGACGAAATTTGTTCTCTATTAATGTATCAAATGTCTATGTCTGTTAGTCATCACATTATTTTTCAGATATTGCGAATAATTCAATTATTTTTTCCAGGTTACACTGGTCTGATTGTTGCATAGTTCTTCATTTTAAGAACATTCTTTTTTTCTTCAATCTTAGGCAAGGGAAGGGAAGAAGAAAAAAAGAATATCTTCTGTAAATTCTCTTTTAAAATCAAGAATTTCTCCAGTTCTTTTAATTATTCTTTCATATCCTGTTAGCAGTTCTGACTGGAGACTTGTTTTGAAGATTGGTAAGAATCAGCCAACTCACCTTGAATTCAATTATTTCTGTAAGATTATTTTTTATTAATAATCAGAGCAGAGAGAAGAAACAGAGACTACTGAAAAGCAATTACACTGTTGCTTTCTTGTTTATTTTTATAAAAAACCTAAATCCAGAAATGAGTGTCATTTTTTTCTTTATTTTCACGCTGTTTGGCTATTGCTTTGTTCCTTAGCAATAAACCACTTCTGATTTATCTGCACAGACTTTCAATCCTTTGTTCCAGATCAGGTTGCTGTCACATGAAATTGGGATCCTTTTCTATTATCTTGTACATAAAAGAACTATTTTGGAGTCCGATATACACAGTTATTTTTAAATCTTCAGTCCTATAAAGCTGTATCTATAAAACTGTAGAAGAACAGCAAACTAAAAATGTTGATGTTGAATGGAAAAGACTACAGTAGTAGCTTTTTGTTTCTTCCTAGGTACTCTGCTTACAAATTTGCACCAGATATTTGTTCCTCCCAAGGAAAACATTGGGAAATACCTCTGATGAAGTCCAAATTATAGAATAGCAAATGTAAGATGAACTCAATGTATTACACACTAACTTCTGCAATTTAAAATGAAAACAATAAGAGACACCCATTAAAAATGAGCTCAAAGGGGCTCATTTTCAAAGCATTGAAGCATAAGGCCACTTGCAAAAATATATGCCCAATTACACGCTTAATCTGCATGCACAATTACTGTGACTTCATGTGACACTCAAGTATTGAAACTCAACTGACCATTTTCATGCACGCAACCTGATTAGCATTTGCAATCACAGTAAGTGAACATTCAGATTAAATGAGCAATTATGCACGCATTTTTGCACATGGCCCTGAGCTTCTAATATTTGGAAAAATCCGATCCTGAAGGCTGGATTCCTCTCTTGAATGCACAGAACTCCTACCGTTCCATTAAAAGGGTAACCAAGAGCAGAATGTGTTTTCATATGTTCTCACTGCACACACCTTTTATAATTAATATTTTCTTACATTGAAAATTTAGCCCAAATCCATAAGTTTGTCTTTAAATAGTGAAATCCTTTAACTGTCTCACTTATCCAACCTACATTGAAATATACAAGCTATTTATCAACTCCTTGGAGTTTACATATTGAAATGCCAACACATACTTAACTAATGCTGAGAACTCAGCACCGCAATACAATGAACAATGAAACACTCTTGTACTCCAAAAACTGTTTCCTGCTCTGTGCTTCATATTCATCTATGGGTACAAAAGGAAGAGGGTAACAAGAATCTGAAAAAGGAAACTAGAAGGTAAATATGAAAATGAGAAAAAAGTAATGAACCAATTAAGGAGCAAAGGGGAGTGATATACAAATAATAGAGCAAATAACCTTTGGTGGTTTAGTAGGGGGAAGAAAAGAAGAGACACATATATATGACCAGAAATCAGAAGAATTTTATATTCAGGACTAAGATGAACAGATTAAGAAAGTCATCCTACGAAAGTTAAAAAACGGATAAAGCCAGTAGGTCTTCACTGTATGTGATAATAGTATTAATGAATGACAAATTTATGAAGTGTTTTTCAGCTGCAGGCCTCAGAATTCTTTACATAAATGGATATTATTCTACCACTGTAAGGAAAGAAGACTCAAAGCACAGAGAAGTTCTATCATACCCTAAGCAACATTCAGAAGCCAAGAAGTAGAATTTAGGTTGCTTACCTTATCCTCCAGTGTTCTTGAGAACCCTCAAAGAAAGAGCTACAATGAGAACTGAGTTCTTTGTGCACAACCATTAGACTACAGTAAACTAGTGAGTTTCTCCACAGGTAAAATATGTGTGGCCAAAGGGAAGACAAAAGGATTTCCTAAAACAGAAAATCCCAGACTGTTGTCTCATAAGTGTTATTAAGGAGTTTCAGAGGCCACACTAATATTCAACCATTCAGTTATTCCGTAAAGTAGCTTCAAACTGTCATCCCTTAAATAATTGTAATTTTTGTGTTCAATATGTGTCTCTTACCAGTATTTATATAAATGTACTCAGCACAGAATTTGTGCAGTTTAAATGGTCATATGTAGAGAATTGTTTCTTGCTTTTTAAGAATTGTTTCCTAAATCCTAGTATTTCTGTAATAAAGAACTCTACTGTCCTATTAAACTACTGTTTGTATGAACATTATAAATGCCAATTGGTACTTTGTAGAGTGTCTGTTACTGCAAGTGCATTTTACTCAGGTTTAACTATGAAGGATTGCATCCCACCTAGTTTTTATGGCTAAATCTCTAATGACTCTATTGTGCATTTAAGTTGTTTCCCATGCTCATGACTTCCTGTGCAATGAAAAGGGAACAAAGTCCAGGTGAACGCTTCAAAAATTGGCATAACGACACCTTTACATCTGCCCCACTTGCCTTCTAGAAACAGTCCTTACCCAACATCTGAAAAGGTCTGCACGGAGGACAAAGGAACGCCGTATGTAGTGACGTAGTATTTGGGAGTGCATATTCCTTCATGCTCTCTGAACCTTATAAGAGTAACATAATCTCTTCCCCAGCACCTTCACCTGCAGGAACTGTTGGTATGACAGCATAGCAAAATGAACCACAGGGTATTCAGAGCCATGTTACCAAGGAAAATGAAAAAACAGAAAGATTGCCAGAGCAGGACCTGTACATTTTCTAACTTCCATTTCCGGCAGAGTCCAGTGAACAAAGAGGTTCATTCAGTGTCCTCAGTGGCATCTTCCTTTTGAGAAAAGCTCCACATTACAAACTTCAGTCAGTGACACGCAGTAATATTCTTAAACTCTCTGTCCCCTCCTGTAGAGTCGCTGCATCTTAAAACATGACTCTTCCCAAACAATAGCGATAGCAGATTTTGCAAAGAGGAGTGGTCCTGTAGTCATAGGGGTAAAAGGAAGCATCTTAGACGTCTTACTGCAGTGAGGAGAGTCATATGGGTATGGGCACACCACTTTTTTTGCTCCAAAAATCAAGATGCTAACTCCCCAAATCATCTGAGGATCCATTATGAGGATAGGGAGTAAAACGTACAGTTTTTATTTTTATAATTGTCTGTTGCATTAGATAGAACTGACCAAGAAGTTCTCTCCATTGTCTCTTAATCTATATTTATATCAACAGCTCTGAAGACAGGGGTCACGTATTGGTTCTATGCTTACACTTTATCTAATAGCAACAGGAGCTTCTACAATACAGATACAAAGCTGACAGTAACTGTCAGGTTTTCAGCAGATAGCAACAGATATTTTTAGCAGCCTAAAAAGGTGTCTTTGGGGGAATTTGCATTATTTCTGTAGTTTTGACCCTCCAGCAGAATGTGAAAACTGTCACAACTCTTAGATCAAAATGCTGCTGCAGTGCAATTGTCAATTTCTTATTCACCAAAATTTGCATGTACTTCTTTTCGAGGCCTGATAACATGATAACAAACACCTGATGTGGATCATGTCCAGGAAAAAAAAAGAGTCAGAAAAGTCAGAATCAGCTTTGCTTGCTACTAATACACTTTATTTGGATAGAAATTGCCTTGACAACAGTGCAGGCATGGTGTGATAAAAAAAAATTACATTTTTCCCTATTTCTGCTTCTGCTGGACGTAGTCCTTCCTGAAGATGGAATTAACAAAAGCATTGGTACCACTCATGTTAATAATCTTGTTGTTCTGCTCTGTGGTGACACAATATATTTCAGAATGGCAACTGGCAAGGTAACATTGCAGCAGTGCTGAGATGTGATGAGTCCTACTAAAGGAAACAGTTCTTTCTCATGTTCTGTTACACTGAATCGAACACAGCAATATATATTAAATACACATGAAAAAGCAGTACTCCTGTTTTTCACTGGTTCATATTTGTTAGAGTGATGAATAAAATTAGGCTCTGAACATCAAGGATGTCAGGAAAGGAAGTCCTTTACTAAAGGAACCTTCCACAGTCTTACCTATTTCATGGAAAAACTACCTTGGAACAAGAAAGATTTTCAGAGGGAAATAAGGAAAACCTACTGCCTTTTTGAAAGTCTTTTAACAAAGACCCTTTTTGCTCTCAGTGTGAATTTTCTTAACCCTTGTTTTTGTGGTAGCAAGTCAGACTGAGTATAGTATTTAAAAATATTTTTTTCACATAATATCTAAGCCTGCTTTCAAAACTCAAGTAGCGATATAGTTACCTGGACTTTACTATATATTTCAGCTTCAAATCTCACCTGTGATTTAAACATGCTTTGTCTTTCATTTCAATCCAGTTTCTGTGACTCAAAACCCTGCACTAGACTAGAGTATGGTAATAGCGGCAATTATGTCATTGAGTATGCAGCACTACTCTCAAGTTAAGGTTTCACACCTGGGTGTCATTATTCTCTCTCGTATCAATTTATTATTTAAGGACTTATTATTTGAAAGCTCTTACAGTGCTCTGGCAATTAGAGTTGCAGAGATTCTGTCTGCAGTAAGTGTATTTATTTTGCTCTCCTAGTTTTTCTGATAGAAAAATTAAATCTGTTTATAGTTCAGTAGTGACAGACTACTCTGAAACTGCCAATATTGCCCAGCTCCTCTTTAATCATCTATAAGAAAAATATTATTAGTTGAGGGTCTTTATTATGGGTATACACATCGAAATAGGAAATACAATTGTGATAATAATACATATAAATATCTCAATTTTATTTGTATTAGTAGACCAAAATTGATTTTTACACTGGAAACACAACAGTTGGGAATGTCACATAGTAGCTTACAAAGGAAATAAAATTCCCCAATTTAAAAGCAGGAACAAAATTAATTCTTCCTTACTAATATTAAATATATAGTAATTATGTTATGGTATTTGTGTTATGGTTTTTTATTCAAGCTAGGTCTGTGCATCACAACTCTCTGGAAACCTAAATTGTTGGAGACAATCAGCTCTGGAAGTTTTGTCATTTAAGGAAATTGCCACAAATAACATATTCTTGGCCCTCATATACTGCAAAAAAGCAGAATAATTTTTCTGTCCTCAAGATTATATTTATCCTTGTTAGGATAAACCAAGCCTCTCCTCTTTTATTGATGGAATGGCTACTTAATAAAGAGAGAAAGAGAAAGTGGGGAAAAACCTCATACACACAGATGTATACACTTGCATGAAGATATTTGCATGCCTGTACGTGCACGTATTCAGCAGTACACTCTTGGGAGTATTTGCATCTTTATGCTCAAAATGTTGCCAGAGCTTTGCTCTTTAGGTGAACATACAAGACCTTCAGAGATATGTGACCAAGTTTTCAGATCATCTGTAAAGTAATTTAAATTAGTATTTGAAAATTAGCTAAAATATTCCTAGTTTACATAGAATTGCAAAGCATACTGGATCTTAAGAAGAGAAGAATCATGGATACATTCTATAGCCTAACATTCATTGCCTGATGTGTCACTCATTCCATCTCTTACGCGTATATATCACTATACCTTACACCCACTTACTGATATACAGTTTTCACTAGTTTATATATCTTGCCTCAGAAACAGAAGCTCAGAAGGTTAATTCTTTTCACTTCTTTCCTGGTGTAAAGTTGCTTGGCTAGGCCCATATCTGTTTAATCACAAACACGCTTGTCTTTTTCTGTTACCACGTAGCATTTTATGTTCTTGTATTAAAAAAGTCAATAAAAATAGTGTGTTGACATTAAAAAGAGAGAAGGATAAAGAAATCCAAAGGCAGATCAGGTATGCAGTACCCTATCAGCCTCTCTTCAGCCAGAAAAATAAAAAAATGAAAACCTGTGATGTTTACCTCTACATATACTCTCTTACCCAAGAATACTCTCAAATCCCCTTTTCACCTGATCTTGAACTCAGAAATCGCAAAGATGGAAAGAAAGAGAAATCAAAAAACATAATTTCCACAGCTAATAATGTTTTCCTTGAATAGCAAAAGAAATCACAAATATGCGAATCGCTTCTTGTAGAAAATTCGCAAAAGACAGGCAAACGCAAAAGCATGTATAATTCAAGTTTGTTTGGGTTTAATAATGTCTATAGTGAAAGGTGCCATTATTTAAATACAAGTTAAAAACTATACAGTTATTTATTTTACGAATACATAAGTTATAAAAAAATAACCTGATAACATAAATACACAGAGAAATAACAGGAAATTCTTGGAAGCAATTTTCTGTGGCAAACAGGAAAATGATTTTGTGCAATGTTTAAACTTGGAAATGACAAGTATAGCAATCATCACATAATAAGTTAGAAGATCATAAAAAAGCTTCAGTTTTAGTACACAAAGTCTTTCTGATACAGGCCACACCCATCGCATGTTTAATAGTACCTTTCACTTGAACAGTAATAGCTCTTCACTGGTGGTGCTGGCCAAGATCGTGATAATTTAATACATACATACTGTGTCATGCCTGAATGACAGCTATCTATTTCATTTTTGAGGCACCTGTCACCGCATGGTGTGCAGTAACATGCACAGCTAGTTATGTGATATTTCCTCTAAGCACATCATCCATTTTTTGTGTCTTTTTATATGCCCTTCAGAAAGGGCAGCATTGAAACTAACAGTCTTAAATTTTCATCTGGGAATTATGTGGCTAACTGACATTGAGAAATGGACTTTCAGTAGTGTTATTTGAGCAACCCACAAGAACAAAACAGCATAAATTGAAAGAGAGCACTGGAATAAAGCAACAAGTGACCCAAAAAACTTAAAGAGAAATCTTAGTGAAGGTCAGAAAATATTTGTAACTTCCATTCGTCACCATTTCTCATGTGCTAATTTGTACCAAAACTAAATATTAAAATAAACATATGCATAACATAAGCGAAGATTTTCTGCAGTTCATCACCAAGATTTCACAAGTACAAGAAGAGCTGGACATCTTTCTAATTGACTCTTCTTTCATGAAGAGCTATAAGGGCCACATTAAAATATCTATCTAGAAAAATGAAAAGCAGACTTGATATTTGCTTCAGTCATTGGCATTCAGAGGACTTTTATACCGTGACTTTGTAATTTTAGTCATTTAATCATAGTAGGTTTGTAATCAGTACAGAGAAAAAGGCACACCAATGAACGATCCTGTTTGCCAAAGCAAATTTATAAATAAGAAGGAGGAAGGACCAAGTACTTATCTATCCATTCCTCCATTATTGCTCAGAGAAGAGGAAAAAGTGCTGAATTTCATGAGCGGAATCGCACCCTTATGTCACATTTTGTAGAATCACTTAAAGATCAAAATTAGAGTGGAGACACAAAATGAACCTTCAAATATTTTACATTTTAGCTTGCTCTGTTTTTGATGCAAAAATAATTCTCTTCTCATAATGGTGCTGACCAGATTTACACTGGGTGCAAACAACAACTGAAAGGTGAGAAATGAAATTAGAGAATGCGGGATTTAAGGAATCTTGACTGTAAAGAGAACTAGCCCATGAAGCAAGGTCAGAGCAAGACTTTTACCAAGGTAGGCCAAGGTACCCTAGAGTAAATTTTTTAAAAGTACTACCCCTAAACTAAAAAGGGAAGTAATAATACTCAGCCACATTAATTCTTTCTAGATTTTCTGCTTTATAAAATGACAGTTTGAAACATCATTGTTTGTCAAACTGGGTGCTTCATATAATCATTCATTGCAATGTCAGTTATCATTGAACACAATATAGGAAATGAGATTCGTAACTTCTGAATAGAGGTTTTTAAAAATTGCTCTTTAGTTTATGCACCAACCAAAAAAGCAGTAAAAATAAGGGATGCGCAAAAATCTGTAGACCTTACTTTCTGTCTTTAAGCAATTGCCAGTAAAAGGTATTTATAAGCTTGGATTCCTGGAAAAATATAGAACTCAGATTCCTTTTGGATGGGGATACTTTTGAGAATGTTGCCATCTTAAAAGAAAATGACTAAAGTCAGATGAGACACTCAAAAACCCCTTTTTCTCTTGAAAAAAAGGTCTTTTGGCAGACTAAAACCAAGTAGTTTAATACAGTCTGTTGCAAAATACATACCTCTTCACAAGAAGACAGCTAGGAAATTATCTTTAGTTCTTGATGAAAGTGATAAAGATTTACCATCCTTGTTAATATTTCCTTGCATTTCATTACTTTTGAAGTGTTTATGTTACAGCAATTGCTCTTGAACACCTGGTTCATTTTTGCTACATGTAAATACTTAGCCCACAATTTCTTAAACTTCAAATTAATTCATTTCCAAGAGACTTACTGATTTTATAGCCAAAGAATTTAATAGAGCAGCCTAACTTGACAGCCACTCAAATGAGTTACTAAATGTAAAGGTTGTGCTGCTTTTCCTGCTGTTGTCCCTGGAAGTGACTTTAGCAGGTCCTGGATTTCATATGATATCTATTCCAAAGTGCCAAATTCTAAAGCTTAACTATAGCTTAGGCAAAAATCAAAGAAATAAGCCACTAACTTGCTACATTACAAAGCTGTGAGACATGCTGTAGAAATAATTACCAGACTTGGTCTTGCTGGCCAACAGGTAGATAGTGGATACCAAGGTGGCAGAATGACAGCGGTAGAATGGCAGGTCCAAGTAAGATTCTGTCCTGAAGGAGAACAACGAAACGGAAAAAGTAGGAACCTGGCATATTATCTTTGAAACAAAGTGAATAAGGAATGAGGAAGTGTTTTCTTCTTTCAATTTAGTTTTTTCTTCAGTTAAATGAGAACAGTGTGTAACACTGCACACCACTGATCCTATTGAGCTAGCAAGATGCAAGAAAAGTAATCTGGAAGCATCAAGATATTAGAACTCTGCTAAGCTTCAGCAACAGTATTCCTGTTAAATACAATGATGAAAGGAACCATCTGTAGAGAACCTACCACCATTTTTGTTCATCTGTCGGATATCCAAACACTTTTGAAGTGAAACCAACATTGATAAATTCTCAAGAGCCAAGGACTTTTATTTTTTCTAAAGCATCCAGTTGCATTTACACTGGGATTTTTTAACATATAAGCCCTCAGAGCTTCCATCTTGATCTGAAAAATAAGTAATGTTATGGATAAAATAAGTCCCAGTATGTCAAGATGAAGAAATAGATCCCTAAGTTACCTAACTCATAAATATTTTCATCAGAAACAGAGAACTGAAAAATTTCTGTTCCCACACACCTTGTGTTTCATTCAATCCAATTTATCTATTATGTCAAAAAATCCTATATAAACTTCACAGTTTTACATATACCCCTGCTTCACTGTATAAATGTAGTAGAGAATCAACAGTCTGTAACAAAAATAAGAAGCAATTAAATAAAACCGGAAAAATATTTTTCTTGTGCAACAAAATCGACAGAGTATATTAACCATCTGGATTCTTATGTAGAATACTTATTAACAGCAAATAACAAGAGTTATTTGTCCGTCTATGTTCTCTGGATACTTTCTATACTGTCTCTCTCATGCACACCAAGAATGAATTAGACAGTTTGCAGTGTCATTCAGCTAAACACATTCATAGCCTTAAGTTTCTTGTCAGTTCTTATCCATTTTCAATATCTGAGTCAAATTTAATGTGTTTTTATTATGTTTTTCCCAGTATCAGGTCTTTCAAAAATCCTACTTTGACATTTAGAAAACAACCATGCCTATGAAAGCTATTAACACCTAAAGAGATTCTATTAATATTTGTTTAGAAACTACACATTCTCCAAACAGTGTAAATATGTTTCTCATGCATGGGGTTTTTTTACTGTTTTGTTAATCATTACTGCCAGATTGTATATTTGGATGTGCCTGTAAGTCATTTCTGTGTCCAAACCGTACAGCTTATTGTCCTAAATGCTGAATGCAGCAAACAGTTCCACACAGTTAACTGTAAGTTAAATAATTATCACATTTAAATGTTCTGGTTTCTCCTGTGCTTTAAGGTCAGTAATCTAAAAGTCTGATTTACCATTCATTATATCTTTTCTCTTACTATGCTTAAGTGCTCCTAGGGTTTCCTTCCTCTTTACAAGCCAAGTTTTTCTATAACACTAATCACTTGACACATACACTGGTTATTTCAAATCTCTTTATTTAAAAAAGACAATTACTACAATGGCTGAAAATTATTTTGTGCAAAACAAGAAAAATTTCAAAGTTGATCACAAAATTGGTATGTTCAGGAAGAAATCATTAAAACTCATTGGTGGAAATAGAGCAGGAGACAAAGAAGCATCAATGGTCCAAAATTAAAATGACATCTAAGCTCGTAATTTTCCTCCCTATGAAATTTTCAGGGAAAATATTAATTTCAGGAAAAAAACATTTTTTACCAGGGTGGGAGGAGTGATAGAATGCGCAGATAGACCGACAAAGTACACATTTTTAGCCATCTCTTGTGTTTGATTGCTCCAGATAATACCTAACTTTTTACTTCACTTATAACTTAAGAACAGTGCTGGAGAGAGAACATAAGAAGGCAGACAATAAGACTCAGAAATCATGAATATTACATATTTTCATGGCAGCTGCAGCATTATGGAATTTTTCTTGGAAGTTTGAGGTTTCCTAAAAAAAAAAAATTAGAATTAAGAATGGTTATTTTACTGCTCCAGTTTTGGAAAAATACTCTTTATGTGTCACTTGAAAGGAAAAAGGAAAGTAAGTATAGATTCATTGAAGCAGTTCTCAGATCTCTCTCCACACTGAAGACCTGAACAGTAAGAGGCAGGAATGTAAGATTTGCATGACTAGTTTCTTCATGTGAGTGGACCATTAGTTCCTAAATTGCCAACGTCATAGAAAGGAAGGATGCCGCTCTTCATATGTTCTGTTTTGACTTTGCTGATGATCATTTGCAAATCTATAGCTATTCCTGTAGGAATATGTAGTAGTGTTATTTTCATAGTAAAAGTCATACTGTTAACTATTCTGTTGCTACTGTTAGAAAAGAAATCAGGCTGATAAAGTTGTACCATTTGCCATGATAGTCATCTCTTTTCCGTATGATGAGAGAGTGACATTTAGAAGATGGCGGCACCTTTCCCTGAGTCTCCAGTTTAATGAGGAAAAAGTAAATCGAAAGGTAGTAACGACCTTTCCTAGCTCAGAAGGGCATCCCATCAGAATCAACAAGAACTTGAGTACCCTTTAGATCCACACATTTTGTGTTGACCTACCAGCTTACTGACAAATCAGAGGGTTGTGGCTAGTGTCTGTACTGTTATCACCAATGTTGTAATTTTTTCTTTCAAAGAGGTTTTTTCTTTATTATCTTGTAATTTTTCAGCTGTGATTTTAAGGCAGGGATTTGGAACCAATGTAGAAAGATTTTCTCTAGGCCAAAACCTAGCAAGCAAAACAACCTCAAAAGAGAACAGGTAAAATTGACTGCAGCTACCCAGAAAGATCTAAACTATCAGACCCTGTAGTAGCATGTTCTCCTGAGCTTGTCTCACTGAAATATGGCCAGGGCAACAACTCCTGCTCCTTGAAGTTATTTTTTTAATTCGCACACAGCAGCTTTGTGAAGGCATAAAGATTCCAGAAAGTTTTTCTGTGACATTGAGAACAGCTCAAAACTAAAACACTTTTTCAGAGTCTTAGTCCAGAATATCATGAGCTTATTCAGAAATTTCCCATGTTTATTCTGGATCTATGGGAAGAGGGAGAAAAACAAGCACCTTGCATGCTATCAGTATTTGAAATCTAAGCACCTGTAGAAATGCCAGAGGCTGCCCCTTATCAATATAAAAGACAAATTCTGTTAATTTCAGTTACCAGTAGAAAATCCAATGTACTTCCAGGTGAAATACAGTTATGTGTCTCGATTTCATACTATTATGTTCTGAGTTCTCTGAAAGCTACAAAAAAGCCCTAGGGAGTTAATTGGGAAATAAGGTTGCCACATAATATTTTTGTTGCTTTTGAGGCTTTCAGGAATCACCCCAAGTAAAAAATTATAGAAGCATAAAATCATAGAGTGTTCTCAGTTGGAGGAGACCCATAAGGATCATTGAGTCCAGCTCCTGTCCCTGGACAGAGCAACCCCAACATTCACACCGTGTATCTGAGGGCGTTTTCCAAATGCTTCTTGAATATTGTCAGGCTTGGTACTATGACTACTGCCAAGGGGAGCCTGTTTCAATGCTCCACCACCTTCTGGGTAAAGAGCCTTTTCCTAGTATTCAACCTAAACCTCTCCTTGGATGTATTCCTGCCATTTCTTTGGATCCTATCACTGGTTGCCAGAGAGAAGAGGTCAGCGTCTGGTCCTCTTCCTTCCTTTGTGAGGAAGTAGTAAACTGTACTGAGGTCTCCTCTCAGTCTCCTCTTCTTCAGCCTGAAAAGATCAAGTGACTTCAGCCACTCCTCGTATGCCTTCCCCTTTAGACCCTTCACCAACTTTGTGACCTCCTCTGGACACTCTCCATAGATTGATGTCCTTTTTATCCTGTGACACCCAAAACTGCATACAGTACTCGAGGTGGGGCCACACCAGGGTGGAGCAGAGTGGGACAAACCCCTCCCTCAACAGGCTGGGAATGTCGTGCTTGATACAACCCAGGACACGGTTGGCCCTCTTGGCTGCCAGGGCTCACTGTTGACTCATATTCAACTGCACATCGATTCAAACCCCCAGATCACTTTCCTCAGGACTATTCTCCAGCCTCTCACTACCCAGTCTGTAAGTATATTCAGGATTGCACTGTCCCAGGTGCAAAACTTGGCACCTGACCTTTTTAAACTTTATGCAACTGGTGATTACCCAGCTCTCCAACTTGTCCAGATCCCTCTGCAGAGCCTCTTTTCCCTCAAAGCTATCAACAGCTCTCCCCAATTTTTTATCATCCACAAACTTAGATTTTAAGCCTTCAAGTCCTACATCTAAGTCATTTCACAGTTTCACAGTATCACAAGGTTGGAAAGGACCTCTGAGATCATCAAGTCCAACCTATAACCCAACACTAACACCAACCCATCATCAAAACCATGGCACTCAGTGCCTCATCCAGTCTCTCCTTAAACACCTCCAGGGTCGGCGACTCCACCACCTCCCTGGGCAGTGCATTCCATTTAAGAAGATTTTGAAGAGTATTGGCCCTGAGATGGATTGCTGTGGAACCCCACTAGAAAATGGTAGCCAGCCCAATGTAATCCCTTTAACTAAAATACTTTCAGCCAGGCCTGTCAGCCAATTGCTCACCTATTGCATTATATGTTTATCCAGTGGTATTCTAGACTTTTTTGTTCAGAAGGATTACATCTACTGTCTTCCCTTGGTCAGCTAGGTGGGTAACCTTGTCATAGAATGAAATCAAGTTTGTTAAGCGGGACCCTCCCCTTGTAAATCCCTGCTGGATAGGACCAATGACTGTGCTGTCTTTTAGGCGTTTTGCCATAGGTCCCAGAATAATTTCTCCGTAATCTTACTATGCATTGAAGTGAGAATGACGGGCCTGTAGTTACTGGGATCACTCCTCCTGCCCTTTTTGAAGACTGGAACAACATTTGCCAGCTTCCAGTCAGATGGTACCTCTCAAGATTCACAAGAGTTTTGGAAAATCATTGACAGGAGCTTCCCCATGGTATCAGCCAGCTCTTTAAGTACCCTCAGATGAACCCCATCAGACCCCATAGACTTACAGTGATCCAACTGAAGCAGCAAATCCCACATAAGTTCAGGGTGGGTTAGGAGTTTATCGTTTGTACCCGGTCATCTAGCCCAGGACTCTGGGGTGCCTAGCCCATCATCAGTGTTGAAGACCAATGCAAAGAAAGCATTAAATGTCTCTGCTTTTCTGTATCATTTTTTGTTAGGTGTTCGTGTTTATCAAGTAATGGGCTGATGTTATTTCTGTCCTGGTTTTTGGTATTAACATATTTTAAAAAGCCATTTTTATTGCCCTTCATAGTACTGGCCAGCTTCAAGACTAATTGAGCTTTGGCAGCTTAAATTTCTACTCTACACCAGAAAACAGCATTGCTGTAGTCTTTCTTTGTCAACTGTCCTTGATTCCACTGTCCATACACCTTTCCTTCATGCCTTAGTTTCAGTAGAACCCCTGTTCGACTAGGCTGGTCTTCTACTTCACCTGCTTGACTTCTGGTGCTTCAGGTATGCCTGGTCATGTGCTCTTAGGAGGTAGTACTTAAAAAGCGACCAGCACTGATGGACCCCAGCAGCTTCAACGAACCATATTTAAATAGTATGTGATTCAATAAATATTTACTCTCAGTCTGAGCAGTAGTTATCTTTTTTAAGTACATATTTTATACAAATAGCAATGTCTAGTTCAGTTTCTAAAAGTAATGTCAAGGGAAGTGTTAGTCTAGTGTAATACAATATAAATAAGTCCTGAGTGCTAAGATAAACGAATAAGGAGGAGAAGAGCAGATATTGCCACTCATAAAAAAACTAGGCTGTTTTAGCATGTAAGTAGGAAATTTAAGGCTGCATAGAACTTCTTAATGATTCCTATTAACTCATTTCTTAAAACATCTTCTACAATCAGAATAAGTAAATAATCCTTTAAGGGGAAAACTAATCCTTCTGAAGAGAAAACTAATTCTATGACTGAAGTGTTTTAATTTAAACTAGTGCCATTGTGTCAGGCTTTTTTTTCTGAAACTTGTAGTGTCACAGTGAGCCAGTTCCTAGTAAGTGACATTATCTATGGTCACAATTTTGTTGCTAATTATTGGTTAAGGAAACAGCTTTCAACAACAAACTCAGTTTCTTCTCATTTTAGTACAGCCTTACAAAAGCAATAGAAATGCTCAGTTTGACATTAGGCTTTAGGAAATAAATGCTCTAATTTACTGAAGCAGTGCTCATAGTGTATACACCCATCTGTCTTTTTCCTCTCCCTGCATGATCCTAAATCTCCTTCATGCCAGTTCTTCATGCCTCTTTCCCATCTCATATAATCCCAGGTCCTGCCTCCTCAATTGCTGCCACATTTTATTATTCTTGCTCAATTGTGTTTGGGTTTTTCTTTCCATCTTTTCCTCTTCCTCCTTAGTTATGTTTTTTTTTTCTCTTCAGCAATCTTTCTACTCCCAACACTATTTCCAAGTTATGGATGAGACATTCCACTCTTCACATTATCTGAAAACCAGAATGGGAGCAATGAAGTATAATTTTTGTGCCTAGCAACTGAATACTCCAGAGCAGTAACTGCACCGAAAATCTCACCTAGTTTTCAAGTTCCAAGTAGACACCAACTGGTACATACACCACCAGCCATCATGGAAGAGCACGGAGGAGCAAGAAGATGCTCATTTAGTAGTCAGAGTCTCTAGAAAATTTACTGGCAAATTTTAACATAACTCCATCAAGCACATGAAAACTGAAATCTGTGTGTCTTACCTAAGCATAGGCAGCCTTCCATGAGAAAAAAAAAGGACATACCTGAAACAAAACACCTCTACAAAAATTTGTGTACTACGTATGTACACTACTACAAATGTAGACAGCACGTTCTCATCAAAGTAGTTGCAAAAATATGCAAATATAACATACTGTAATTATCTTAGCAGATTCTAAGGAGTAATTGAAATGTTTGAGCCAAAAGAGTCTCAAAAAGTTTTTTGTTTAAATCTGCTTTAAAAAGACACATAGAATAAAAAATCTCAGATCTCAGTCATAGCTGACAAAACTCTGAAACTGATAAGCAAATGAAAGAAGATCTTACAATAAAAAAATCAGTATGGTATGTGCGTTCCTGCCGTCTCTGTGTTGTCCGTAACCGTAACAGTTTCTTAGAATCAGCATTTGATCTCCCTCTCTCTCCCTCTCTCTTAGAATACCCTCCAAACATTTAACTCCAGCAAGCAGCAAGTACAGTGATAGTAAGGAAGTAATACTAAGAAGAAAAAAAAAAAGAGTGAATTTATAGAATCATAGAATGGTTTGGGTTGGAAGAGACGGTAAAAGTCATCTAGTCCAATGCCCCTGCAATGTGCAGGGACATCTTCAACTTGATCAGGTTGCTCGGAGCCCTGTCTAACCCGACCTTGAATATTTCCAGGGGTGGGGCACATCTGCCACCTATTTAGGCAACCTGTTCCAGTGTTTCACCACCCTCAGCATGAAAAATCTCTTCTGAATATCTAGCCTAAACATCTCCTCTTTTAGTTTAAAGCTGCTACTCCATGTCCTATCGCTATAGGCCCTGCTAAAAAGTTTTTCCACATCTTTCTTGTAAATCCCATTTAATTACTGAAAGGCCACAAAAAGGTCTCCTTGTAGTCTTTCTTGTTCAAGCTGAACGACCCCAACTCCCCCCAACCTCTCTTCACAGAGGCAGTGTTCCAGGCCTTTGATCATTTTTGTGGCCCTCCTCTGGACCCGCTCCAGCAGGTCCATGTTTTTCCTGTGCTGAGGGCTCCAGATCTGGAAGCAGAACTCCAGGTGGGTTCTCACCAGAGCAGATGTGGCAGAATCACCTCCCTTGACTTACTGACCAAACTTCTCTTGATGCAGCCCAGGACATGGTTGGCCTTCTGAGCTGCAAGTGCATGTTGCTGGCTTATGTACACCTTCTCATACACCAGGACCCCCATGTCTTTCTCTGCAGGGCTGCTCTCAATCTCTTCATCTCCTAACCTGTATTGATACTGAGGGTTGCTCTGAACCAGGTGCAGGACCTTGCACTTTGCCTGTTGAACCTCATGAGGCTTTCACAAGACATCTCCAGCTTGTCGAGGTCCCTCTGGATGGCATCCTGTCCCTCAGGGCTGCCAACCTCACCACTTCAGCTTGGTAACATCCGCAAACTAACTCAGGGTGCACATAATCCCATTAACTATGTCATTGATGAAGATAATAAACAACACTGTTTCCAGAAGAGACCCCTGAAGGATGCCATTTGTCACTGATCTCCATCTGAACATCGAGTCACCGACCACTACTCAATGAGTGTGACGATCCAACAAATTTTTTTTCCACTGAATAATCCATCGATCAAATCCATATCTTTCCAGTTTAGAGAGAAGGATGTTGTGGGGGACCTTGTCAGACCTTAGAGAAGACCAAATGGATGACATCTGTGGGTCTTCCCTTGTTCACTGATGTAGTCACTCCATCGTAGAAGGCCACTAGTTTGATGAGGCAGGACATGCTCTTGGTGAAGCCATGCTGACTGTCTTGAATCACCTCCATGAACTCCACGTGCCTTAGCGTAGCTTCAAGAAGTATCTGTTCAATGATCTTCTTGGGCACGGAGGTGAGGCAGATAGGTTGGTAGTTCTGAAGGTCCTCTTTTCTACCCCATAGATCAGTTAAGGAAAAAAAATCCAATCCAAGATAACCCTGTCACACATACCTGTTACTAAATACCATGAGTTTAATGAAGCTTTAGATGAAAATAAGGAAGAAAACCAGGCAACACATACAGGACTTCAGCATCAGAGTAGGGGATACTCAGGAACAGAGTGGAAAAATGAGAGGAACATCTTTTATTCTCTATTCATTGTGAGACCCCCCCCCAAAATCTATAAGAGAATATCTACCTAAATAGGTTGTAGGATTGGTTATACTAGATGGACTCATTTATCTCTACTGGAGGAAGACAAGACCTTTATAATTCACTGGTGGTTTCATAGCTTGTGAATTATGAGTCTTGCCCTGTTACTAGTGGGCACAAATCTGTTATCCCTTCTGTACTTCTGCTGGTATTATGCAATGTTTTTCCTGCTTTATTGATAAGCATTAGAAGATCTCTGTTCTTTGCAGTCTGTACCTCACAAACAGGCAAATGTGCTTTCCTCTGTCGTAAAACAAATCTAGATGGAAGTGAAAAATATATCCAGCTGAAGTCCTTTGAGTATCCTCTGTATCTCTTTATATGCTTTAGAATTCAAGTACTAAATCATTATTTTAGAACTGCAAAATCTCTCAATCATAAGAAAAGGTAGCTTAATCTATGGAAAAGTTTAAAAGCTAGTATCAGTGAGTATGAAAACAACAGACTTGCTATATCTGCTAATAAGGGTAAATTCAGAAATAATCCCACAAAAACTACTATACAAATATTTACTGACCAAAAGGTATATGTGCACAAAATGACCATGAGGCATGCACAGGAAAAGGGCTACTTTACTGCCTTTATGCATATCTACCAGGATTCCCTAGTGTGTAAGATTATCACTCCCAACAGAAGACATGCACTAGGATATGCGCTCTGTTGGAAGTCTGGAAGTCAGTTAATGTTGATTAATCATGATTTGTCAAAGTTGTTATTAAAAATACTAACTGGGTTGCTACATTTAAACTTTAAAGCTCACAGATGTGTTTTTGAATTCCATGTCTATTTGGTTTCATCTAATCTGCTAGTGGAACTGCTCTATAAGTTTAAAAAGGCACAACAATCATAATCTAGTATTTGTAATGTTCACTGCCTAATAGTATATAGTCTTACACAGTGGAAGAAGGCAGTGATAAGTCTATAATTATAAGTCTATAATTATCACTTTTATGTTTCCAAATTAATGCTGGTTTTGAAGAAACCTTTCTTAACCCAGTCGCTGCAAAATCTCTTTAGAATAAATGTGTCTTACTCATTTGAAGTTGCAGGGAATATTTTGCTTAGGTTAAATCTAGTTGCAAAGGCCGATGCTTGAACTAAGCATAGGCTGAAGTTTGAACTAAGCATAGGCTTATACGTTCATTATATTTTTCCTGTTGAAGTGAATGTTGTATTACCTCAGTTAATCCTTTCTCTAGCTTTTTTCTTCCCCTGTCTATCCAGAGCCCTTTACCTAAATTATCCTGTAGTCTAGTTAACTTCACCTACCCACCTGCAAGATTTGAACCATGGGACAGCAGGCAATAAACCCTTGCCTGAAAATAGGAAGAAAAACAGTTATTCAGGAAAAAGAAAGAACATATGAAAGATACGGGTTGCATTTTACATATAATTGGTGGAGGAGCTGAGTTTTCAGCAAATACCTGTACCACGATAGCTTCATGCAACTACAGTATCAGATGTATAATATTTTCTTTCCATTCCAGGTGAGTTATTTAAAAGTATGAAGTTGTACTACTCAGAGATAACAGGAAAAAAATCCAACATAATGCTTAGTACTCTTTCCATGACAGAATTTTTTCCTACTTCATTTCTTAGTATTAGAAAAAAAAATCTACAGTAGATATGCTGTGTTAACAACTAAGATAAGAGAAAATACCTTTGAAACTAATTAATCCTTTCTGTTTAATGAGGTCCTCTGGCGTGTCAGAGGATGTAGCTCAGCATGGTTTGTTCAGTCTTTTTGCTAATCACTTAATAACAGCTCAGGGAAAAATGCCTTGACAAACATTACTTCTGTAAAATTGAGTAATTGAACAGGAGACTAGTAAAAGAGAGAGAGAAAAATACGAAGTGCAGGGTCCCTTATTTTAATATTACATTGGACAGAGGCAGTAAATAATTGACAGTTGTCATCTAGCAGTTTCTTGGTTATTCAAGGGCTTAGAGTTAGTCCTTTCTATCACTGCCATCTAATCTTGTTACATCTCTTGCACTCCTCAACTCAAACATTAATATGTCTGCTAGTGACATGTGATACACATTGGCTTTTCAGAGATATCAGAGACTGCTGATCTGCACCAGTCAAGAGCAATGTAATTGACATTGGCAGACAGAAATATTACTGCCAGACTGAACAGTGTAAATAATAAAAAAATTCCTACAACACTGCACAGAGAAATCTCCATAATTAGAGATCTCTTCAATCACACCCACCCACTCCTGAATTAGAAAAGCAATAGACTAAAGGAAGAGTTCAATTCAATCATACTGAACAGCTGCACTCTTCTGATTACATATCGCATAGCACAGAGCAGGTGTGTGGTTTACAGTGAAGTGAAAGGGAAGATTACAAATAAGTAGTTAGGATTTTGCTTCTGTTTCTAGGTTTAAACACCTGTAGAGGTGGTCCAGCGATTTAGCTGAAGATACAGATATTTAGTAAAAAGGTAAGACTAAACCACTTAAATTGCTGCTTCTACTTGCATGCCAATAGCATGATGATACAATGAATAGTCTATAAAACTCATGAAGGGGGAGAGCCAGAAATAAGACTGGGGTTAAACTAAAATGAATACTCGGTGTTTCAAAGAAGTTTGAAGAAAACTTAGCTAATAAATCAGAAATAATTAAAATTTAAAGTCAGTTTAATGTTATACACTGTGTAAATCTCTGTATTACTAGTACAAGTAGATATGCATTAGCATGTAGAGAACCTTAACCTAAACTCTGACCAAGAAAGCACATCATGTTTACTCCTAACTTGATACAGTGGTGGTTCAGGTTACTATGAAAAAGGGACAAGAAGGGAAAAAGGAAGAGGCACTATTTTATTCATCACTGATAGGGAAAAGCAGATATTAGCAGTATGGAAGAACCCATTACCAGCCCAGTGAGACACTCAGAGCAACCCACCTCTCAGGTGAACATGAACCATAGTTGGAGAGATTGTGTTAAAGATGTGAAAACACAAGCGATTCTGTGAATCCACTAATAAGTGGAGAAAAAGGAATGTAAGATAGGGGTAAATTAAAACAATTTGCTAGGAAAGACAGTAACATATTATGTCTCTTCTGGATTACTCAGGACTGAGGAAGTATTTCTGTTCCAATGATTTCCACCTTTACTACTTAAATCAAATAGTGATTTCCCCTTGATTTTAGACAGTCAAATTTCCTCTTCTCTTTCTCAGGTGGGATTGACTAAATACTACCTCTAGAATCCCTAATTCAGAAAACTGTTGCACCTAAAAATATTCTTACTTTCATCAAGTCCAATATGATTCCTACAGTAATAGAGTGGTAGCTCTTATGTATCAGTTTTAAAACCAAAACCTGAAGATTTAACAATCATAATGACTGGATATTTGTATTTCTTTAGGAAAGTGTCACTCTAATATCCTTGTGCGTTTACTTGGCCTTTCCCCTACTTATTTCTTTCTTTTTTCTGAATTATAGCAACTACCCAGCTCCTAGATCTTAAAGCTCTGGGGCTTCTTGTATGATGACATGCTGTACTGATACCGTCCTTGATAACATCACATAATTGCATGCCATACTACCTGTATCCTCTGATCTGTAAAGATGTCTTCAGAGTAAAGCAATTATTCTAAAAGCAGTAATTATATTAAAATAAACATTGGAATTCCCGTTTAATCTTAAAAAAATGCAGGAGCTTCTGAATTTACATTCATCTATTACTCATAATCATTGCCCATACTACTAAAGTTGAATACATTTCTCTTTTCTCCAAAAGCAATATTACTGATTTGGATTTTACAGCCTCTATGTGGCTATTATTTCATATGAAAATGATGAAAGCTTTTGAAGATCCTCCTTTAGACAAAGTGTTATACCAAAGAAAATATGATAGCCTTCAGTTCCACTGACAACCTAAGGCACATACAAACTTAGTATTGTATTACTCTATGAAGACTGGATACATAAATATGAAGTACTTTTCTTTTGTTCCTTAACCAGCAACACCAGTGTGCTTAAGAGAGAGCCTTCAAACATCAGCTAAATTCCAATAAAATTCTACCGGTGAGATTTTTTGCACATTATATGGCAGATAGTAACACATCATGGGGTGTTGCATTAACCATATCAGCAATCTCTTAACAACAATACCATGAAGCAGGGATTATTCTGGCATTGTATCTTTTTCCTTCAATCGTGATAATTTTGGGTTTCTTCCTCCGGGACTTTGCTGCTTTTGCAAGACACAAAGTGTTTCCTAACGATGGGTTTTATCAAGAGAAAACTCTACAGAATAAGTGGGCATGGTATAAGCATGGTTTGCAACAGATACTATTAAATAGCTTGTATTCTGCTTGTGTATCTCCTTGGATTGATTCCACAGGCCTTAAACAAAAAGCATTATCTTTATAGAAGAATTTCTTTATATTAATAGTCCTTTTACTGACACCACAGATAGAGAGCTGTGAATGGGACAGCTTTAAAAAAATCTCACAAAACCAAAAATCAAACTTAAAAATGTGGGATATCCTGTTTAATTCTAATGGTATTTATAATGATTGTCAGGCAATTCAACTGTAACCATGCTATCCCATCATATTGTACTTTTATACCTGACAGCTGACAATACATTAACAGGCAACTCTGCAATGGTATTCACCTGGCAGATCTGATACATTGCTATGTAACCCTTGCATTTAATTAGTGTGTTTAAATAAATAAGCACAAACCCACAAAACCCAAACCCAAACAGGACAATTTTTCACATAGTTGTTGCAGAAAAACCCAATCAGAAGCTGAGTTGGATTTAGATTTATAGGGTCAGAAAGCAGCCAAGGGAGGCAATAGCCCTTTCATATCTGCACTCCAATGTAGTATTAGGTGAGGTGTCCTCAGGCCTCCCCAGTGGTAGTCACATTCCACAGACACTTTTGACTTGTTCACTGCAATTCAGGAAGGTATTGGGTTTTTGTAGGTGTCATTTTGGAAATGCTTCAGGAATTAGAAAATGGCCACTGTGTTATTAAGGAGAATCCTTTATATGGTATTTTACCATCATCTGCTTAAGAATATCACCACAAAGCTGGGACATGCCATTACAATAAAGATGAATGTCACTCTTTAGTGCATGTTTCAAAATAAATGGATTATATTAACTGATGTACAATTCCCCTCTCTCTCTGATTACTTTTAATTACTAATAACAGCTACCAATCATTTTCCCTGAAACAGTTTGACAGTAAGTACCAGAGATCACAATGAGTTGTAATGAAAATGCTACTTGCAGATAGCATACAAACACAATTGCCTTTCCCCCTCAAGGATTTAATAAAGAATACTACCAGCTTACACAGTACCTCATTCCTCTAAAATGGAGTGAAACAGTCTTTGAGCACAGACAGGAGAGCCCAATGGTATCCCCTAATGTATTCCTGCAAGCTGTATGCACCACTGCCTTCCATTAATCCACTTATGCCCATATGCTTGTCTGACATCCCGTGTCACAAGCAATGAAAGAAAATATATCTAAGGACCAGTATATACCTTGTTTCAATTCTAATGGGAAGGCCACTGATGTTTTTGTATTATTAATTACAATATATTTGAAAGAAAATAAAGTTTGATGCCATGACTCTGCCAACAAACTCATTCCAAAGGGAGAGGTCTCACTGAGATTGGCAGTAACAAGATGCATCAGGCCACAGATACAGGTAACTTCAGGTGACCTCCCAACAAAATTCTTTGAATGATAGTCTCATGGGAGCTGCATGAAATTTGTCACTAAAGAAAACTGCACAGAATGTAAGCAGCTCTGAACAGCTACCACAGGAGTATTATGAAAACCCAGACACCTGGAAGAACAACACTCAGACTCACACTGCATTTTTTAGAGCCGAATTGTGTTAAAATTGCTTATGACCCTGCCCCTTTTACAAAGAACACAGCTGTCATTACGTCTTTCAATGTATGGATTCCACTAAAAAACAAAACCTAAACAAAATACCATACAACTCTGAAGTGAAAATTCATGGCACTGACTTCAGAGGGTGCAACTAGTTCAGTTCTTCTTCTCCAGGCACAAGTCTGGGACATTTTTGTTTTCATGGACATATTTTCTTTTATAGATCCAAAAAAAGACAGGAAGACAGGACAGATTCTCCCCCTTCCCTCTATATACTCTCCTCAGTGACCTAGCCCAGAATAAATGAGAAACAGGATACTCTTCCTTAAGGAAAACACTGGAAAAGCAGCAGTAAAACATGGTGTCTCATTCTTTCACCTCACTCAAAAAACCAGTACATAAGTTAGCAATTATGCATTCTCAGTAGTGGAGTGAGCTAAAAGGTTACAGCAGAGTTTAATAACAGCTGGAATATTTATTGGGTTAATCAGGTCAAAGCAGCCTGCCACCCAGAACTTCATTAAATGTCGTCTTTGCCATTAAAAACAAATCTTAACTTGACTGCAGGGATGAGGGGATGTCTCTACCACGGGCAAAAGCAACAACCTACTTTGTGTGTTGACTTTCTGTGTGCAAGATATATAGTCAGCATTTCTAATGAATCTGCTTGGAGCGGTTGGAATATTATGATTTATAGCATCTTCCCACTCTCTATCATAGCATTTTATTAGATGGATGGGAAGCTAGTAGTAATGAGGTTAGGAATGAGAAAACATCCATCAAGCTTGGCTACATCGTCTCAGGAAAGACAACACACTATCTCATATGTCACAGGCAGTGATCTAGGTCATGATGGTATAAAATGTATGATTAAAACCAAGCATTTGACACTAGATAATAGGCATCTTGTTAAAAAAATAGCTCAAGTGTTCCTGACTTTTAATTAAACTCAACTCATAAATATGTGCTGTGGTATACATACTGGAGGATGGGTCTTGTTTATATTCCACCACGTAACAATTACCTCCAGAACGAATCCTTTATTTCACTTCATGATGTTATTAGGCAAGAGACAGTCTAAAATACAAATGTTAAGCCAGTGATGTTGAGCAAGCACAATGATCCCATCCCCATCAATTGCTTGCTCTCCTTCTCGCATTTACTGTTGCAGTTATCAATCTAAAATAAAGCACCCTTAATCACTTTTAGCAATCTTTCAAGACACCTGTGATTGCCTCAGTAATAACAGAGAGAGAGCGGGGCTCTTAAATAAGGAATGGCAGTGCTCTCTAAATCTATCCCTTTAAGAGGTTTATTCTTTTCTGGGTGGCTCATTTACAGAATATTTTTTTTTACATAGCTTTGAATAATGTGGAGCTGACAAATTTGTGTACAGAAGCCACAGACTGTATGTAGACACTTGTTCAGCAAAATATTTAACTGTGCACCTGACTTACGTGCATGAGTCATCTCCCGGAGGTTATCATCAGTCTATTGCCATTGATTGATAATTCAACAATTGATCAATAAAGGAGTAACCATGTTCTCTTTGGGCTTCAAAAGGTTACATTCTCATGCTGAAGTTAACGTCACTGGGGTAAAGTTCTGTATGTGGGGGAATTCTTGCCACAGTGAAAGTGATGGGATATTTTCAGTGCTATGGACAACACGGATACGAAGCCAGCTGGAGAACACTATAGTTGCTCAGGGTTTCATCCAGTTGACTGTGTGCTAAAGCAAGTCCTCTGTTGTCTTTGGTTTATGTCCAGGTGGATGTCAAAGATTCTAAGGTGTTAATTTCTACTTACTTACATTTCTACTTACTTTTTCTATTTCAGCAAAAGGTAAGAATTTCTGTCTTTAAAGGAGATTATTCTGATCCACTAAATTAGGTACATCAGTATCTGCTTAGATGTGAGCAGGAAAAAGTCGTGAGCCTGATGGATGTGCTAGAGTGGGTTACTACTTTGACTTGATATCTTCTTTATTTTCCATTGTAAATGAAATTATGTTTATCATATCAGATCCATAGAGTTATCAAAACATATTTACATGGATGTTGATATCGACTGGCATACATACTTATATACTTATACATGAAATATAATTTGAGTTTTTTTCCAGCTCTTCAGAAACACACTGAATGTTCTATTTTTTAAGCTTCACAAGCAGAAAAAGTGACATTTTATAATGGTGACACGTCTTGCTAAACATAATGAGTTTTCTAGTGGGGCTGAATCACTGATTTTAATAATTTTCCCAGAAGACGTGCAAATTTGTGGCTTCTTCTGTACAATGCTATTTTTCCCCTTTAGGGATACCTTTGAAGAATTTGCTAGTGGCCTCCACGGAGCTGAATATTCATGTAATGCTTCTTTTGTTTCCTCTTGCTACACTGAAAGATGCCTATAAAAACACAAGGTATGTTCCAATGTAACTTTTGCTTATAATCAATGACTGTATTTGTTGCCAGGATTTTTTATAGGCAGAGGTAGAGGGAATGGCCTTTCTTGTTTTCAGAGTAAAGACAGCTGGATCCCTAATAAAGCAACCTGTTAGGTTGCTTTGGAATATTAAGATGTCTTCTATAGAAGCTATTACACCAAAGTAACCTATTAATTTTTCCTAAGATTTTTCATAGGAGGAGTAAATGAAGAGTTGCATCCTAAAAAATAAAATCAAAAATCCACTAAAATTCACTGACATAATTAATTTAATTATTAATGTTCTTCCAGTGCATAGTCCTAACATAGCCCTTGCCAGTGTTGAATCACTGTTGAAGTAATTTGTTTTTTTCTTTCATGTCATACAGAAAGTTAAAATATTTTCGCTAGTTTTAGCAAATTATTGAAGTGGATGGAAGTTGTAGCATCAGCAGTCAAGCTCCCTCTGTCAGATGTTGAAGCAAAATATATCTTTATCTTATATTTAATAGCTTCTTATTTACAATGAGTGTTAATAACAGCACTAGTTTACGTCAACAAAAAGGGTAAACTTGAGTGACAATAAAAAGTGGTCTGTGGTGCCACTTAAGTACCCACTAAGATTTTGGTACAAGACCAAAACAGTTTCTTGGATGAAATAAGTACTGTGCAAATAGACCACGGTCTGCCTACTTGCAGTCATCATAATCTTTGCAGAAAGTGATTTATTATGGTGGATTTTATTATGCATCTATTTTTCAGAGGAATAAATTACATGCTTGTTTTGCTGTGTTAATATTGCAGATGACCACGACTGCTGTTGTACACTCCCCTGGAAATACATTTTATACTGTGCCAATTAAGCAGGAGCTGAGAATATTTGGAGTAGGATTTTAGTATCTTAGCTAAAGGTCAATATAACTACTAAGCAGCCAGCATTTATTTAGTAGTGGATTGTGTAGTCAGCACTGGGTTCAAGTCCAGCTTCTGCTAAGGGAATTGAATATACAGTCTTCTGGACGAAAGCAGGTACTGTCAAAGCAACTAGTATTTAGGAGACGGCTTAAAATGGTTATAAAACATTTCCCTGACTTCAACTGACCAAGCTAGCTTTTTTTTCTGAGTAGTGTTAATTTCTGAGTAGTACAATTTGGATATTAACACTTTGTCATCAAAACAGTACAGAGACTCAATTAGTAATGTTAACTTCCCTTCTCCCTCCCGTTTTTACACATGGCAAGAAATTCTAACCAATCCAAAAGTGCATCAGGTGAGGTACGTCAGATGTCTTCTGGTATCCAAGGAAAAAAAGCTTACCTTCTTTTTAAGGTTTTTCGGAAAATAATGGCCAATTTAATTTTTCTGTGCTATATTTATTTCTTCTTAGTGTACAAATGAGATTTTCACTTTCTTTACACACTGCCATAAAAAGAACTATTGAGACTTGACTGTTGACTTTATAAATGTCTAGAAACAATCTGAATGAACAAGGTGAGGTCCAAAATGATACTTAATTTAAGTTTAAAAACTGACATGGAATGGAATGGAGACACACTTTAGCTTTTAGAGGGAACATGGAAGCAGATATTAATTTGTTTTCCTACATTCCAGTAGAGATACACATACCCTGATCTCTGTAAATTCGGCCACCACAGAGAAAAACAAACTACACCAAGTCTTTTTCATGAATCAATTTCAGTACACATAGGTTTCACCAGTGTCTTGCACAATGACAGTAAATAAATACCTGTCCATTTGGAGGCTGAGATGCAAACTGGTCTGTCTCCCCTTTCACAGCTCTCGCTTTTCCTTGTATTTGTCTCTTTCTGGACTCTGCACGTTTAGACAGTCCTTGCTTGTCAGATAGATTTCCTTGCCATCCAGCACTTGCAAAATGAATAGTAATCTCATCTGTGAGAATCGTTCCTAAATTCTTTACAGTGTGCAAGAAGAAACTTCAAGAGTGTCACTGATGCTCACACACCAAAGGCACGTCTCAAAGAAGATTATTTCTTTGTTATTTAATTTTACTACTGACTGGGCTGAAACTGAAACCTTCCGTTTTTCCCAGCAGCCAGGAAAGAGGAATCATTTCATGTTTGTTTATTTCCTCTTATCTGCTCAATGACAATGATATTTCTTCTTGTTTTTTCATCACTAATACAACATCACTTTTCCTGAGCAGCAGCTGACACTTTGAGGACAAGTCTGTCTTATGACAAGCCTGACCTGAAGCTACAGGTGTTCCTGTTTGACTGCAGCACATGGTTTCCCAGGATGCCATAAATTCTGCTTTATTAGAAAATTTTCAACGAGCTTTGATGATGACCCTTACTTTTATCACACATATTACAGAATGTAGCATTTATCCCATCTTTCTCGAAATCACTTATTTAAGGAGATTGTTCCTGTCAAGCTCACTTATGGCTTCAACCTAGCACTTATCCAAGAAAATAACCTCATGGCTGTCTGTCTCCACCCACATGGTCTGCACTGCTCTCTTCAAGGGCTGAAACACAAAGCATCAAAGCAGTGAAGAAAATGAAATTTCCTAAATATTCACAGCTGGAAACTTTGTGCCACTGAGGAACGAATCTACATCAGGACAGCATGCAAAAGCAGTGCATGAGGGCTCTTTGGTTTATGCAAAGCATCATGTGTGCCAAGCAGTTCCCAGAGAACAATCAGAAAGATCTGTGCTTCCAAAGACAATTGTGTATGTGTTCATGATTACTGGGTGACTCTTACCTTTGTTTTTTTGAGACAACAGATAAAAGCAACAGGTAAACACAATTACCAAGGCTTTGTTCAATTTGTAACTGCCACCAAAAGAGGAGAGAGGACTAAGTAGTTCTATGCCTTTTAATACAAAATTGAATACCAGTACCAAAGCACTGATTTTTAACTGATTTCTGTATACCTGTGTTAGGTATTAAGTGTGCAATGCTTTTACAGAACTCCACATTTATGTTCCAGTATGTGAGTCTGTATCCACAGATACAATATAAAATGTAATGTCTAATGAAACTTGGATAACTGCCTGCCTATGAAAGTGTTTTCTTAAGAATTGTTGAGCAGGTCCTACAAGTGCACTAGCAAGCACAGTTCTGCACAGTGTGATAACCCTTTTTATGTGTGGAGGTTCATCATCATTAGTATGATGTAGCTATAAAAGTAACATTTGAAATTCTCAGCCTGTACTTGGTCTGATGATACCAAAGCCATCAACTGACCTCAGTCATCAGGAGCTGGTATTTTGCTTTTCTAAATCTGCACAATCCAAGTCTTGCTTAAATTACTATGATGAAGTTAACTAGCATCTTTCCCACCTGCAGACTGTAACAAATTCTTCTAGAGACCTCCCATGAGCCCCTTAATACTCAGAGTGCAATCTTGCAAAATATAAACTTTAAGAATCCTAAAGACTAGATTAAACATATTTCTCCTTCTTCTTCTGCCAAAATAGCTGCTATCTTGATGGTGTGCTGGTGTGCTGTGATCAACGTGAGGAGGAAATCTGTGTTTTTGCAGATAAGATAAAATAAGAGTATTAAAAGAGAAGTAGCTGAGGTAAGGGGCAAGCCGTAAGGATATTTCAAGGAGATGGCCCTTGTTAAAGATGACATCACCACCAAAAAACAATATTAAGATTTTTGTTTTCATTACAACCTTTTGGCAAGAGACAGGGCAGCACTTTCCTTGCAAGAAATCTAGGCTTCTTTGTGTCATTTTCCTAACAAGAGTCCCTTCAGTGCCATTGTTTTTACTTTCTTTGAATAGAAAAGCTAAACAGTGAGAACACTGGTGCATAAACCCTTCAACTATTGAGATATTGAATTCTGATCTTTAATAAACCAACACTGATTTACTTCACTGCTTCTGTTTGCTTAGTTAAGCTCCACCAGCTCAGGAAAAGTCACACATAATTTAATCAGATTGCCTTTTTCATTTGATTTTTATTAATGCAGCAAGCAGGCATTGAGCTCAGTGAATTTGCTCAGTTCTCATCAGTAGAATACCCCTTCCTCTCTCAGACTGGAAGTTTCAAACAACAGCAAAAGATGGCAATAAAGCACAGGAGCTTACATGGAGATGACATGGAGTCTGTTTCAATGAGATAGGGGTTTCCTTTTTCAATTTTGCATTAAGATTATGCTTTGTGCATAGAGAATGAAGTATTTTAAGGGAATGCTCTATTGTTCACATTTCAGCGAGGTTGCGATAGATGTGCCATTCTGTTTTGCCTTAGCAAAATTCCACCACTGTGGGACTCCAGGTAATCTATCCAGCTGCATTATGCCATTCAGCTTTCAGCACAGGCTGCTGTTCTTAGTATTCTCCTTCTTTCTAAATACATATAATACTGTTGTGTTGTCACAACTGGAGACCTACAGGTTTCCTTCCTTTTCATGTTTTGCAGCATTGTTTGTGAACTCTTTCTCATTTATTTCAGGGTCAAACCTTCAAACAGTAAATTGCACTCATTTCTCTGTAACGTATTGTTATGGTAATTTTAACAAAAATCTTAAGATTCTCAAGATTCTCTGAGCACCATGTGAGGGCAATTCCACTCTCTGCCTGTCTTAAGCTCTGAAGACAATTACACTTAGTGTAGAGGGGGGTTGATGAAGGTTTTGAAGATTTTGCTGTTCAGTTTCCATTTACCTGTTTTCCTACTAGCAACATTGTTTATCCTATTGTGTATCCAACTCTGTTATATTATATTTGATTGATTTTTAATTCCATTTTGTAATGTAAAGACTGAATTGACACACAAGTAAACATTATGAATATACATATAATATGATTTTTAAAGTCAACCTCTCAGAAGCATCTCCATGATTCTATTTGCAATTACAATGTTACCGTGTCTGCCTTCATCCAAAGATAAGAGGTCTATGCACATATTCCTTTATTCTCAAAACACCCACAAAAAGCAGCAATGATGTTAATTGTCAAAATTATACTTCCTCCATGATGGTAGATCTTCACCTTAATGAAAAACCTCACAGAATAAGATAGGGAAAGAAGAGGAAATTGCATCTCTTTCTTTGTGTGCACCTCATTTATCAGAAAACCTTTGGAAAGTGGCATTATTATTTGGACATCAGAGATTGCTTTTCAAGTAAAGCATGGAGCTTTTTCCTAGGTTAGCTTCAATTTCAAAGCTCTTAACTATGTTCAAAACATACATAACTTAATATATTCTTTAAGATACTTAATAAGAATTAAACCAGAGTTAGTTTATGCCAGAGCTGCAGAATGACATACATCTCTCAAATGTTTTTAACACTGGTCATGAATGTATTTTGTTCTTAATTCGACAAAGATAGTTGTATCGCTGACCTTTACTTATGACAGGCCTCTGCTTACTATTCATTACACAACTACTCTATGTAAAAGTCTCTGTATGCACATGGCATCTAGATTGATGGAGTTGTTAATAATTGTGTTTCCACTGAAGTCAGCAAGGGTTTTATTACCTACTTCCCTAAGTAAGAGCATTTTGAAGAAACACTTCACCTTGGTCTATATCCATGATCATCTCCTAAGTACTGAATGGCAAGTATAAATGACAAGATAAACAAAAGTAAAAAATACATATTGGAAGCAGCATAAGTAACTAAATATTTTTAGCTACAACTTTCAAACTTCAGGGCAAAAGAAAAATACACCCAATGAATAATATCTCACTACCTAGAAATTTTGAGCACCTAGAGGCCCACAAAATCCTTTACATTTCTCTGGTTTCATAAGACATTTTTGATGGTCTTCAAACCAAAATTTTTAATATTTCCTCAAGCATAAAAATACTTTTAGATCTTTCTGAGTTACTACATTCTCAGCTACCCATTAAATTATTTTTTTAAGTCATGAAGTTATTAATCACTTACTATTATAGAATCATTATTAACGCCAAGATTTCAGCATTTCAACATGCTAGAGATAATGTCTGGAGATTGTTCTATGTGTTTTTACCATAAACTACCCTGAAGACACTTCTGTGCTCTAACCCAATACTTCCAGAGAAACAGCTACAACTCCTATCCATTATTTTAAATGAATATTTTAGAAAATTCTCTCTTAAAGTACACTGAAAGAAAGAAATTAGGAATGTGAGAATATTCACAACAAGGACTAACACTGAACTTCATTATTCTCAGTTTCTTGGGCTGCATCACTTACTGAACTTGGGGCAGTGTTCTCCTGCAGAGCTTCTGAATCACCTAGCCATGTGGAGAAATTTGTATTTCAATATCATAATTGGCTGATTTTCATCTCAAAGCTGAAAGTAG
>JAUMJL010000092.1:6835000-7004357 GCA_033558185.1 Dromococcyx pavoninus | reverse complement strand
AGTCTCTCGCCCGTTGGCGGACGGGCGCGTCCGGTGTGGGTCCGGGGGAGGGTGCCATTGGCTGGAAAGTAGGTTAGTGGTGCGCCGTTGGGTGGCAAGCCAGGCGGAAAGTAGGTCAGGGACGGGGGCTGCCTGCGCCGGGCGCCGCTCCGGGCGCGAGCGCGTTGCCGAGGGACCGCGACCCCCGCCCCCCCACCCCGCGAGCAGAGCCGGTAACTGGGGGGAGAGGTGGGCGCTGTCGGGGGCTGGGGGAGGGGGGGGCGGCGGCGGCGGCGGGAGGGTGGGGGGAGGCCGGTGCGTGGCCGCCAGCCCGGCGGAGCTGCTGCCTCCACAGGCCCGCGGGAGCCCCCTGCCCCGGGAGGAGGTGGGGGCTGCGGCTCCCCCGGTCGGGGAGGTGGGGGGCGCCGTGGGGCTGTGCCCCTGGGGCTGGTGGCCCCGGTGCGGGGGTCTCGGGTGTGACAGAACTGTCTGTGCGGCTCTCCCGCAGTCCCGGTACACAGCGGGGGCCGGTGTCCCGCTGCCCGCACGGCGCGGAGTAGGGAGTGACACGACAGGACGGGGGCTGCCCAGGGGTCCGGGAGCTCCGGGGGAGGGGGGGGGTTGACAGCGCCTGTCTGGTTCCTCCTCCTGGGGTAGGGATGTGGAGGCTGAGGTAGGTCATTGCCCCTTCCCCTGCAGCAGGAATAGGTCGCATCGACCTCCGTCCCCGCAGCTGATCCCATGGACCTTTTCCAGGTGCCTTGGGATAAAGTCTGCCTTAGGTGAGCTGATCCCGTGGACCTTTTCCAGGTGGCTTGAGATAAAGTCTGCCTTAGGGGAGGCCCAGGAGTGTGTGTGTCAAACAGTGAAATGATGGTTGTGGTTGGAAGTCTCCACAGTCTGTGACTGTTGCGCCAAGGCCAGCCTTACCTGCAGCAAGAGCCATTCCCACAGCTGTGGGTTCCTCACTTCCTAATGGTGCCGCTCAGTTAGAATCGTAGAATGATTTGGGTAGGAAGGAACCTTAAAGATCATCCAGTTCCAAGCCCCCTGCCGTGGGCAGGGACACCTCCCACTAGACCAGGCTGCTCAAGACCCCATCCAACCTGGCCTTGAATGCTACCAGGTTACATCCTGAATGTTTGATGATGAGCCCGAGGGTCCTCAGGCAGTGATCCCTGTTGCTGCTGCTTCTCCGGCTGTTTACAACAGCTGGATGTGTATCCTGGCTGTCAACAGGAGAATGTTTTCTTCGACAGTGAACGTAGAATATGTGTATGTTAAGGTGGCTTCCCAAGACTAGAGTTTTGTGCTTGGAGAGGCAGAAGAATCAGTTCGCTTTTTTAATTACTGAGGTTTCTGTTATGCTGGTGCATTAATTTTAACAGTTTTGGAAAGGCTTTTGTACTTGAAAATAACGGTGAAGAAATGAGTGGATATGTTTCCTTGCTTTTGAAGCAGATGTGCATACAGCAATTTTTAAGAATTTTCTTAGTGTTTGAGGTAGAAAGGGACAATTGCAGAGAGCGATCAGCTTTTAAACCTTTTTGAATCTCTTTAAGAAATTCTTTCAGTCTGTAAGTAGCAATTTCTTCAAAACATGGGTCCTTGAATGTTCAAAATAAAACTATATTTTAATCTGTATTTTTTTTTAATAGGTTAGCATTGAAATACCTGTTCTGCTTGGTTAGTTATATCTCTTATTTTGTCAAAAGGGCTTTTTAAGTGGGAGCAGCTGATAATATACAGATGGCAGCTAAGCTTGTAGGGGAAAAAAAGAAAGGTTGTTTGTTTTAATGAACTGTTAATACTGGCTAACTCTCTTTGTACGTGGTCTTGCAGAATATTTAGGTTAAACTCTGTCCTCAAAAGAATACGTGTTTTGTATGCTCTAGGAATATGCAAATGTAAATAGCTTATTTGAAGTGTCAGAAACTATAGACCTCTCATCTGAATATTTTAAACCCCAGTTGCCTGTTAAGGGGAGAGTCTTTACTGCTTCACAGTTTTGTGGGTTTGTGTTTCTCATGACTCTTCGTATTTTTTATGCCTACTTGTAGAAATGGACTGTAAAATAACCCGATAAAATATTGTGGTAGTAGAGTAATAACGCAGTAGTAATACCAATAATTGCTGTGTTATCCCGTATTCTCTTCCACACTGCACGTTTGTGTTGTCTGTCCACATGACAGTTGTGGTGGCTGGTGCTGTGTAGTCTCAAGGTCTGTAAATGACACGCATTGGGAGGCTGCCTGGACAAGAAGGAAGTACCACAGAGTGGATAGCTGTTTTGTTTTATTCTTCCCTACAGGGCCATTTGGGGAGGGTATGGGGGTGTCAGTAAACTAATTTAGCTGTAGCTGGATTCCACAAACCAGCACTGAAGTTGGGGACCTGCTAGCAAGTCACCATCTGCTACTGAGAGACCTGCTGTATTTGGGGACCACTACTAAGGATGGTTAGGAAGGTAATGTTTTTAGGGGGACTTTACTGGAGAATTTTTTATTCCCATTCATATACCTGCTCTCTGAGATTCTTTTGGGAAACCAGGAATAGGAACAGGTGAACATTCATTGGATTTACGTGGCAGAGCTTAAAAGTTACACACAGTTCCTTAAAAATATGCAAGACTATGATGACAAAGCGAAGACCTAATGTCATAGCTGCAATCTTTGTGCTGCAGATGAGTAAGACCGTTTTTCAAAGTGGATTGATATCAAGCACACTGGGAGTACTGAGACATGTAGGTTGATTAGATTAGATGAATACAGAGGCACTGCTTTCATGCTTAAATTCAATATTTTAAGCAGTTTTCAGCACAGAGCCAATTGTTTGTGTGGTTACATTTTGACAGGAGGTACAGGAAAACCTGAAGGAATACATTGTTGTTAAAGAAAACAAAGTGTATTTGGTACATCCCTTGGTGGCTTTCTTTTTTAATTCTGTAACTGATATCTATTTCATTTTTAACCTTTATTATCAATTTTGTGCATAGCTCTACTTTTGAAACAGAGCAGAAAGGTAATAAACAGTTACCCTTGTTCCCAAGTATTAGAAAATTTAAAGTTCTTTGCAATTTGTCTTCACTGAAAGATGTGTAAAGGCATATAATATGCAAATGACTGCAAAGAGAAGCCCAAAATAAATACATATTTTCAAGCTTGCGTAGCTTCCTTTTTCTCAGTAAGTTTACAGAACACAAAGAATACTTCAAGTTACTCTATTTACTTTAATACATTAAGCATGGTTTGAAACTTTCATTGTTGGCTGTTATTGTACTTGGAAAACTTCAGACTAAAATAGTTAGTTTTGATAAATGTAGTAGCTAAGATAATACTGACTGGAACTCAGCATCAACTTTTGCACGTAGTTCTGCTTGATCAGCCCATAAAAATTCAAGTCTATGTTTTGGAGGTGTTTTGTGGCATTCTCGAAAGCTGTGAAGGAGCTTTCAATCTGTGTGTCAGTTTTAAGGGTTGCTGTGAGTTTTAGGTAACGAACTAATAATGGAGTAAAGTAAAGCAGAGGTATGCTCTGCCTGGTGTGTGTGTGTATGCATGAATACATATATATATATATATATGGTGTTCTGCATTGCAATAGTAAATCTGTTCCAGGTTTAGTTAGATCAAATGCAGACTGGTCATTTGTGTGGTTCAAACAACAGACCAAACTCCACAATCTCTACACACGACTTTCTCATACTCCTGTGTAGGTGAAACTCAAAACAGTGAAACAGAACACAAATGATACACTTGAAAATGAGAATGCTTTTCTTGTGAAGAGTTATTGTGTTGAGTTATTTAGAAAGCCTTTTTAAGTTTTGTTTGAGTTTTTTTTTTTTGTGGGAGGAAGAGATCCCAGTTCAAATTATCAAATTGGTTTTATATATATACACCTGTGCTATGCATTTAATTGAATTTTACTTTGAATGAGGTGGCTACTGAGATGAATAGCTTGCTGGCATGAACTGCATATTGCACCTGCCTTTCTTTACCTCAGTTTATTGGAAAAATGCAGTCAGGCTACTTATCCAAGGCCCAGACTTCATCTCCTTGGAAACCTGATCTTTCACCAGATGTTGAGAAATATAATTTCTTTTTTAATCCATTCTGCAGAATAACGCAGATCAAAACAGCACCTTCAGGCTTTGGTAGTCTGGAATACTCATTAACTAAAAAAAATAGTCTGACATTTCAATTTTTATCCCAAAGCAAATCAATGGTTTCTGTTGCATTTGATATTATTTTGAGATTATGATAGCTTTTGCTGAAGTTCCTGTAGTGGTTGTATAGTTTAATTCAGTTCAAGAACTGGCTGATAATGTCGTCTTCATATGTACAGTGCAGGACTGTCTGTGTTCCCTGCCCTTTGCTTGCTGGCAAGGATTCAGTATTCTTTTCTGTGCTCAGGTTATCTTTTCTTCTTTGCAGCTGCAAAAAGGCATTTTGTGGCCAACACACACAGAATTAGTAACCTTTTCAGTCTCCTGCCATTTGAGAAGCTGTTATTCAATGTCTCTGATGCCAGACACACTTCTAGGTCAGCTGCTGGTGTCAGAACAACTTGTGACCCTGAGCTGAAGCCATGCTGTCGTTTAGTAGGTTGGTCTTCTGTAGGAATGGTGCCAGTAGGCTACTTATAGAGCAAGAAATATCACTGGCTGGATTTTAGAATGCTGAAATAACAAGCCATGTTTCTTGTAGTCTTAAGATGTTGACGTTCTCTATGAACTTTAAAGAAACCCATTCATGTGAATGTAAGAAGTTGAGGAAGATGGTTGTAGTTTTCATGTTTGTTTTGCCAATTTTTTCTTTGCAAACATTTGTAGGCTCTGTTTTCCACAGGTACAAGGCAATTTAGTGGCACCTTGTGTGAAGGAAGCAGCAAACATATTGCTAAATCTGTAACTGTCCTTGCTTGGTGCGGCTGTGATGGAAATACATCTTCCAATGTGCAGTTGCTGTGATGCTGGGAAGGTTATGTTTGGCGATTCCTAAGCAGTGTCTATTGGTATCATGTCTCTGAAACCACTTTAATAGGAAGGTATTTTATAGTAAGTCATATCTGCCTATTCAGTTGCAGCATTTTGCCATAATTCCTTTCTGTGTCAGCTAAAAATAAGTTCATAGAATCCATACATTTTTAAGATTGGATGTGGTCTTGATACAAGACTACTTAGAAATCCCTAAAGTTGGTATTGCCCACTTGGGACTGATGTAGATTTTGGAGGGAGGATGAAACAAGACTATCAGAGAACTCAGTATTATTCGTGATCTGAAGTTCTTTTTATCTTGGAAATTCCTTTAAAGTGACTTTGCCTTTTCTAGTTTGACAAAAAAAGACAAGATCAGAAAGTGTGATAGAAGTTATTGAATGATGCTGTGCTGCAGAATATTAATGAAGGGAAAAGGAAAAGTTACTTGATAGGAAAAACAGGAGAAAGTAAAACATATGCTTTTATTTTACTTTTTTTTTAAGAGGTTTTTTCTGCCTTTAAAACTATTTATTTTGTAGTTGCCTTGAACTGGTTTGGTTAGTTTTTTTTTTCTTGAATTGTTATGAATGGATTTCTCTGTTACCTATGGATTTGTTTGGGAGCATTACGAAATTTAGGACTTCTGTTCCAATTTAAATCAAAACCATATAGTAAGAAGTAATAGAATTGTAGAATGGTTTGGGTTGGAAGGGACTTTAAAGATCATCCAGCTCCACGCCCCCTACCATGGGCAGGGGCACCTCCCACCAGACCAGGCTGCTCAAGGCCCCATCCAACCTGGCCTTGAACGCTTTCAGGGAGGGGGCATCCACAACTTCTCTGGACAACCTGTGCTAGTGCCTCACCACACTCATCATGAAGAATTTCTTCCTAATGTCTAGTCTAAATTTTCCGCGTTCCAGTTTAAAACTTATCCTTCATGTTGCATGTATACAGTGTAGTTGTGTTGAGAGTGTGACAGCCAAATGACTTTGGTTTGAGTTCTGCTTTCATTTCTGTCCTTCGCTCAAGGGCCTCTGATAAGTGTGTTTCAAGTACCCCTGAGATTTAGACTTCATGCTGCAGTCTGGCTACTGGCATATCAGTTTTGCTATAACCTTTTAAAATAGTGTTTATTTTGCCCATAGCCTTGAATGGCCCAGTCATTTTTTCAGGGATAAATTCTGGGATCCAGAATACATTGCAAAACCCCCAAATGTTATGTTAGAATGGGTTTTCTGACCTTGTCTTAGCTGTGTTATGTTTTCCAGTTTGCAGTTCTAGAATTGTTGACTGAGAAACAGGATACCTGTTTATTTCTCAGTTCCCTTTCCCAGTGTTGCCAAACCATTTCATTTAATCTTTGAATTTGCATTTGCCAATTGGCTTGTTATGAATTAAATGAATTCACTGAGTTAAGGAAAAAAAGGGAGTGTGAACACTGTGCTGACAACATACTTAAGAATATTTTGGTGTTATACTCAGGATATGACCCAAATTCATAAACCCAGAAAGTTAGTTAAATTTGACCTTGGAAGGCTCAGATACCTAGATTCTTGTGGGGTTTTTTTTCCTTAATGAGCTGATAAAGCCTCAGAACATTTGGCAAACTTGCTGTCCTAGAGTAACATTATACTCTAGTTTTGATGTATACCCAGTTTACTATGGATTTGTGAGGTTTGAAAAGTTTTAATCACCTTGGTTTTTTTTTTAATGACTAAGTTAAGTCTATGATGTTAGGTGCTGTAAAAATTTACATTAATAGAACTTTATTTTGATTAACACTTTTTACACAGTATTTAATTTCTAGTGATCTTATATGAAATTAGAAAATTTTAAATTATGTCAGTTACAGCCCTTCATTCTCATGGTGCCATGTTTAGTGAAAAATCATGTGTGAAGTTACGCATTATCTTGGAATTTTTTTATTACAAATAGTGTAGTTTCTTATTTGAAAATATTCTTTTGCTGCAATGACCAAAGTAGCCGCCACTGAATATTACAGTTTATTTTGGAAACCTGTCAAGTCAGTTCAGTGATTTCTTAAAGGGACTTGTCACGTGAAAAGATAGTCGCTGGAAGTGCCCTCCAAAGGTTAAATAATCATCTGTTTGAAACATTGTCAAGTGCTTACCATACAGTTCATGTCCAAATTCTAGTAATTCTAGAAGTTATTTGTATTTTGAAATATAAGGCCATCAACTGAATATTTCTATTTTTAATAGAAACACAGAAATAAGAACAGTGAGTTTATGCTATTTTGGATTTGTGCTGGAATTTTCTGTTTCACCTATGATAGAAATTTTAGGTCTTTTACATTATTGTTTTTTCCTCCTACATCTGAGACACATGCAGAGAGGTCAGGTTCTCTGGCCAGGGAACAGTCTGAAGAAAGATGGGTATTTTCCCATTATAGCATTTAAAAACCTAGTTCAGTCTGTTTAAGATATCCCAGCTGGCAATAAAGAGTTCTCAATTACTGTATTTGGCATTATTTGTTGAATGAAGTAATTCCTGTCCTAATTTATCTGACTTGACTATGAAACCTTTCCATAGCAGATGTCTACTCTGTTTTCTTAGCTGCAGTAGCTCTTTATTGATGTTCCTCTAACGCTGCTGTCGTCATAAAGAATAAGATGATGAAGGGAAAGAAAAAAAAGAGGAGAACATTACAGCAGCTGCCTGTTGTAGAAACTGATGTTTCTACGTTCCTGGTAGAGATTATGAGCTTCCCAGCTCAGAGCAAATTTTAACAATTGTATATGGCTGTTGCTACCATACAAGTTTTCTGACTTCATGTATATGTTCCTCCCAAGAATTCTAGTCTGACCGATGAATTTTTGGAGACTTTCAGGAACCTGTGTGGGAAACACTGCTGTTCAGGGCAGTATCACCAAGGCTGGGCTCAGATATTTGGAGAGGACAAAAAGCAAAAGCCTATGACCAAAAAGAATTCTCTGGTTTTGGTGTGCAGCAGTTTGTCCTACAGTAACATGTGAATCCTTAGCAATGTCCTTTACTAGTTGGATGTTCTTAGTAGTTTTGATGATCATTTCAACTGGATTGCTATGGACAAAGTAGCTACCATCAAAACTCCAACTCCCTCCTGGCTAACCATTTCCATCCATGGATCCTGTGGCTTCATAAAGATTTGCACTTTTGTAGGTTAGTAAACAGGACAGTTCACAAATTGAGTATTCCTGAAGGAGAGATGAGAGGCAGTGTATGAAGAGCAGTGTTTTTAATATGTTTCATTGCAACCTTGATGTGGAAGAAGAGGATTTATGGCAGAATGTTTTTGGATTAAGCTGTATTGGGTCATTACTTTCATAAATTTACACAGAAATCTGAAAAAAAATCTGATTTTGATACTGATACACAGAAGCCAGAAAAATAAACAACTTTTTACTTTACTCCCTGGAGCTACACAATGGGGCTTTTCACTAGTTTTTGTGCTCTTTTACAATTCTTTTTTTAAATAACAAGAAAGAGTAAGTTAGCCAGACCTCTTACTCTGTTCCCTTTCCCCTTACTGGCCCATGTGCATCTGGGTTTCCAGATGAACAAATATAGAATTGTTTCACATATACAAATCTCTCAGGAGCTCATTCACCATGGTCACTTGACTTTACTGGAGCTAAACACTCAACATGTCCAAGTTGTTGTCAAACTGATAATTTATCTGAAAATGGCAGAGACCCAGCAATGTCTCCAGTTAGGTATGTCAGGAAATCTGGAGGAAATGGAATATAGGAAGGAGACTAAAAGGAAGAAAATTTTATTTTCTACCAAGACAATATATCATTTGGATGTCCGTCCACTCATTGTTAGCACCTCTGCTCTCTTTCAGGAAGAGGAGCTCTGTTTAAGAATGATACTCTAACTTCACATAGATCTCATTGCTGTTGATTTGTCTACATATTCTGTTTTCTGGAAGGAAAACTCTCCAGAACCTACTCAGGCTTCCATGTAGAGAAATATTGGCACCTTAGTTTGTTCTTGATGTTCTTATCATATAGCCATTCAAGAGAATTGTCCTTGTGTTCAGTGACATGAAAATCTATTGTCTGTATGGCTGTGACTTACAGATTTTACAATGATTTGCTAAAACTTTTGAACTTAATTTGGAATACAAATAGAAAGTAATGAAAGGTTTAAGTGAGCAGATAACAGGAGAATCTGTGCCTTCTACTGAAAATGAATTAATTTTTTTTTCCTAGAGCATATGAACAGTAGCAAGGACCAAATAGCTGCACAGCTTGGAAGAAGGACAGAAAAAAATCCTCAATGCAATAAAAAAGTGAGGAAAAACTGAGTGCTATTGGTATCTCTTGAGAGACCTAGTTAGCATTGTAGTATATTGCTGATCTTCTGTCTCTAAGTTAACTGATCATTATCCAGCCTTATCATAGAATCATAGAATTATCTGGGTTGGAAGAGACCTCCAAGATCATCAAGTCCAACCCTTAATTCAACACTATCATGATTACTAGATCGTGGCACTAAGTGCCACATCCAGTTTTATTTTAAAAACCTCCAGGGATGGTGAATCCACCACCTCTCTGGGCAGGCCATTCCAATACCTGATCGCTCGCTCTGTGAAGAACTTCTTTTATGAGACTTTTGAGGTTCCTTTAAATGCTTAAGCTAGGCTAGTGGAATCCCGAGTGCTTTTTAGGCAAAGACGCACACAGGAAAAAAAAAAAAAGAACAGGATTTGCTCAGGCAAGTAGTTAAGCCTCCATGGATTCATTCATGGTGTGCTATAAAACTTGTGTAATCTACTGTCTTTGGCACTGCTTCCAGATGCATGTTTCTTGCTTTTTTAAAACAAATATTTTGTCAGTCATCTGACTTGTCTCCTAGTTTTGGGATGTTTGGGTTGCTAGTTCCCTGTAGCCACAAAGGTAGTGGAATGATGGTGTCCCGAGGCAAACCTAGGAAAATACTGGTTTCTGTTATTCGTCAGTGAAATGTATTTTTCCATTTTTCTGCTGAATTTTGTTTGGCAACTTTGGAAAACCTGGTAACTGATCTCCTAACTGCTCTCTGATTTTATTGACAAAATAAATAAATAATTCCACCCCACTTAAAATTGCTTGTTTGTGGGGTTTTGTTACCCTTTTGTCTCAGTTCTGTGAGTGCTTTGTTTGCTTTTGTGTGTGTGTCTGTTTTGTGGTGGTGGTGATGATTTGGCATGATACTGTATTGGCAACCAGATTGGAGAACAGTATTGGAACAACTTCTCAGGTTTTTCTGTAGAAGGGGCTGAGGGGTGGATTTCGGAGAATTTCAGGAAGCAGAGAAATGAATTTTCCTGGCCATCCAACGCCCGGAGGAACCTTGATGGACTAGCAGGTTTCTACTTAAAGAAGAAACATTAGGGATAAACAGAGTTAACTTTAATTTCCCTTTCCAGCAAACCTAATTGCATGTTGTAGTGAAGTACTGTAGTTTTCCACCTTCAAATACCACACAGCGTATCCCTTTTAACTCCTCCCTATGATGTAATTAATCTGAGTCTTTGTTTGGCAGCAGCGTGCAAGTTTTTCTTCAGTCATTCTTCATGGTGTAGTTAGGTATTTTCCATGCATCCTTCCAAAAGTATACTCACCAGAATAATTTCCATATGTGAGCTAAACATTGCCTTTTACTCTTAAAAGGGGTAGTCAGTCAGTTCCTGCTGGCTTCCTCTAGTTGTGTTCCGCTCATCTTCATAGTGCTCACATCCTTACTTCTCAGTCTGTAAACGTCAGTCATGTCGGTACAATTGTATTTTGATGTTTTTATGTACCATTCTAATACAGAACAAGGTTTCTTACACCTAACTCACCTGGATGTTGAATAGCATTCCTACAGGTTTTCTTGACTGTGCTCCTGTGTATTGGAGATTGATTTGTTTTAACTCAGGTGTTGATAAAAGAGTCTTCTATCAAAGGAGTAAATTTATTTAGCAGTAGCTCCCAAAAAAAGGATTCCACTTTTCAGACTGCTTCTTGGATGTTTCTGTTACACTGGAGACTTTGTAAGCTTATTCTTGCTACAATATCCGTATGGAAGTTAATCTCTGTGTTTGCTAGGTGAGTTATATGTACACTTACTGTTGAGCTCATCATCTCTCCCCCTCCTTTGTACAATGCTGGTACTTGTTTGACTCTCTGAATCACTGTACTGTGATCTACTCTGACTTGTAGCTTTTTTCAAGTTCTTTTTTGGCAGTGTTGGTTTAAAACTGTTTTGGATCCCTGAACAGTTCAGTGTGGGTTTAGGTAAGTGCCAGTGCTATATGGGAGTACACAGCTGAAAGGTGAAGCTAGGAGGTTAACAACTCTTGCAGTAACACTTCATTTACAAAGGGTTAAACATTTAGATTTTCAACTTTTTATCTAATTAAAAAAAAATGTAAGAATTGTCACATGAATCTCCCAAAGAGCAGTATGTAGCCCCATATTAAATAAACTAGCTAACTGATTCATATGTTACTGTTTGTGATCTAAGCAAGGATTAGTCAGTACCGTTGTTTCTGGCAATTTCTGTTTGGCTTTGTCCCTGCTGTTAGGCTGGTCAGGTTCTGTATCCATTTTATGATGACAGAGGAGACTCTTACTGGTGAGGGAGCCAAGTGCTGCAGGTTGGTCTGTTTAGTCCTCACTCCAACAGCTTGATGAGAAAGTGCTTAAGAAATGCACATGCCATTTCTAAGTCGCTGCTGAACAGTTATATATCTGTATATCACACTGATACGAAGAGTGTTTGAAGGGGCAGATCGTGGGAGGATGTTACTGATCAGTAGCTCTCAAGGCAGTATTATAGACGAGGGGCAAATCATTTTTTTTTTCCTGCTTGGTAAACAAGGAAACCGAGCTGAATACAGAAGTAGTTTGATCCATGTATGATGTTAATTATGTTGTAAGTTTAATACTTTCTTGTACTTCATAAATTGTTTATAGAAAACTGAAAAGAGCTCAAGGGACGAACTGTGTTTTGTGAGCATAATCTAACGGAGGGAGATCAAACAAATGCAGCTAAACTTAGTTAAAAGGAGGAAAAGCAATTCCCTGAATTTATGCTGCAGTGAATTACCTGGAGAAGTTACCTGGAAGGAGAAAATGAAATGAGGTTTAGTAGCTGGTAGGGGACCTACTCAAATCCTAACTAGAAAAGTTGGGAGTTTTGAACAAGAGGAACTAAGCTTTGGAACAGAAAAGATAGGAGGAGGGTAAAGGATTCTTGCAGCCTATGAGTTCATTGAGGATATCTTTGTAAAGTAAACTTTGGCCTGAATTACAGCATATCAGTTTGTTGTATGAAATAGCTGAGGTTGTCTCCCATTACAGAGAAGATCAGAATACATGATCGTACAAGGGAACAAATCTGAATGAATCTGGTATCAGTATTAAGATAAAATGCACATACTTTTTTCTACGTTGCAGTGTGCCTGAGCAGAAGGAAACTGAAGGCCACAAGGCTTTAATCAGACTCTCGGGGAGCAGGAGGGCCAGAAAAGCTCATAGCAGAGAAGGGAGGACCACCTATAAAGACTCTTGCAACATTTCCTCAAAACGTTAAAAATACTACTAAGGCTTCTGTTACTGTTCTTCTGTAAGGCATAAGTAAAATGTAATATTGAAGTGTTTCATTCAGCAATACTGAAAAGCAAAACAAACCTCACCTTTGATTTGTAATCTTACCAATTAAGGGGAGCAAAATACAACTTATCTATTTTGAAATAAGAATAACAAGTTCTAATACCAATGACGTGTATAAGAATAACATTCCAAGAACTGATGCTTGGTAGATGCAAAAGCTTGGAGAGGAACCTGGGGGTTTGATGTCTGTGTTCAGGAAAAAAGATTTAGTGTTTTAACATAAAAGTAATGGAGGGATGCTTAGATTCCTTGGTTAAGTTACTCAAGGTAAATATTTTGTGTTTAGTCATTTACTTCAGAATTTGTTGACTATAATCTTGAGCTTGTACCTCTAGGAACAAAGAATAAATTAAACGGCCTGTATTTGTGCTTTGGTTTGCGCCAACCCAGGTGCAAGACCTTGCACGTGGCCTTGATGAACTTTGAGGTTTGCACAGGCCCAGCTCTCCAGCCTGTCAAGGTCCCTTCTGGGTGGTACCCCTTCCCTCCAGTGTATCAACCACACCACACAGCTTGGTGTCATTGGCCAACTTGCTGAGGGCGCACTCAAATCTCATTCTCCATGTCTGCAACAAAGATGTGAAAAAACACTGGTCCCAGTACCGACACCTGAGGAATGCTGCTCGTCACTGGTCCCCACTTGGATATTGAGCCATTGACCACTACTCTTTGGGTGGGACCATCCAGCCAATTCCTTATCGACTGAGTGGTTCATCCATCAAATCCGTGTCTCTCCAATTTACAGGCAAGAATATTGTATGGGACAGTGTCGAATGCTTTGCACAAGTTCAGGAAGATGATGTGAGTTACTCTCCTCTTATCCACCAGTGCTGTAGCCCCATTGTAGAAGGCCACCAAATTCATCAGGCACGATTTACCCTTAGTGAAGCCATGTTAGCTGTCACCACTCACCTCCTTATTTTCCATGTACCTTAGCATAGTTTCCAGGAGGAAAGGAATCTTCTTGGAAAAGCATCTCCAGGATCTTGTCTGGCACAGACTCACCTCTTCTGTCTATGTCATTCTTGTAAGTCAGAGTTTTCTCCAAATACTTAGAAACTGAGATGTTCTTTTGCTAATACTGAAAGAATGTGACTGTTGCATGCTATAATGGAGACCCAATTCTAGCAGTTCCTGACTCAGGCAGAGTCTGTGAGTGACTACCTGGTAAGAGTAAGATTAGGGCAAGTCTGTGTTCTCTCATACTCACCATTATTTTCAGCTCAGGGGCTTCACGAGCCAGATGTGATGGTAACACTCAGGAGAATTCCTTTCCATGAATTGTTCCTACCTCTCTTTGGAAACCCCATGAACTTCTAGCTTTCCTGATATTTGGCAGAGAGTTTCCACAGCCTGCCACCTCATGAGTAAAGAGCTGTGTGTTGTTTTCAACCTTTCAGCAAGGCTTAGTTTGATGTCCTTGTGACATTTGATGATTTTGTAGACCTTAGTTCTGTAAACTTTCTAAACTAAAGAGTGCTAGTTTACTTCAGTGTTCCTTATACAGAGCTCATTGCCTGTCTTGTTCCAGTGAGTGAAACTGGAAAGTTTTGCATTTTCTAATAAATTTAATTGCAGAGGATTTGTTGGATGATATCCAAATCATCCTCCGTACTGTTCAGGAGCTGTAAATAATTACGAACTCTTATAAGTGGTAACTAAGGGACTGCATTATTAATATTTGGCACAAGCCTGTTACTTGCGGAAATAAGATCATCTAAACCTACTTAAACTTTTTATAGAGGAATGTGAACTGTCTAGTGATCCTTCCTAGGTCCTTTGGGATAGAACTGCGTAGGTTGTGGAATGTTTTCTTTTGGAATAAAACAATGGGTTGGAAAAACTTCTGCTTGCAACTGTTAGTCAGATATCCCTTAGCTCCGTGGTGTATCCCCTTCTCATCTGAGGGGGTGTGGGTTGTTGCATGAGTGAATCTTTGATCCAAGCAAAACTTATCATTAACAAAAATTTAAAAAAAGTCAACCTTCAGTTTTACTTTATCTTTTGTCCATGTTTGGTGCTGGCAGGGTTTTTTTTTCTGTTTTTTTTTCCTGTGGATGACACACTGTTCTTCTCTACTTCTCTACTTGCTGTGTTTTCTTTTTTTTTTTTTTTGGAGGGGGGTGATCCTTTTTTTTTTTTTTGTAACAGTCAAGACTGTGTAGCATAAAGACCCTATTAAGTGAATTGCTGGCCCAATTAAGTGAATTCCCTGATCATATCTCAGCCTTTAATACCAGCTGTCTTGATTTTCTAATGTGAACCTTTTTTATAAATACTGCAGCAATTTGAAAACACTTTTTCATTTTCAGTTCTAATGTAAAAGTGTGCATTGAAACTTAACTGTTGATTTAAATTAGAAATCATAGATTCAAAACCTTCCTGGAAAAAACGCAAGTCTGAGGCTTGCATCCAGATGTGTCTCTAGCAGCTGAGTGACTCAGGTTTGGAATTTGGTGTTTCAACATCAGCATTTAATGTATAGACATACAAAAAAAAAGAAATGTGTTTCGTCAGCCGTTTCTGTGAAGGGCTTTCCTGTTGCTGTAGACCTTTCTCCAGAAAATAAAGCCTGTACTCCCACTGAAGCAGTGAATGCACAGTAGATAGGGGCGCTGCTCTAATGCCCCTTTATTCAAAAGAACAAATTCCTGATCAGATAAAATGGCACAGTGCAGGTGTGGATCAGTAGGAAGGTTCCAGCACACCTTGCCTTGATCAGACCATGGAGGGATTTGAGGTTAAGGGATGTAAAAGATACATTTTAACCACTGATTCCCCTTTCCCTCTTCTGGCATGTCTTGCCCCTTTGCTTTGCTCTGCTTCTGGGTATCATCTGACCTTTCAGTAGCATGTTTGCTAACCCCCCAGAATACCATGCTTTCTGTTGAGTTATTATTCAGCCTTGTACACACATTGATTTGACACACTCTACTGGGAGGCTCTAGGGACTGTATGAAGTCTGTGCTGGAGTACTGAAAGGGAAATCTGGGGGAAGGATGAGAAGGAAGAGAAGAAAAAAGGGAATGAAGCCACCCTGATATAACAAAGATGTTATATCAGCTGTTCTATGAAACTTTGCTTGTGAGGTTTTCAACAGTGTCCCGAGCTAGAAAACTGCACCTTTTTCCAAGCCGTAATATTGAGGTACTTTTTGCTTTTAATGTCGTGTTAAAGGGTGTCTTTTAATTTTCTTGTGGTTTCACAGTCACTTGAAACGGGTGAACATATGATGTGAGAATGGAAGAAGCTGTCCTGTAGTCATTGTCCTGTGGCAATACTGAGCACGACTGTTGGCTGGGCAGCTGAACAGGCAGTTTTCAGCTGAAGCAATTGTGCTCATAATGCACTGTATCAGTATTAGTGCTGGCCCCGGGTGGGTGTTGGGAACTTGCCCTACTTCTCAGTGTTCACTATTGCTGCATTTCCTAACTGCTTTATGTGTATCTCTCCGAAGAACGGAGTACTGGATAATGCCACAGTATGAGCTGTCATAACTCTGAAATGCTGCCTTTCCTATGTTAGCAGCAGATTGCTCATTTAAAGAACAGGTTTTCAGGAATGGGAAAGGTTATTATTTCTGAGGCATTGAACAAGACAGAAAATGGCAGAGGGATTTTTTTTTGATGTTTCTGTCTAAATTGTTGCAGTGTCTCAGTTTTCACTAGGCTGATTTAGATTTAACTGGCAAATAGCATGACTTCAAGAAACCAAACTGCTGAGCTTATTTATGTTAGTGTTTATTGTTGCTCTACATATATCAAAGGGATTCCCTACGAGTAGCTGAGGCCATTTGCCTGATTGTGTGTGTGGATAGTTTACTTTCTTAAAACTGGAAGTTTGGAAATAGTTCAAGATTGTTGTATATTTCTCCATTTCCGTGCATAAATTTTAAGACATACAGTAGCTATGCCATCATTGTATGTTCTTCTGCAGCTTTTTTCTTTTATTAGACTACCTACTTATCTAATTAACAAAAAGCTGTGATGCTTTCCTATCCTGAAAACGGTGCTACAGTAGAAGAACAAAAATGAAGTTGGGCCTCTAATAAAGTACTGAGATAGTCAGAAGGAAGAGATAGTGATATTTATATGGATGTGATGCATATGTATTTGACGGCTGATTTTGTGTTAAGTCAAAAAGAGCTTTTAAGAAAGCAGTGGGAAAAATGACCCTGTCAGGGATATGTGTGTTAGAGGATACAGTAGAAGGCCAAATGGGGAATACCCCAGCTTGGTTCCAGGGAGGCTGAGAATATCTTCTTTTTCCCAAGGCTTACTTTAGGATCAAAAGGGATCTGACAGCCTGTCAACTTTTCTTTGTCAGGCTGCCAGAGTGCTGAGAGCAAGGATGGCTTCTTTCAGCCAGAGATGGAATTTAGCAAGACCAGAGGGAGCGTGCAAAAACTGGAAATGAAAGTACAAGGTATAAATATAACCACCTGTGTCAGCATTCCTATTTGTGATGTTTTTGCCCTTTGTTTCTGTGCTTTGTTCCCTGAAGATATAAAGTTTTTAATTGTAGTTTGTTTGGCAATAGGTCTTTAAATGAAAGGTTTCACACATGTAAATACGTTCGGGTTTGTTGTAGTAATAATGTAACTGGAAAACAGAATCAAGTGTATGCAGTACGTCTAACGGTATCTGGACCAGGTGATTCAATCCAAAGGAAAATAAAGGAAACTAGGTTTGTCACCTTAATACAATGCAATTCAGAGACTAAAAGAAGTGGGTAGTGTTCAACCTATTAAACTGAAAAATGGCTAACATCCCTGAATACATGAACTTTAAAAGTCAAATGAGGAAATATTACTTGGGTAGTATTAGTCATGCCAGAGCGTGAATGTATCGTCGTCTAGATTTGATGCCTGCAACACTCCGCTATGAGGAGCGGAGAAGAAAATGCAAACCTGACAAAAGTACAGAAGGATTTGGCGACTGGAAGCTGCAGTAACTAATGGAGTACTAAAATAGTGCTTTGCCAGTGAGAAGAGTGGATTGAGTCAGAGCTTGTTCTGGCTTAAAATCTCAAGACATCCTATTGCAAGATATATTAAAGTAGTTACAGGCTTGAGGAAGAAGTCCTAGGATGGGTTCCATGGTGTGCCAAATCACCAATCAGATTGGATAAGTATTGGAGTGGGGTCTGACATATAGCTTCCACCTTCGAAGTAAATAAGAAAGTGTTTTGCTAGACTGGCATTTCATATGGATACCTTTTAGAAGACACATTTCTTAAAATCTCTTGTGAGAGGATTTTGGCTTCTTGCCATTGAAAGACATCTTTGGAAATTATGAACTACAGGAAGAATATTTCCCAAATTGTTGAGGATACAGGAGCTTCACTTAGCTACAGCAAAGAAATTAAATTTGCCCAGAGCATATCATGGCCATAATAATACTTAAAATGAACCGTTAGGTTTGGGGACATTTATTCATAAGCTCTAAATGTTTAACTGCATGAAACTTAGCTCATTCAGTTTGGGTAATTGAAGGGTGAAGATATCCTTAAAACTTCTAAGACATCTATCTACCATAAACTAGTGCTTATATTTAGGAGTCACGTGAAATCTGGGTACAGAAAGCTGCATCTTTTGAACTACAAGTACAAAAGGTAGGGATCCCCACTTATAAGTTAAAGATCTGCTGATTGTAAATTCTCACTGTTTATGTAGATGTAAAGAGTGGGTTAATGGCTTGCCTACTTGTTATCTCACGTGCTTCTCCTGCTCCGGAAATGTCACTCCAGGTTGAGTATGGTCTTGTAAAGAAAAAATTCTAGTTTTCTAAAAATTTTTGCTTTGAAGTTGACTGCAGTGCAGCACAAGATATCATATTTTGTTGTCAGATCAGAAGCCATGTGTACAACTTGGGAGACTTTACAGAACCACTGCCACCTCAACTGAGAGGGTTTTTGTTGTTTAATGGGTTTGGTTTGGGTTTTTTTTCAGGTTTCTGATCAAAGCACGTGGGAACTACATAGGCTACTAAAGAAGTCAGCAATGAGTTTTTTACTTAAAGCATATTAATGCTGGATAATTGATTTACCCACTTGGTAGAATGCATTTCCCTCAGTCTTTCAAACACACACACACATCCCCTCCAAATCCCTTGAATGCTTTAGGGTTGATGAACAACAATCAGCAGCACATCCTTCACACACTGGAGGTTGGACCTGGCTTGGAAACTCAGTTTGAGAACTTTAACTAAGTTTTTATTTTGGTAATTGAGGGAGTAGATTTGTTTGTTTGTTTTTACTTTAACTGTATGGGTCTGTCATTACTAAAAGAACAATTGCTTTTGGTGTTAAATGAGTAGAGTTAGATATCTGGCCCAAAGGACTTAAAGTTTCTGTTGTCTATTAATTTTAAGTCTCTTCTCTGCCCAATGTTGAAAATATCATACTTTCTTCCTTTCTACACATACACAAAGTCCTCTGAATGACTGGAATAAATGAATATTAAATACTACACCTTAACGTAGATTTTGTGAACTTAACTTTACCAGCATTTAACATTAGGGAACCCTGGTTTTAAATGTAAAATATCATTATTTTGTTCTATAACTTAGACTACAGAAATAATGAGGTGCTATGCTAAAAAAAAAATCTCTGTAGCATTGTCTTAAAGTAAGTTGTTTTGGGTTTGTATTAAGATACTGAGCTCAGTCCTTCTGCTACAAGCAGCTGTTCTCCAAGTAACTGACTTTTATTCCATTTCACTTGTAACCATCTCCAGTGAAATCAAACTGGAGGTTTTTGATCAGAAGGACCTGTTGATTCAAGGCATGAAAAAATGTCCTGAATGAGAGTGGATCTCATGTTGATAGTTAAACCTGGGTGTGATTCTTAGTGTAATTTTTCTTAGTCTTTGTTGGAGATCTGCTGTTATCTTACAGATTTTGTATGACAGCTATATGTTTTTCTAAAAGCCTCCTTAAAATATCCATCTTCTTGACATTTGAGATGAAATCTGAAAATATGTTCCTGGAACACCTGTGGGGATCTCAATGTGTCTGTAAAATGTCATAAGGCACCCAGCAACATGTCTGCACAGCTCTGAGGAAGAATTCGCTTGTTCCTACTCTTAAGTAGAGACATCTGAACTGGTTATTCTCATTCTGACCACTGTGGCTGAGCTTATGGATTACTTCAGCACTGATATAGTTGCACTCAGTATCTGGTGATGTGAGGACCAGTATTTGTTGCTTCCAGAAGCCTATAGGTAGGCTATAGGTTGCTTCATGCGTAGGTAGTAGCTGTGTTTGGTAGGTATGCTGCTGAAATCCCTTGAAACCTGGTCTTCCAAGAAAGGTATGTCTATTTTGTTTTCCCTGTGGAAGCAGTTTCTGGAAACCTGAGGAATACATGTACTAGGGGTCTGATTATTGAAGCAGGCCAAGTTCTTTTGATAACAGCAGCATGTTAGTACTGAGTTCCAAGAGGGTGCACCTTCACCTTTTCACAAGGGCTTGATTAGTTCCCCTGTGATGTTTCCTTTTTTTGTGGCCCAAAATGAAATATGTGAATAGATCAACATGACCTTACTTCAAAGAATAAGAGCTTGATAAGTCTAATCTTGACTGATGAAAAGCTTATACTAGACTGAGTTTTCAATAATGACTGCAAAACAACAAGCTTTGGTGAAACACTCTTTTAGCTGGGATTCACTGAATTAGGTAGAGAGGCAAGTGGAATTGAGACATGAGAGGAAATTAGATCTCATATATCTGAAGGTCAGCCAGTTAGTCAAGATGCTGCTTCTGATGATGATGCAGTCTCCAGATGCAGTGACTTTCCTGTAGAACTGTATGCTAAACTTTTAGCCATATTAGTAGAGGTATGTGTCAGTCTCTTATAAGGGAGGGAAATAGTTATCTGTTATGCAGACAGACCCCTTTTGGTATGAACAGGCTTGGTTCCTGGGTGGCGTGGGTTGGGTTTGGTTTTGTTCAGTTTTCATTTTGAGCTGTGAAGATGGTCCATACCTCCATCTGAAAGACCTTCCTGTGGGTCTGCATCAGCCTTGAAGCAAACATTTATTTGCCTCACTAAGAGAAGAATATGAGCTAGGATTAGGGGGATTGTTAAATTGATTTGTTTTGGGCTTTTTTTTTGAGAATCAACCTCCTTTCCTTTCTTTGTATGCTGCCCGAAGCTTCACGCTCAAGAGATGCAGACAATCCAAAACAGGGAGGAGTGACTGATAACATGGCAAGGGTGTGTTGCTGATCAGAGGGATCTCAATAGGTCAGGGAAAAGAGTCACCAAGAACATTATAAAGAACCTTACGAATGTCAGTAATGGGAAATGACAAGTCCTGGATCTGGAGAGGAAAACTCCCATGCTTCATACAGACTAGGGGCAGAGCAGTTGGAAAACAGCTTGGCAGAAAATATCTTGGGGGTTGATGAGCCAGCAATGGTGCCCTTGCAGCAAAGGTGGCCAACAGCCTCCTAGATTGTGTTTGGAGTAGTGTTACCAGCAGGACGAAGGAAATGATGCTGCCCCTTTACTGAGAACTGGTGAGACACTGCTGGGGTCCTGGGTCTAGTTCTGAGCTCTGCGGTGCAAGAGAGAGTTATTTTAGTTACTGTTATCCTTGGTTTTGGAGCAGCAGAGAAGACTCTTAAAATATCAGGAAGGAAAAGGTTTAAGTGCTTCCCCTTTTAAGCAAGGAGAGGTAGGATCTGATGCCCGTCTTGAACTGGAAGTCTTAAGTGCTCTATGAACAAGACAAAATTCAGAATATTGTCCTCTGGCTCCATTACTACTATGAAAGCCTGGAAAACTCTTGCAGATGGTGCCGTGATAGGACTCATTCTGTGTATTCTCAGAGACACTAGTGATGAACAGACTTGGTTTTGGTAGGGGGGTGCATCTGGACAGTATATTGAGAAGCTGCGTTCGCATTAACTTCCTACAGTTGAAAGATTCTTTGTGCCTGGGGAGCTTTTCTTCTGTTTATTGGAGACTTTTTTCTCCAGAGTTGAAATGATTCATCTTGTAGCTTTGTGGCTGGTTTAAATTCATGAGATGCTTCCCCTCCAGCCTGCTTTTTTTCCCTTAAGAAAGATGGGGAGCATCTGTTTTAACAGTATGTCCCCTGAGCAGCTGACAGCCACGCCTCTGCCTTGTGTGGCCCATGTTGTGATGGGCTGGGTCACAGCAGCTGCTAACGGGAGAGGTGCAGGAGACTGCTGGAGCCCTGCTGCTCTGCATGTGTGGTTAAGGACAGAGTCAAAACATGAGCTACTGATGTCACTAAGGGCTTGTGTTGGGAAGGGTTCCAAATCTGAGATGTCTATTGTAGGCTGCCAGGGTTGGTGAACGTGCTGCTGAGTGAGTGGTAAAAGGATGACCTCAACAAGCAAACGAGGAGAAAATCACTTCTTTGCTCCAGAGGCTGTGGTGAGATGCATCTGCATGTGAGGGGACTCCACGGGGCTTTTTATCTTCTGGGAGTACAGAGTGTTCTTGCAAATGATATTGGGGAGTTCAAGAAACACGTGTGATTAAAATGAAACATGTGTGATTAAAACAAAACAGTATCAAATATGGGCAAATATGAAGTATTCTGACGGCTGCTCCTTACGTAGGAGGAAAAGGAAGATACCACTGCTTTAGTTCAAGGACCTTCCTTTGATTCCTACAGTGTATTTAATAATAAAGGTCCTAATGTAGGAACTGCTTGTTACCTGCAGCAGCCATGTCCATATTCTGGTATGCACCTCGAATCATCATAGGGATGCTGGCAGTCCTTGTGCTGCTGAGCAGAAATCTCCCACGGTTGCTGAGTGTGTGCACATCTGGAGTATGCGTTTATCTACAGCATTTCTTGAAGGGATACAGACAGTGGAGATAAATAATCCTATTCTTCTGTTTCTTCCTAGTAAGTACTGTGACAGTTAACTTTGGAGGTGGATTATTGCTGCAAAGGGAAGCAGATGATTTCCTTTCTGTAGCTGTTTTTGGTTCAGTCATGCTACATAGGGACAATGAGTATCTTCTCAATTACTTCTTAAGGAAACTGCATCACAGTTTCCTCCATCCTTGCGAAAGAGTGCTTTTAAGATAAGAGACATCTGTGATTCATAAAATTATGAATTGCGTTTCTTTTAGAATAAATACGTACGTGTGTTGGAGATAGTTGACTTTTGCCTAAGGGTAACTGAAAACTGGTGGTGCTTGTGTAAAGAGGTCTTGACTCCCAGATGGGTGCTTGGCAGACATAGTTGACCTACTTTAGCTCTGACCTTGATTTGCTCAGAGGTGTTTATGTACTCGTGATCAGCTTTGCTGGATGATTAAGCTAGTCACGTGTCATCTAACTTTTTTTTTTAAGAGATGAACAGTAAGATTTGTTTTTACTGTCTCATTAGCCTTGTTACAGGGGTTGGAGAAAGACTGAATTCAAGGTAGGGGAATCCTGAGGGAAGTAGTCCCTAACAGGCTCTGGAGACACTGCCATGAGATACAATGGCAAAATAGCATTTGATTCTCATCTACAGGAGAATTTAATCAGGAAGTGGACTACATGGCATTTTTTCAAGTAGGTCCTCAGAGTACTTTGACAACAGGCTGGGCATCATAAATGGAAGATTTGAACTTTGCTTTATATATGTGGCTAACTTGTGTTCCTTCTCGTGGAGGACTTTTTGAGCCCTTGAACAACTAGCAACTGGAGGCTGAAAAGATAGTAAAATACTCAGTTTTTCGTAATTTTAAGAAGGCCTTGTAACAAAACATTTCTATGAACTGTTCACTATTTATTATAGTGGGTCATGCTGAATTTGCTCCGATCATTGTGTTGACATTTCCTTAACTTTAAACCTCATTTCAAGAGACATGACTGATTCTTTACTCCTGTAATGCTAAAATGTAGGACTGTGGTTGTTAGGACTGGGATGAACATTTGGGAAATGGTAGAGAAGGGGCTGATTTGACAAGAAATTGAGAATTCTCAGTTTTATGTAATTTTGTTCTGCTTAAATGGTCAAGATGCTTAAAATAGCTGCTTTGAAACTCATATATATAGAAACTTGATTATAATTTAAAATAGCACAGTTGAATGGATACTTGATTTCAAAAATTTGTCTTCAAAACTGCTTCGAAATTTTTGTTTTAAGAGGAACAAAGGAATTTTTTTTTGCATTAAAGCACACCATTGACTTGTGCAGTGTTCTGATTATTAAATTGAAATGCTGACTGTTGCAGGCATTGTTAAAGGGAAAGAGCTGTATCAAACTTTCAGACCTTTTTAATTCCACCTCACCCCAACCTTCTAAGGTCATCCTGAGTGGTCCATAAAATTATATTAAACTGTAAAATGTGAGTTCAACAAATACATTCACATATAGGAATGTTCAGGAACTTTTGAAGGTTAATTGTGGGTGATTGGGCCAGAAATTTTAGGAACTACTTGTTTCTAGTACGTGCACTATACAGTGCTTGGGTTTTATATTGGGTTCCAAGACTGAATCATGGATGCACAGTAATTGGACAGCATTGTAGATAGTATGGCGTGATGGTAGCTTTCTCACTGGATTCCTAGGGCTTAGCCACAGGCAACACTGTTTAGCTATAACTAACTTCTGCACATCAATTGAGATTGAAGATAACGTTTTTGCATCTGAACCAAGCACAGAGAAATGGTCAGTGTTTGTGGTTCAACTGGTGGCTTGTAAATTAAGCTGCAGTAATCCCATAAACCACAGTAACATAACTGAGCTTATAGTTGCTGGACTGCTTTGAGTAAGAGAGACAAAGCAGAGAACTAGGAAAAGGCTGATCTATGAAGAAAGTATTATGTGCAATGACTGTATTAGTGTGAATGAAAGCTCTGTAAAATAAACTGTGGTTATGGATTCAACGGCAGTTTATAATTTGACTTAAATTTGTACTGATTTAGCTATTGTCAGTGACCACCTGGTGTCAGCTGACCTCTTAAATTGTCTGTGCCAATATGACCACACATTTGCAAATACCTGACCCCTTTTTCCGTTTTGAGAAAGGACCACAGAGGGAGTTCAGGTGAGATGGACGTTGCACCTTCAGCAGCAGTTTGGAAACTCTGTGTCGAGAGCGACAGTGATCCTCTGTTCACAAGTTGCTGGCATTAAGGAAATGACTTGCCTGACCTCAGAGTTAAGAGCTGTGCTCCTGGTTGTTATTACTGTAACAGAACTAGCCATTTAGATAATTTGAAATAAATTCTGAATTTGCTGTTCTGGCGAGCTGAAGAAAATTATACCATTGACTCTGGATTTTCTGAGGTTTCTGTTGGCTTATAACCCTTAACACATCTGTATATGTGATTCAGTAGAAACGGTTATAATGTGAATGTGTTGACTGAATACTGGTTGTTTGACTTGCAGACTTCTGAGGTTGACATGGGAGCTTGCTGATCTGTGTAATTGGGACGCTCTGCTGTCATGGCCAGTTGGAAAGGCAGTCACAGTTTTCACAGCTGCATTTACCAGAAAACAGTGAATCTAGAAGGCTTTCCAAGTTTTTTGCAAGACTTGGAACGGTTTTTAGGTCTTGCGTAGTGAATTTTGCGAAGAAACTTGTTTTGTAACAAAAATTTGGAAGGGGAGGACATCCACCTGCAGACCAGCCACTAAGTTTACAGTGTAGTTGGGAGACACAGTTGACTTGAGTTACAGTATGGGGTGTGGCTTTTATGTAGAACTTGAAGCTTGCAGAACAGAACAATGTTTAATCCCCCTTCTTTTGAAAATGCCAACTGCTGTTACAAGGGAAAATAAAATAGTAAGCCAAGCCCAAACTGTTTTACTGCTATGGGCACCTAAAACCTGACACAGCCAGGAATTGAAGGGATAAATAAGTCCGTCTTTTGCACTGCAACAGCAGTTTGACTCATTTTGGTAGCATCTGACAACAAATGTGTTCGGATGTGATCATTGTTGGTGAGCAGGGGGCTCTTATGCAAAGACCAAAGAATGATAAGCAGGGCCCGAAAATACGGAAGAGATTTCTTCTGTCCCAAAGCTTGGTCTTTTGGAGATCTGCACCCCAACATGTAACTCTTGATGATGAGTAAAGCATCTACACTTGATAAGGAAATTAAAATTTGATCCATGAGTAGAAAACATCTATTTGCTGTTGTAGACTGTGTCTAAAATAATTGTTGTAAACAAACTTGTTTTGAAAGTGTTTTTTAAACTTGCTGGTTTCCTTCCCGTTCAGGTTTTTGAAAGTACTTGACAGAATATGAGGCATGGAAGAGTTTTAAGGTGATCAGCTGCTTCAGACTGAGCACCATCATCTTTCTTCAAGTTGATCTAGGCTTCCAGGACAGCCTTTTCAGGTAAAAACTGTTCTATTTCATGGTTGATGCCATTGAGTAATACATAAGCTTTCCACAGTGTTTCTTCCAACAATATAATTAATTGCAGTGTAGAGGGTTAAAATTGTGTATGTTTTGGATGAAAAAGCTGGTTGTATTTATTTGCACCTTTAACTAGTCTTCTTAACTAGACCATCATTGAGATTTTAGGTTTTTGTTTGTGGAGTCTGCTGTGGTGGAGGTGTTTATTTAACTCAATTTTCTATGGAAATCTTCTGAATTCTGTTCCATGAAATTCAGTGGAATTATAACTCTCAAAACTTATAAACTTTGATAATATGATCTTCAAATGGAGAAACACACTAAAACTACAGTTCCCAGTCAGTGAAAGACAGACAAAACCTATCATTTATGTTAAGTGGAAGCAGTTGGCTGGCCAGTTAAACCTGATTTGGTTAAAGATCACTCCAACAGTTTTTGAAAGTAATTTGTTTTGAGAATGGTCATGGTTTATATGCAATATTCAATACACCAGTAGCTGGAAGTGGAGAAGTGGCCTATAATCAATTTTATGGCAAAAAAGACTTAATAGATTTGTGATTTTTGCAGCTTTTAAGAATACTAAGTTTGAGATTTGTTTTTTTTCTTAAAATTATGTAAGTCTTTTCTTCTGTATTGCAGTGTTTTTTTGGTGGTTTGTGGTTTTTTCTTATGTTAGACAATCCAATGGCAGACCAAAGGATGGACATATCTTCTACGATTAGTGACTTCATGTCACCAGACCCTGCTGACTTGATTTCCAGTTCCCTTAGCACTTCAGGAATGGATTGTAATAGGAAAAGAAAGGGAAGCTCTACTGATTATCAGTAAGTTGGATTTCTCTTGATTTAACACTGCTAAAAAGAGATTGTAACACAACAATACAGTGGGGGAGATGATAGAAGTATTTATAGTGATTTTGAAATAACCTGTTCTTGACAACTTGCTGCAAAGGTTCTAATAAAGAAAAAAGCTACTATGCATTAAGATCATAAAGATAATAAAAATAAAGCCTTCATCTTGATGCACCTAGACTTGAGGGCTATCAAATGAGGTAAGGCTGAGGAAAGAAACCTTTGGCTGATGAGGAGGAAAAAATTAAGATTGATAAAATGTGCAGTGTGAAGGTTGATTATATTGACTGTTTACATAGGAAATAGAATGTCTGACTAGTGGGAGGAAGGATAATGAATTCATTAAAAAGCAGAAGTGAAATTGGGAATAGTTCCTTTTCTTCACCTATTTTTTTGCCTTTATAGTCATTTCCTATCAATGTGCTGCCAACCTTTGCCTGATGAAGCTGTTTTGGTCTCCCAGTTGAATGTGAATCTGGGTAGTCTCTGGTTTGCAACCTTAGATCTGCCTTTTATTTGATTGACTGATTTAATCTTGTGTTGGTCCTCAACTGTAGACTATTATTCCTGACAAAATAAAAACCTGTTTTCTTCTGGTAGAATGTGGTTTTGTTTCAAGAAAGCTGCTGCTTTTTAAGGGAAGCTTACTAATAACAGTGCTGAGAAGCACTGTCCAAGCCATAGCTTCTCTCTTGGGCCAGGTGTTTGAAATAAAAAAAAATAGCACCTCTGCTCTAGAATAGCGAAGGTTGTGGTAGTGTTTGTCAGATCTCTAAACGTGTATTGTCCTCTGCACTAGGTACACTAAGACCAACCTACTTACTCTAAGTCACTGTGCAAATCTTGTATGTAAGGCAACTTTACAGAGTCTAGCTGCAGGCTAACTTACAAATGGGTCCCATTAATTATTAATACAGCTGCTTAGTCCATTGTTATGTAATCTAGCACAAATTTTATCACTGTGGGCTTGGATCGTTGGCATTTCTTTTTATAGGGAAAGCTAGAAATTTTAATCCCTACTGAGCATGACAATGAAGAATTAAGTTCCCTGTACATAGAACTTATTTTTAGGAGAACTTACGTGCCAAATGTTAAGTACTGTTTAAAGACGACAAACATACTGCACATGTTCCTTCTCTAATATGCATTTTGTCTTCCTGAAAAGTACCTGACACCCTCTAGTTGAATTGACTACTACAAAACTCAGTGAACAGCCTCAATCTTATCAACTTTTTCTTCTGTAGAAAGGATTTCTCCATCTTTATTCTTCTGGGTAGGAAGCATTTCTCAAGTCCTCTTTTCCAAAAGACAGTTTATTCTTATAAGTTATAATTACGCCCTTTAGGTTGTGTGTGCATTTGATTAAATATGTGAAAACATCATTTCCTTGAATCCTAAGTAAAATAAGTTTACAACAGCTGTTACCATACTGCAATTCATGTTGTGTTGCAAAGGACATGGTGGCTAATAAATACTTCTATTTTAAAATAGGACTGAAGGTAGTCTTCTTGATCCCTGCTTCTATATGTATATATCAGTAAATGTTGTTCAGAAAAGCTACTTTTCAGCTTTTGCTGCCTGTTAACAATTTATTTTTTACATAAATTGTCTGGGTGTCCAGTTTTATGCTTTATTTACCAGTGAAGTCAGGGAATAAGGAAGGAAGAACCTCATTGTTTTAGTGTTATTCTTCGTTCACATCTTGGGTACAAGCAAGTGTATTGAGAAGCTGCGCTTCCAGCTCTCCACACTGGCTTCTATTGAATTCTTTCTTCTGCCACTCCTCCAGGAAAATTCCTGTCCAACCTATTGCTGTCACTTCAGCAAAGGTTCTCTATTCTCCACTATGGTTTCTTTTAGTCAAATGCTGGAATCCAAGACTTCATGCACAGGTGTCTAAACACTTAATTTCTTTTCTTGGGAGTAGTGTTTTTTTTCAGTTGAAATAATATATGATAAGGAAACAGACTGTCTTGGAGTATTTGTAACTTACCTTGTACCTTCCCTAGGTTTTACTTTCTGGGTTTTTCTAAGGCTAAAATGAGGGGTTTTTTTTCCACAAGAAGCATCCAGTAGGTAAAGGTGGCATCACAAGTGGAAAACTGATGCCTCATTTCTTTCTATGTTCTATTATAGATCTGTGTGCTATTTCTTTGTGAGCATCAGAAGTTCTTTGAGCCATTGACTAAGACAGAAACTCAAATGTGCAAATTGAGAAGATTTTCATGAGGGTCTTATAAAATGTAGCCTCTCAACATGTAAAGGCTCAGTGCTATTTCAGATCACTTTACAGTCTTGAAGTGATGCCAGCAGTTAGCTTGCATGTAGAAACTTTTAATTTCCTTATGATATGACAAAGTGTGTTTAAAGTTCAGAATTAGGACTTTAGTACTGACTAAATGAAAATGTTCGCTTGTCCTGCTGGGCAGAATCAAATACTGAGAAACTTGGGATACTTTTTTTTCTTTTTCTTTTTTTGATTTTTGGCCTTAGAGTCCTTTCAAATCCTGCTTATCTAACCACAAGGGCAACACACATTAAAGAACAGATCTTTCATTTCTGAAGATGAACCTATGTCTCAGTGGTTTGTATAACATAATTTAGGTTAGCTTTTCTCATTAAGTGCATTGAATTGTGCTATCTTTCCTTAAAAAGGGTAGTCGTTCTTTCGGAAAGTAGATTAATTTGGACAAGTTTGTCTCCTCAAAATACATTCACTGCTATTGTCTTGTTTTCATTGTGCTTTTCATTTCAAATAGAATATAAATTAGCTTGAGAATCTCAACAGAAAATCTAAGACATTATTCTTATTTCCTATATATGGTGTACTTTATTTTTCTTTCTTTTCAGACTTGATGGCTTTCCTTTTGAGTAAGTATAAATATTTTAATAATCAGCTTCACTTGAAAAAGATGCTCAGTGTTTTGCTTTGCCTTTCCCTCCGCTTTACCTAAAATTTGCAGGTAAAAATTAAACCAGAATAAGCTAGGCTTAAATGTGTCCATTTAAGCACAGTTGTACAGCTTTATATATACATATAAATATTCTCTTCCTAGTTCTTTTGTCCAATAGTGCTGTAGTCTTAGGGATTCCACTTTTTTCACCAGATACAGCTATGAAAATGTACGCTTTCCTTATTTCTTTACATATGGTTACAATATTAACAACTAATAAGCGGGACCTTCTTTATTCTTCAGGCTTCCTCCCTTTTTTTATGTTAGGACAGAAGTAAGCCATGTACCTACACTGAAAGTTGTACTAATTTAGAATATGCCTGGCTGGTTTCATACAGTCTCTCAGTCTGTCCATACATTTGGTGATTTCCAGTAGTTTGCCTGTCTATGTTGTTACTATCTCCTACCCCAGAATCAACTACAATAAAACAAACTGAAGTGTAGAACACATGGGCATCTGCACAAAGTAATTCAGGGCACTTTGTGAATTTTATGTTGGGCCTCTGGTTGAGCTTTTAAGTATAGTAGGTGTAAGTTAGTAGCCCTATTTCTGATGAAGGCATGAAAAATATCTGCTTTGATTCGTCCTTTTTTTCCCCCTTTAGTTAACTGAAAAACATTTTTATAACAGATGATATCTTTGAACTGCAGCATGTTTTTCTGTCAAACACATCAAACTGTGCCATTTTGTTAGCTCCAAAGGAGGCACAACTAATTTAAGAAAATGTTTTAATATTACAAAAATGACACAGTTCCTTAGTCCTTCTAGGCTCTCACTTTTATGTTCTTATTTTTGTATTTAGGATTTAAAGATGATGGAAATACTTTATTCTAATTTTATGATAGTTTGAGAACAGTTTTGCTAATCCTGCTTAATTTTTGATGTATTGCTTTATTCTGTTTCTGCAGGGAAGGTATGGATACAGATAAAGATGATCAACATGGAAGGTACTATTGATAAAGTCACTAAAATGTTAGTTTCACAGTACTGATGTGGGATCCTGCACGTAGATATGTTTTCAGTGTCACTATTGTCAGGTGTCGCAAATAGAATTAGATTAGATATTAGGAGGAAATTTTTTACTGTGAAGGTGGTGAGGCACTGGCACAGGTTGCCCAAGGAGATTGTGGATGCCCCATCCCTAGAGGTGTTCAGGGCCAGGCTGGATGAGACTTTGAGCAACCTGATGTAGTGGAAGGTGTCCCTGCCCATGGCAGGGGGGGTTGGAACTGGATGGTCTTTAAGGTCCCTTCCAACCCAAACCATTTTAAGGTTCTATGAAATTGTTTCTTTACTGGGACAAAGGCTTCAGACCAACAAAAAACCCAAGCACTTTGAACCACAGTATTATAAGTAATGATACTTTCTGAAGAAAGTTTCAATAATACTCAAATTAAAAAAATATTTTAATAAGGATCAGTAGGCAAGGTGCATTAAAAGAATTGTTTTCAGTGTTTTCAACGCTCTAACTTTGTGATACAATTTCTCAACAGATTGGAGTATACAGACCAACAAGGCAGAATAAAAAATGCAAGGTAATACTCTAAACAACAGTATTGAAATCAATTGATCTCTTGCCTTTTGCCGTATATGAAACATCTGCATGTGTTTCTTATCCTCATTTTTTTTTCTCGCTTTGACCTCTTATTTTTCCATATCCTTGCACTGTTAACATTTTTTCTTACATATCCTACATATAGTTTTGTGAAAACATTAATTTGGTAGGTAACTTGGTTTTAGTCACTTCTGTTAAGATTAACATTGACATTGAAGTCAATATGTGTTTCTGATAATGTTACTTTCTTGATCTTGTTTCTTTCAAATTCAATAGTGAGTTGTAAAAGTGTTAACACTGACTCTTTAATATGGGAAAATATGAAACAAAAATAAATAACGTAGCGTTTATCATCATTTTTCCTGGTTAGGAAGAGTTTAATTCAGCGGTATCTCAAATACTTCGAATGGAACCAATATGATGAGTAGAAGATTCAGAAAATGGTCATTTTACATACTTAGTACATTCATATATTATACTGCCTACAAATTCTTAAATGAATGCTTTGTTCAATATTTATATACACTGGAATTTGCTTACTTTGACCTTTACGATTCCAGTTACATTTCAGTGTATGTGCTAAGAACAAAGTTTGTACAGCAGTAGCAATCTCTAGATAACTTTGTGCTGTTCAAAACTGAGGATTCAATGTACCATATGACCAATGTTATATGTGTTTTCTGTTAAATAAGAGCCATGTGCTGCATCCTTGTCTATTGCTTATAAATATTACTCACCCAAATAATGAACATACAATATCTAAAGAATTCTCGATGTGTATGTTCTTTTCTTAAGATTAAGAGAGTAACTTAATTATCAGGAGGAGGTTATTTCTGTGGCTTTGTTATACTGGATTTGGGGTTTTTTTTATATGATTTATTTTCTTATGCTTTTCTGATTTTTGTGGATTGTTTAGGGAGGCTCACAGTCAAATTGAAAAAAGGCGTAGAGATAAAATGAACAGTTTTATTGATGAACTGGCATCTTTGGTACCAACTTGCAATGCTATGTCTCGAAAGCTAGATAAACTGACTGTCTTGAGAATGGCTGTCCAGCACATGAAAACATTACGTGGTGAGTTGATTGTGGGTGGAGGAGGGAGGGGACAGGGCAGGACTGGAGGATGGCAAAATGGGGTTCCCCAGGGCCATACTTTTTCTTTCTCTTTCATGACCTTTTGCCAAAATGGAGTAAGTTAATATATGTTAGGACTTCTCCTCTTCCCTGAGCATGGTGCCTTCCAGTCGTATTTATTCTAGTATTTTTGAAAGGTTTAACTATTTCTGCCAATGTCATTTGATTAGGTTAGTACTTCATACTTCAGTGGTTACTAGTTTGACTCGGTTTTGTCTTTATGAAGGGAACAGAATGAGAAGAATTATTCTTTAATAAATAGCTGCCTTCATTTGTTGCTAATTTTGGGCATTGTGAGATGTCATTGTAATGCTGGGTTTTGTCTTTGGCATGGAATGAGAGAACTGGTTTCTAAGTTCCTACTGACAATCTGTTTATGTGACCTTGTCATGTTTTACTAAGTTATAGTGAGAATAAGTAGTTTGAAGGTTTTTGTGCTTTAATGTCGTTTTTAATTTCTAATTCTGAGAATAGACTATAAATCAAGCACAGCATTTGGGTTAAAAAATGTCGAGGAACACTTTTATATCTCAGAAGGCACACAGTTTACATTACTCTGTAATGCTGTCTTTGTGTTTTCAGAAAAAAAACTTCATCGTTTTTTGAGTTAATACCAGCAGAGCTCTTATTGCTTGTAAAAAAAACCAAAAACCCAGCAAAAAGCAACTTTCATTTGAAGAACAGCTGCATTGAATAACACTATAAGGAGTCAAAGGAAAATTGCTCATTTAAATGTGTATTGTCAAGTTGGTGACATAGGGATTGTTTGTTTGTATCCTTTAGGTGCTACAAACCCATATACAGAAGCAAACTATAAGCCTGCTTTTCTATCAGATGATGAATTGAAACATCTTATTCTCAGGGTATGTTTCAGCTTTTAATTAAGAGATATTAATGGCTGTGAATATAACTCTCCCAAAGCAAAACACCAGTGTTTTTCTGCCTTGTGTCTGAGCTTAAGTCTGTCCTGATTATGGAGGATGATGTAGAAATCTGCAAGACTGCTGCATAAAGTGAATGGGTTTTAACAATGTCTAGCATCTCTTAATTTAAGCAGAAAGATTTAGGAGGGAGATCTGAGGAAACTCTGATATTTTGATGTTTACCATCAGACTCTTCAGTTATTTCATGGAATTAACAAAATTACATAAATTGTTTTCTTGCGGACTTTCTGCTGTGGGCTCCCTTGACATGTTTTTCAGCATACGATGATATAACAAACACCTTTTTTTTTTGAGGTCACTGATGTAACATGACTTAGTATGTTTGGCTGCTTGCTGCCTGTGTCTTTCATAGTGTGGAGAGTAATATTTTAATTTGATGGCATTATTAGAGATAATCATAATATTATTGGACAAGACATGGATCCTTTCTTCCCATACAAGTGATTTTAAATTCTGGGCAAGATGCCCAAAATGATGCCAAAAATGTTTGCAGATGCAAAAAAACCCTTTCTTATCTTGCCTGTTGACTGACAGCCCTCCTAGTGTAGAAATTCTACTATATGCAAAGCATTTTTAAATGTTATAATGATGCAATAAGGATGTATAACAGTATTTTTTTTTTTTGTTCCCCTAATTAGGCAGCAGATGGATTTCTTTTTGTTGTGGGCTGTGACAGAGGGAAGATACTGTTTGTTTCAGAATCTGTCTTCAAGATCCTCAACTACAGTCAGGTATTCTTTTCCATTTTAAGTAATTTTAGGTCTTAAAAGATCTTAAAACCAGCAAGTGGGCACCATTCTGTGACCACCTGTACAGGTCAAGGGCACGCGTCCTACTTGACCCTTGAGGCAGAATGGTGGGAACTCATCTGAGAGCAAAACCTGCAGCTCTGGCTGGGCCGTCTTGCTCCATCTACCCCAGTAGATGGACACAGACAGAGCCGCTGAAGGGAGAAGCTCCAGTCTGTTTATGATTTTGCATTTATATGGAGGGGTATTTATGTCATTAATCTGTCTTGAAAGCTGAGATCTGTTGCAAAGAAAGAGCTTTTCTCTACCATGTCATTAGAGAAGATTGTTTCTGGTTTCCATTCAAACGAGGAAGGTGTAAAAGAAGTAACTTTACCTCCCCAATTGATGCGTTCCAATCAGGGATTTACCCTCAGGCTTGTAAAAGCGTTATCTAATTGGGATTGTAAGGAAATATTGAAAAATCAGTCTCAGGTTCTTCCAATAGCTTCACATGAATGTTTCAACTTAGATTTATTTCTATCTGTTTGGCTTTGCTAGCACTCTTACTAATGGAAACTGGGAAGCAATTATACCAAAGCCAGGGTTTTAATATGTGCTTAATATGAGGCTTAACTTGTATTTTTCATTCTTTTGGTTGTTTGTTCTCCTTATGAATTGAAAAAATTATATTAGCTTCCGAAGTTTTCCTCAGCCAGCCTTTAGTTAGGTATATCCTACATACCTACTCATCTTGTAAACATTGAAAGAGAACTTTTGCAATTATGACTTTTTTTCCATCAAATTTGTAGCATATGAAGTGGGACTGAAGATAAACCAGAATATTAGTTATTGGTGGATTGATCATGCTATTTCTGCAAAGCTCTTAATGAAAATAATGAAACAAATTACTATGTAACGTAGTCTTAACTTCCAAATATACAGAGCAAACATATCTTCTGTTTAAATCCAGGGTCTCACATGTTTGCTATTCCTTGGTTAGACTGATGTGTAAAAGTGTTGTTCATAATGGATGCTAAAATTTTGAAAGTATTTGAACAATTATCTTAATTTTTGACTGAATATTCGATCTCTACAGAATGATTTGATTGGTCAAAGTTTATTTGATTACCTTCATCCTAAAGACATTGCCAAAGTGAAGGAGCAGCTCTCTTCTTCTGACACAGCGCCACGGGAAAGGCTTATAGATGCAAAAAGTAAGTATTAGCACCTTTTTCAAAAGTGTCATGTAGCCTGAATATTGGCTTAATATCGAAAGGGAAGGGGGATGCTGTTTGGATTGTGCTATGCCAAGGAAGTTTTATCTTAAAGGAACAAAACTTTTGAATAAAAAGAAACTGGCAGGTTTGGCATGCACTGCAGTATAGATACATTAGTTAAACTGGCTTCATCTGTGACATATCCTCTGTCTTCCAGGCATCAAAAGTTTAGGTTTTCCCATTGAAGCATTTGTTCTGATCTGTCATTCTCAATGGTCAGAATACTTTCAGTGTTACCTTGGTTATCCTTTACTGTCACTTCCATCAATGACCTAATCTTTCTCTTACAAGGTTCTTAACCCTGTCCTTGGAATCATTTCCTACTATGTCTCTTAGCTTTATTCTGCTCTGATGTTTTAAAGTAGCTCTGTATCTGTGCTGCTGTTGAGGTGAGTGGGTGGTTAATTCACTCTCATAACAGGAGTCTGCATTACTTAAGTAGAAGATGCTATCTTACACCTGCAGATTTCTAGGTCTTTAAGTCCCCTGCTTGTCAGGGGCAGAAATCTCTAGGATGTCATATTGAAGAAGCCACTAGCTTAGCTTCAGAAACTGAAGCTGAGAGAGATTGTTCCAGGGCAGTGATCCTAGAGGCTCCAGTTGGATCAACTGAAGTTTTTCTGGCTCCTGGTTTTGTCTGGTTGTCAAGCATGTATATCCAGTGCTATAGCTTTAATTTTTTAATGCCTCTGACAAAGTTAGGGCAAAAATAAATACTCTGCATTACAGTCTTTGCATCTGCTATGATAGACTGATTGGTAGAAATTCAGGAGCTCGTGTCCTTCAAATGTACTAGTATGTAGGTATGTATTTATTTTTATGTTGGTATGAGTGACTTGGGCCCAGCTTGTACTCTCACAACTGAACAGCAGTTTAGAGTGCACGTGGTGCAGGACAATCTGATTTCCTTGAGGTGACCTCTCTCAATTCTAATTTTAAGGGAGGCACACTCTACACTAAAACATTTGCATCGTTGATTTCCTCCTTAAGTTTAAAGCTTACAGGGCTCTGGAATTTTTTTCACATGTTTATAGCTGTTTGTTTTTACATATCCCCACACAGAAATGGTTGAAGTGAATAGCAAGCTGTGGGGAAGTGTAATCTAAATCCTCCATCAGCTCTTGGAGCGCTGTCCCCTAGAGCTCCAGCTGCATCACTGGCATTGCTGATACCTGTGCTCCTGATGCATGCCAGGCATCTTTCTGGAGCTCTATTTGTGCCAGCACTCTGCGGTTGGTTCCCAGAGCTTCTGTGTTTGGTACTGTTTCTCCAGTTACTTTACACAGGAAAGAATGAAAGAATCTCCTGCAAGAATATGGTAAAGGTGACTTACTGTTAGGTCATACTCATATGCACGTATTTCTTTGAGGCTAGAGTTTTCTTACAAAGGACTGGAGATCTTGGGGATTTGCAGTCCCTGTGTTGGTCACTGTTACCTTTCCGCCCCTTCCATCAGAAAAATGAAAAAATCTGGTATTTAGGAACACACCAGTTGAGATGGACCGGGAAAGTCCCTAGGCCTCGTCTGCTATACGCATGTATATGTGCTCTCTGGGTGGGTCTTCTTCCAGTCTGATGGGTCATGGGCCTGTGGAGTGACTCTTCGTATGAAGTACTGCTCTGGTTGTGGGTAAACAATCTCTCTGTATTTTTAATCTGTTGATTAGTATTCAAAGATGTCACAACATTTATTGCAAAATGCGTGTGGATTTTTACAATCTTTTGCAAATCTTTGTATTTAGAACTCTGCGTTCTCCAGCTTGGATCAATGTTTTCATGCTAGAAAGTGTAATCAGAAATGTTAATGTTGATATGGTCAGTTGAGTCCTGCACATATTCAGTTACATGAAAACCTCCGAAATAGGACTTTTTTGTTTCTGAGGAAGGATATATAAGGACTTCTGTGCAAGTTCCAGCGAAGATGAAATATCATACAGTTGGGTTGTATAGTGTAATCATTTGTATGGTTGACTTTTTACCTGATGAAGAAGGCTTCCTCGCTTCCTCTGTTTGCTACAGCTGGACTCCCAGTTAAAACTGATATAACGCCTGGGCCATCCCGACTGTGTTCTGGAGCAAGACGGTCCTTCTTTTGTAGGATGAAGTGCAACAGACCTTCAGTGAAAGTAGAAGACAAGGATTTTCCTTCAACTTGTTCAAAGAAGAAAGGTAACAATTATGCATTTTATTACCAGAGGTATTTGCTATCAGGCTTTTTTTTTTCAATACAGTTGCTCATTTACAGTGATTACACTTTTTATATTTATTGAACACTGTCAGCGTTCTTATTAAGATATTGGACTATGTCTAGGTCTGTTACTTCTTGATATCTCCTTGTCGCTCCCACCCAAACAGTAGTTCTTTACCCACTGTATTAGGATATAAAGCCAAATTCTCCTCTCTGCTTTCTTGAAATATTTGCAGGCAGTTTGTGCTGACAGTTCTGCTGTGGTTATTGCACCTTCTTCAGATGTTGATCATATCACCTTCAGCCTTGACCTTCTAGCCAATGTCTCCCACAAAGGGGAGCTGATACCCATTTTATTTCTCTGCACCATATTTGACGAGTAACATTTGCATGGATATCCAACTTAAAAAATCAGTGTATTCTGAGTTCATTGATGGTTTCGGTACATTCTGACTACTGGAAACATAGCACTTCTACACCAGAAATACTTGGTCATAACATTATCAAAGTTGGTAATATTTTTTTCCCCTGCAGAGTATTGTTCTAGACATGTTGGAATATATATTTAGTCCAAATTAGGAAGTTTCTTCTTTGAGTACTTTGGATAATGAATTTGGTATTATTTAGTGGAAAGAGTCAACTAGAGAAGTGAAGGCAACTTCAGTGTTTTGTGTCTGGATGTGACAGTTGCCCCAAGTACTTCCTGCTTGGTTCAGACACCTTGGATTGTGCATTAGTGCTCAACCCTGAAGAAATCAGTTTGTGCAGTTAAGCATAAGCCTTTTATTCTGCCTCTTCATGAAAGTCTTCTTCCTTGCAGTTTTAAGGCCTGCTCAATGCTGAGGAATAATACTATTACTGATCATTGTGAATCTTTATCCTCCCCCTATATAGAGTTATCCCCTGTACCCCCCAGAAAGTGTGCATTCTGCCAAACAAATTGTTCCTTTTTTTTTTTGTAGGAGCTTCATGTTAAGTTGAAAAAGGCATCGATTTATTTATTAATATACTAATTTCTTCAGTCCTTTAAGTTATTTGCATCTTTTGCTGAAATAATAAAATGCAATGCAATTTCTGCCTTACAGATTATCAAAACGACCTTGTTCTGAACTGTGTGGTGTTTCACTGTAAACAATGGTTTTGCAGAGATAAATTGTTTATTGAACTATCTCAGATTAGCCACATTGAAGCAGGAGTGCTGAAAAATCCCTTAGTGAACAATATCCAGAATTTCCTGGATGTGAGAGGAGATGCATTATTAGCAGAACTGAGATGAGGTTCTCCAAAGCAATAGCCATGACCTAACCGCTTTTTTGGTTTTTGTTTTTCTTCTTTCTTTTTACAGCAGACCGCAAAAGCTTTTGCACTATTCATAGTACAGGATATTTAAAAAGCTGGCCGCCAACAAAAATGGGACTCGATGAAGATAATGAACCAGATAACGAGGGTTGTAATTTAAGCTGTCTTGTCGCAATTGGACGGCTGCATCCTCATGTAGTACCACAGCCAGTCAATGGTGAGATCAGGGTGAAACCTACAGAATATGTTTCTCGACATGCAATAGATGGGAAATTTGTTTTTGTAGATCAGAGGTAAGAACACTTGTAATAACTTCCACAATTAGTCACTGTCCAACACTGCTTTGCTATAAATACCATTGGAAAAAGAAATGACTCTTATTTTCAGCTTTTTACTGAATCCTGACTGCAAGTTATTTTGGTTTTTGAGACCCAGCTCAAAGCCATTACTGTGTGTTTCTTCACTATTGCTGATTAAATTTTAAAACAAACAAACACACCGCAACCTTCAAATGTCCAAACCTATGCTTAGTAGACAGAATAATCCGGAGATCATTTCTGTGCATTTGTTAAGGGAATGTATATGTGTAATCCCCAGAAGAATATGTGGTCCTGGTTTGAAGCTGGACTTTGTAATACTACCTCTTTGTTGTTTGAAAACTTTTGCAAACACTACATAGTTATGTTATTGCACAGGTTGCATTGTGCTTCAGTAGAATATACATTTATTTAACTATGTACTCGGACACACTCTGCTGAATTAATACTTCTGCATGTGATTTTTTTGTATTTGTAAGAAAAAAAGATTTTTCATAAGCTTGGCTTCTTGCAAAAGGTTTGAGAACTTGTACCAATGGCATATCTTCTTTCAGACATCAATTTTTTTATTATCCGAAAGGCTAATTCTTATCTTTTTCAAAAGAAATTAATTGCTTGAATGTTCTTAAGTAGCAGGGACACATGAACTGGGTCTTCCTTCAAAATAACTGGCATTGTCAAGGGAAAAAGGATGGCTGAAGGATGTTAACAGAGGCATTACTTGGGTTGGTTGGATAGGGTTGGTTTGTTTCCCTTTCTTGTCAAGATGGGTTGAGACTGCCTAGATGAGGCTGTTTCAGGTTGTCTGGCTTAGTCTTGGTTACTTACAACATAGAAAAACCCAGGCTCCAAGCTCTGCCAGAATCTGCCTGCTGATATTTGTTTCAGGGTGTGTCTGGTGTGTCAGCTGAATTTTTTAGTGGACTTTGAGAGGAAACAGAGCTGATAATCTTGAGGAAGTGCGGGAAGAGAGTCTCTTTTTTTAATGTTATCTACCTGCTTGAGGTGGTTGGGGTTTTGGGTTTGGTTCACTGTCAAATCTGCAGGCTTCACTGAACAGAGCTTTGAAGAGAATCATCCCACCTCTTCCTTTCTCAGTACTTCTAATGACTCTGGTGAATTTGAAGTAAGATTGTTTATTATACATACAGTCGACATCATATACTGCTTCAGAATTCAAAGTTTCCTCATTAATAAGATGGAGAAGCAAACTAAAGAGAAATAAAGGGTGAAGATCAAAAAAGGCAACAACTTCCTTCCTTACTTAATAGAATATGGTCAGATCTTGAATTCATTAAATCTTTTGATATCTGCTGTAATTTGGTGCATCTTCTTTCCAAAAAGCCTGTTTATCCTGCTACGAAAGTAAATGTAACAGGCTGGATAAGTTACTTACTGATGCTTATGTTGGTTGTTACCCATCTATGTCAGATTTCCTACCACTGCAGTGCTTAGTTACTTCAGTTCTTGGAAAGATACTTGAATATGGTTGGTTTGGTTCCTGGCTCTTCCTCTTTAAAGATGGACTCTATGTTTTGCTGCTTTGTGGTTCTCCACAAGCTCTCGGAGAACTCCTCAAAACAGTTTTGGAACTGTCAGCTGGTTAAGTGTCCTGGGATACAGTTCACCAGACAAAAGCTATTTTGAAAAGTCACCTTGTGAGTACTTGTGATGTTTCCTTCTCCGGGGCTGAGGTCTTAGAGCTCCCTGTCAATGAGGACTTCAGGTGCAAGACCCCTGGTTGCTGCTGAATGCTTTTAGTGTTTGTGTGTAAAATACAAAAATCCCATGCATTTAAATACCATGTCTTTGTCAGCAGCACTCTATTTTTTGTGCTTCAGTGCTTTTCTGCTATTCTTATTTATGCTTATTAATATGTACTAATTTCCATATGTTATAGTACTTAATTTGGGTGCTTTTGAGATTGAAGAAGAGGTGATGCGTCTGCCAAAGGTTTGCTCCTTATTACTCTTCCTATTTAATTTGTATTGGAATAGTTTGGAACTGTGAATCTTACACTGATTTCTTCAAAGAACTATCATTTTGCCTTCAGTAAATTTTCTTCTAAGAAATGTCCAAAATGAAAGTTCCCTGTAGTTCACTAGTTTTGTTTGCTCTCTGTTCTTCCTAGTGAGGATCTCAGACTCTTCCCTTGGAGTCGTTCAGATGTGTTACTTTTTATCCTGATGTTCTTGAGCCATTTTTCTAGGGCTCCTGCAGATTTGATTCTGATTGTCTTCTCCATCTTCTAAATGGTGCACATTTCAGGGTCTTCCTTGGGAGGCTGATCCTGCTTTGTTTCTTTCTCAACTGTTTCTTCCTTCACCAGGAAGTCTTAAAATTATTTCCCAGGTGGTGTCTGTGTTCTGTGCACCACGGTAGCAGTAATGTGCTGTCTGTCCCTGATACCCTCTCAGGTCTGTTTTACACTGTCTTCTGGGGGCTGGAGGCAAGCATCCGCATCCCTGATGTACAAGGTGACAGCAGTTCTCCCTTGCCCCCTCTGTTGTTTTCATGTTGGTATTCTGGGTTAGAAGAGTTATTCTAATAAAGTTATTATAGCTTCTAAATCATTAACTCAATAGATAATTCTTGTCATCTTGTTTATATTTAATATACAGATCTCTAGGGTGTTCAGCATACTGTCCCACTATAGTTTCTTTGTTGTCAAGAAGGACCTTTTCACCATGCTTTAGGCTGTTGCGTAGCTCATTGTCACTTACCTGCAGTGTTGCCTTCCCTTTTCCTCTTGAGCTTAGCTTAAAGCTTGGGTTACCAAGTTGATGCAGAGTCTTTTTTTTTCTTTTTTCTTAAGATGTCCTCCATCCTTGCCTACAGCTCCTTGAGCACTACTTGGGAGTCAGATCAAGAATCCCTGTCTTTCCCATGTTGCAGATCACCAGATGTATTTCATTCTAAAGTTTCTGTTAAGAAAGAAAATCTGTTGACTTGGTGGCTGGTTCAGAGGAAACAAAAAGTTGGTTTATTTGCTTCATGGTCCTGTGTGATTTGAAGCAGAAACTCATAGTAGATATCTTAGTGCTTATTCAGAAAAATTCTGTTCGCAAGCCTTTCTTTTTTATGGGTGTGGGTGCAGGGTTTGGAGGGGTGATTTTTTGTCCTACTCTTAAGACTAGTGACTCAAGGGGAGAAGGTGGTCCTGAAACACTCATTATGCTACAGTTTGGCCTCTGTGCAGCACCAGTACCGTGGGTACACAGAGGAACACAAACCTTTGATGTCTGTTTTTCAATAGTATTTTATGCAGAAAGCTTTATATTATCTTGTGGCTGCTACAAGGCAGCTTTATTCAGGTTTCAATTCTCAAAATTACAAAATACCTCCCCAACTGTTTAGGAAGTCTTACATCTTCTCCAGTGATGATAGAGCTGTTAGGTAATTAAAAAATACATAACACTGATAATTAAAAAGAATATTCTTAATTATTTTCTTTTTACTATTTTCTTTTTACCTTCTAAGCTGAAAATACCTTTCTGCATTACTTGAGCCTTACCCAGCCTCAGTGTGAGTTTTAGCAATGCGTCACTAATGCTCAACTTGAAATGAATTTTTTTCTCTTTTTTTTTTTTTCCTCTACCTCCCTTCCCCAAGGGCAACAGCCATTCTGGCATATTTACCCCAGGAACTTCTAGGTACTTCGTGTTACGAATATTTTCATCAAGATGATATAGCACATCTCGCAGAATGTCATAGACAAGGTACGATTACTAATAATTTGGTAGAGAAGTCTTGCTAAAATATTGGGAACCATTCTGTATTAAGAAAATCAAACAAAGATTTGGATCTCTCTCTGTTTGCAAATACTTTAGTTAAGAACATTGTGCTGCATGTTCCAACATCTTAGACTTCCGTGGATGTTTAGTGATTTTTTGAGTTTCAGGTTGGGTGATGGGGAGTGACTGCAGAAATAGCATTTTTCTTCAGGTGTAAAGGGAGGAATTAACTGAATTTTCCCTGGTGAGGGCTCTGCTTATGTAGTTATGGTACCTGTTTGCCACAAGATTACTTGCTTTCTGTCTGTCTTCAGTTTTGCAGACAAGAGAAAAAATTACAACTAACTGCTACAAGTTTAAAATAAAAGATGGCTCTTTTATTACATTGCGGAGTCGCTGGTTCAGTTTCATGAACCCTTGGACCAAAGAAGTAGAATACATTGTCTCAACAAATACAGTCGTTTCGTAAGTATTTTTCTCTTGGCAGATGCATGTAAATGCCAGTTGCTTTGCCCTGTTTTCAGATGGGATTTGTCATAAATATCTTCTATATGATAATAGGCATCTTCTCCAGATAGCACCCAGAACTGCATACCTGGAGAGAGGGGAATTAGTCTAATAACTGCTGTAGTTTAATATCTGTTTATTAAAGCCTGCAGAACTATAAATATTTTCTTTCTTTGAGAAAACTTGGGGTTCCGGTCTTTGTAGGAACTTACAGGAGATGCATTTCTTTGCTTATGTAGGTACTTCCCCTCTCTTTTTCCTTGAGGGTTCTGTACAGGTGCAGTGACTTTACAGTAGAATAATTGCTATAGAGGAATTCTCTTTGGGTTCGGTGTTGCACACTGAGTTGTGACATGGTGTTCTATTTCTGTTGTTTTTCTAGCCCTGGTGTCAGTCACAGGGCTTCTTGCACGGAGGTGACAGTGACTCACAAACTGCTTAAACTCTGAGGCATTCCATTCTGATGCACTGGCAGAGTGGCTGTTTCACGGGGTTTTCTATCACTGATTCTCCTCATTCTTGAAATCCACAGCACCAACGTACTCGATAGTGGAGACGCAGCCTTTCCACAGCTTGCAACTTCTCCCCACAGCATGGACAGTGTGCTTCAGGCTGGAGAAGGTAAATGCTGTGCTGTGAGGAAACTACTGGCAGTCATGCCATGTTAGCAGCTAATCTTGCAGGCACAAATTTGTTACGCTCTGGCACTGAGAATTTGTTAATGTACTTAAAGATAAGTTTCAGGGCAAAACTGTGCTGAGGAAGTTCTTGCCCTGTTTAACTTAAATACCAGTGTTGGATATAAGCTGGTCAAAGAGAAGTGAATGAGCCAGTTAAAAGAAACAAGGTGTAAATGGTGGTGAAGTGACAGAGAGAATTGTTTACCTTCCTGCATGGTGCTATTTGTACATCGCCCCAGAGTGAATTCGCATTCTGTGGTCACTTGAAATAGATGGTTCATAAATATAATTTGGCTGTTTGGCTTGTTGCCTCTCCCCTGCCCTTGCTTTGACTGACCTTTTGTCCAGACATGAAGACTGACCTCTGGTGATTGCCATGGGCTTGCTATGAATGCTGAACCATCACTGAACCATCTCTTATGATGCGTGGCATACAGCACAGTGTGGAGCAGAGCTTGAGTTAATAACAAAGTGTTACTGAAGTAGGGTGGATGTGAGGTAAAATGGAAGGATGCAGAGACATTCCGTGGATAAAAGGTGGGGAAAGAAAGATGGTGATAATACTGAGATTCTTTCTGAGAACCATTGCTTTTAGAGATTCTATTTACTAGATACTACTTTTAGCAGCTCTGTTTTTACAGCTGTAAAGCAAGGATATTATGTGTCTGCAATTACTTGCAAGTTGTAAACAATACACTTAGCGGAACAGTGTAGGACTTACCTAAAAAGCTGGGCTTTGCTTATCTCTGTTCTGAAAATTGAGGTTCAGCAAGTGAAATTATGGAGGATGAAAGGCTGGCAAAGCATCGGACAGCTGGCAGTAGCAGGGAGAGAAGTTGCCTTGTAGGCATGATGGATAGTAGTGAGGGCAGAGGAATGGCTGTAATGTGGTGTCTGGGCCTTCTGAGAATGGAAAAAAAATATAGAACAAACTGTTATCTAATAGCACAAGCTTATTCTTGCCACAGCACAACCTTTGAAAATAAAGCAGATATATAGTATTGTCATACTGACTTTTCTTGGGACAAGAACTGAAAGTTAGTTTAGTGAAGTCTAATTCCAAGAGGCTTTGATGGCCTTTTAGCTAAATCTTCTCACCTCCTGATGGGTCCAAGCCATAGAAACTGAGGGTTGTTGTTGTTAAACATGGATTTCTGAAAGAAGGCAGTTATTCATTATGCATAAACAGTGCTAAGGGCTTTCTTGCCCTTTCGGTATGTGATCTTTCCTTCACTGGGCCCTGGAGTATATCAGGCTCCTTCCTGCCCTCCTCTGAAGTGTTGTGCAAGTGTCAAATCACATTAAAGTAACAGTGAGCTTCCAACTGTTCAGACCTTACTTTTTCTTCCATTCTTAAATGGAAGTTTACCTACAGGGGTTTATTTATGTTCATCGGGTAAACTTGGGCTTATCCCATATTGAATGGCAAGTTCTTCACGCAAAGCAAAGAGCAAACATGTTAGGAGATGAGCCTGTTCAGGTACAGAATATTTAAGTCTGACAAACTATTCTTTACCAAGTCTGGACAAGAGGTGCTACCAGATGCTTGAAACGGCCAGATTCTGATAAGAGTCAGGATATGTCGTGTACCTGCTGGCACAGAGTTCAGAATGTCCTGCAGCTTGTCAAAACGTGCCTAAATAAAAAAGCTTTTTGGAACAGGTTTGTAAGTTATTATCTGCCCTTAAAGATACCGACTTATTTCAGGTGGCCCAAAAAGGACGCATCCTACTGTGCCTGGAATTCCAGGTGGAACAAGAGCTGGGGCAGGTAAAATAGGGAGGATGATCGCTGAAGAAATCATGGAGATTCACAGGTGAGAGAAAATGATATAAAGTTAGAGGAAAATCAGAATTGTTCTTTAAGAGGAAATTAAGGAAGTGTTTCTTCAAGCTGAATACAGAATCATACAATTTTATAAGTAGACAGCTACAGCTACCTCTTCAGAATAGCCGAGGCAGTCAAAGCCCATAGCAGAAGAATTAAAAAGATACAGCCTTCCAGCTTTCTACTGTAAAGGACAAATATTGGAACACTTTTTGTAATGCTGATAATTACCTGTTTACTAGAAACAGTAGTGAAAATGGACAGCTAACTAGAAACAAAATCATTTCATTTCCAGACTCTTCTTTTTCCAGTGACTTAAGGGTTTAAGTGGCACAACCTTCAAATGCCAAAGCTATCGACTCCATGCCAAAAATGTTGCTTTCATGTGATCCACTTTTCTGAGATGCTTTTAGATTTGTCAGATACGTAAGTTCAGCTTGTGGAGTTCTCCCACAGCTTTTTGAGTGAGGACACAAAGATTAAGCCAGCTCTGCTTTCCCGGGGCAGTCTGTCTCAAAGTCAAGATTTAGGTCTGTGGTTTAAACATAGTTTTGCAGCACCCTGCAGTAAGGGACTGTAGCAATGCACAGTGTGCCTCACCTCTGTGAGCAGATACTTCCAACGGGTATCACTCAGTTTCTACTGGTTAAGAATCCCCATTCTTCATTAATTTCCTCTTGGGAATTGTTCCCCCTCCCATAAACGTGGTCTCATCCAGCAGATATTTAGTGGCAGTAATTTAACCATAATGAGCTGCAATTCAGGAAAACATGCAGTCCATTTCCCATAGTTCTGTTTCTGCTGCAGGCCAGAGACTACTTGTATCATATGTTATCATCTGTATCATAGCAGACCTATCACATCAGGCTTTTTTCCTGTCAGTAAGAATAGGAAGAAGGAGAGGGAAAAAAAGAAAAGGAAAAAGTCACCCCAAAGCTGACTTTGAAACTTATCCATCCCTCTTAGTAGCTGTAAAACACTTAATTAGCCTCAGTGAGTGTAGTAGTGTAGCTTACCACCCGTGGTTTAATTTCATTTCAAGACCCTGGGTTAGTTCCAGTCCTTTTTCAGCAGCTGTTACTATTTTCCAAAGCTGCCTTCTGTTCAGCTCTCCCAGGGGAACTCTGCCAAGGATAAGATTCCCCTTTCCATTGCTTTTCTCTGTAATTACTCCTCTCCTCCCTTTAGTCTAGAAATGTATTGATTCTACTGTTAATACATTATTCATTAATAAAAAAATTATATTTGGTCAAGCTGTGGAAAATAGAAGTGAAAAATGCTGCTTCAGGCAGTTTAAAAAAATAGTATGAACTGTATCAGATGTCCAGCATTCTTCTGTCGCAGTAGCTCACTTAAGGAGTCCAGGCTGCAGTGACTGAGGCAGCTCAGATTCTTGGCTGGTTGAAATTGAAGTAAAATACAAGAAATGAGGCTTTCATCAGTACCGATACTAATGTCAGCAGTTGAAACACCAAGTCTCTGGCACCTAAGTCTCGAAGTTGCCTGTAAATTCATTCCCTATTTTATCCATATTTTAGGATAAGAGGATCCTCACCTTCTAGCTGCGGTTCAAGTCCACTGAACATTACCAGCACCCCACCTCCTGACACATCCTCCCCAGGAGGCAAGAAGGTAAGAATAAGCTTTACAAACAGTCTTGTAGCGGTAGCAGCAACCAACATGAGATCATGCCTAGAGAATGACGGGCAGTGTTGAACCCTTGGCTGCTTGGCTGAAGAGGTCTGAGAGCAAGTAAAAGCAAAATCCCTTTACAGCAGTCCCTAAAGTGCAGACTAGTAGTTCGTAAACACTTGGATTTTTTGAAATCCACCTGCTCTTCAGATTTTCTTTTTTATTTTAACAGAGCTGCAAGAAACAGCTCTCATCTCTCTTGATCCTCCAGAAACTCTTTAACACCACATACTGGTCAACGCTGGAGTTGCCATCATTTGAGCGCTGACTGTGCTCGTGAATCACAGCAATTTTACTGTACTGCTCTTGCACAAAATATGACAATTGGATGCTTTACTGTGCACCGACAGTTTATTTTTAAATCAATACCCTGTACCATGCCTTGTTCTAAGATTGCTTGAGGAGCACTCACATACCATTACCAACACTTAACCAGCTGAATGCTCGTACTGCGTGCATTAAAGTCATCTAGTAAATTGCAGTTTACGGTAGTTATATGCAAGGCAAGAGGAGCACTTACCCAGATGGATATTCTGTTTTTCCCCCAGGTACTATCATGACTACACGTAAGAATTGCTTGTACTGCAGCAGAGAGCTGACAGCAAGTACCTCAGTCTGTTCCTGGCATTCTTTGTTCTTGAAATAAAACTTGAAGTTGGAACAGACAGAGCTACAATTCTAGAATAGTTATGCTTGCTCCTTTTGTCCTACAGTACTTCAGCACTTGCCTAGCATAGGGGCCACTGTCATGGAATAAAGGACAATACACATGGAGAGTTGTGTATTTCTAATAGGGGACCCCCTCAATATTTCTCCATAGTTAGGAAAACTACATTTGCTAGAAACAACACAAGTTCCAGATGACGGGGCCCTCAGAAAGGAGCTCACAAGTACTTACCTTCCGGTGAACACTTATCTCAGCATTTCAAAGTTATGGCTGAAGTTCAGCTATTCCCTTGCTATTTAAGAATCCTGGAGAAGGTTCTTCAGTTTCTGGTGAGCTCTGGCACACACAGTACTGCTCTGCACCAAAACATGGTTAGACACACCATCCAGGAGCAGTGCTCAGCTCATGCAGTCTCTCTCTACCTGGGAGGATTATACTCCTAAAATTAAAGATCTTGGTTGGCAGTAGTTTACATACGCTGTATTTGTAAATTCAAAAGCATTCTGTAGTTAGCTGTAATTACTATCACTTGGAATACTTACAAAGATGACTCACAGAAATCCCCCGAGGTCTTTTTCTAGTAGCTTTTCAGCAGTTTAGGTTGTAGTACCAACTCATTTCTTCCTGTCTGGTGGTGATATACTATCTATCCAAAATCTGCGTGATGGGTATCCCTGAGGCAGTAGCTCCTGGTTTACAGCTGGTGTGATTAGTTAGCCTTTAGAGGAAGGGTTTTTTCCCCAGAAAACCCATCTTCCCTGTATTAAAATTCCCAATATAGAACAATAGGACTTAATCCAATATTTCATGCTGGTTTGTGGCTTCTGTTTTTTCTTTCAAGATCTTGAATGGTGGCACTCCAGACATTTCTTCAGCTGGGTTACTGTCTGGGCAAATCCAAGATAACTCTGGTTACCCATATTCTGACAACTCCTCTATTCTCGGTAAGTGAAGGCACACACCAACAGGCCTCAATACCAAATAAGCACATAGAGACAACTGTTAACAAGAGTAAGAGTTGCTTTTGGCAAGCACTTCCTTTCACCATATAAAGGCTATAGGTGAGACACAAAGCCCTGTAACCTAACACTGACTAAAGAGCAGCCTGGCACTCTCGCTGGCTTACTTTAGATTGTATTTTGGTTTAGGTGGTACTTGGAAGCCTCTTTTCTCTTGCTGAATCAGTCAGTGTGAATTAGCTGAACTCAGCTGCATTTTGTGAATGCTTTTAAACAACTGAAGACAAGAAGAAAGGCGAGGCTGACTCTTAAATGTTACTCTAGACTTATTTTTGAAGTATGCAGATCAGGTTGTCCTTTTTAGTCATACTGGTCATTTCTGAGGAGTGAGCTAACCTGTGTCCTCCAACACCCAGCTATGAGTGAGATCCCTGAAACTGTGTCAACCTGGATTATCAAACAGATTAATACTCGCAGATATTCTACCTCAAGTCACATGACAAGTGCCCAAAAAAGTAAAGCAAACAAAATAGAACTGAACTGACACCTTACTTTGTTTACTGCTACAGGGGAGAACTCTCATATAGGCATTGATATGATTGACAACGATCAGGGATCAAGCAGTCCTAGCAATGACGAAGCAGCAATGGCAGTAATAATGAGCCTTCTTGAAGCAGATGCAGGTCTTGGTGGTCCTGTAGACTTCAGTGATTTGCCGTGGCCCTTGTAAGTGATGCAACTGGCGTCAACATCCAAATATCAAAGTGCATTTATTGGTAGAGTTCTACAGTCTGTGAAACTTGTTGGACTGAGAAGCTTTTATGTGTGAATTTCATAAAAGCTGTATCAGAATGCAACTCATCCTACCATGTGTAACTTCAGACAAAGTGGAATAACCTGCTACCGTGTTCTGTGTTGATTTGGTTAGCTGTGTATAGCTTGCAATACTTGTATATTTTGGATTCTGTTGTTTGAAATTTTTTTTAAATCACTGTGCAACTCACTGGCATCAGTGGTAGCTTTTATATGCAAATGACCATTTCAGATGTATGGTGTGTTTTTACACTGCAAAACAGTCCCCATGTGGATATTTCTTATACTAATTGTACCATAAAGCTGTTTATTCTTTCTTGTAAGAATCCTTTACTATAAATATGGTTAAAGTGTAATGTATTAGACAGTTAAATATTTTTAAAATAAATGTTTCCCTTGTTCTAAGATGGAGCATTTACTTTGATAAATAAATTTGATAAAACCCTGCTGAAGGTGCATGCTCGAAGCAGTTGCCTATTTATCATTTCTTTAGCCTTCGGGAAAAGGGAGGAAAAACAATGCCTGACAACACACCTACACAATGCTATCACTACAATAAATTTCTAGAGAAGCTATTATTATTACCTAATCTTAGATTCAAATTTATACTAAGGAAATAAACAACAGTAAAAGAAATCAGGTACTGTCAGACTCTCAGCCTACCCTGAGAAATACTTTTTTCACTACCTATTAACCATCCTTCCCTGAGGAAAGAAATGCAACTACTTTCAAAATTCATCCACGTAGGTGATGTCATTCACAGATAATTCAAACCCATTAAAATAATGGAAACTTTATTTGCATGAAAAACTTGTTTACAATCATTAATAAATGAAGAATGAACCATTTTCTGACACTTATGAAAAATGTATTAAATAAATATTTGTGAACAGCTTAAGGTAAGGCAAAATTTAAGATAAAGCCCCTCTCCATTGTTCACACTTTTTGAACATGGCTCACACTGCAAACAAGTGAAAAAATTCACTAAAGAGCATCTGAGTTGAACAAGATGTTACATGGGTAATTGAATCATGTCCTCAATCCAAAAACCCAAGTAGTAAGTAGTTTTGTGCTCGACCATATACAATAATGTTAAAAGGGTCAATCTATTCAGAGCAAAACTATTTACAGTTAATACTTTTGATAGAAGCACTTTGTTAGTATTGTGCAATACATTTATAAAAAATGGCTTCAACTTCCATTTATCAACCATTTATAAAGTGCTACTATCAACTCCAATTCTGCATTCTAACCCCCGTGTAACGATACTGATGTACAGTAGCCACCAGCATCCCAGTGTTTTTGATGGGCTTCAGAGTGAGGACAGTCCAGCATACAAATCACCAATGTCACAAACCTACTGGTAAACACATACATGTATGTAACTGCGACCCCAGGACGTTTGATCCGTACTCTTTCAAAAACAATCAGGTACTCCCTGTGGTCTTTTCAAAGGTCCGTACTGCAATATCCTAAACACTGTTACACAATGGAAAAAACTGGAATTGCAGTGTAGTATGAGCTGAGTACAGAGTCACTTTAAAGTTGCATGCTTTTATTTTATTAAGAGTCTAGGTCAGAGTGGTGGGTTTTGTGCCTCAGTATCCATCTCACTGTTATTAGGTGGAGGATGAATAGGCAGAATATCGAGCTCGTCTACTTGCGGGGTAGGATGCATTACCACAAGCTGGTCCTGGGGTATATCTGCTGCCGCTGCCGCTAGATTCGTAATGGATTTGCTTTTCACACACTGAAAGTCAACATGCCGGCTCTTTCCTTCTTCCTTCTCCCATGACATCCGAATAAAAGGTCTTTGGACATAGTTGTAAATGACCTCCGGCCTTCCGCCCGGTCGCTTTTTCACTTTCTCTTTGTATGTAGGGTAACCTAAGAAACAGAGCACAGCAGAAATGAACATTTCCTGTACCGTTTAGTTCAGGGTTTTATTTTACAAAAAGGCAGCATGGGGAAGCAGGGTGAAGATCAGCAGTTGTCATCATCAACATCCTGAATGGAAACAGATGCCATTGTGTTGTTCTCAACATTAGCTATGCACAGAGAATACAGCAATTTTTAACTACCAACCAAAGTGTAAGGAAAGAGGCTACAGTGCTGTTCATAATGAATACAACTCTTCCAAACTACTGGCAAAGCCAGTTGCTCCTTTCCTGATGTGAAAGCAGCTAGTTATTTCTAAAAGATTATGACCTGGAAAAGCAGAAAATGAGATCTCAGAAGTAGGGAACAGTGTTGCTCTGATCTGTGGTTTAATTTCCCAAGTGGAATCAGCACATTCCTCCCAGCTCCCCGAGATGATGAAAACACTGATTTAGACAAATTATCAGTTCTGGTTTTGCTGTGTTCAAGTCATCTCTCCCCTCCACTGAAGTGATGATTTCCATTACTATAAAGTCACATATTATTATTATAAAAAGTTACATATAATATTAAAGTTACATTTTATAATGGCTTTAAACTGCAAGGGGGGAGATTTAGATTAGACATTAGGAAGAAATTCTTCATGATGATGGTGCTGAGACACTGGCACAGGTTGCCCAGGGAAGGTGTGGATGCCCCCTCCCTGGAAGTGTTCAAGGCCAGGTTGGATGGGGCCTTGAGCAGCCTGGTCTGGTGGGAGGTGCCCCTGCCCATGGAGGGGGGAGGGGGGTGGAACTGGATGATCTTTAAGGTCCCTTCCAACCCAAACCATTCTATGATTCTATGATTATGGGGCACTAGCATCAAGGTTTAGTCAAACAGTTCTTTGTTTAAAACAAGAAATGGCAGTGGAAGTAATCTGGTGTCAGCCAGTAATACACACAAAACCAGTTCTTGTTAAGTTGAATGGTGTGTCAGTCTGAAGGCTCACACCTTGTTCAGCTGAACTTATTTACTTATTTTAGAGATCACAAGCAGTTAAAAGCATTTGCTTTTAGTTAGCAAATTTGAAACATTACTATTACAAGTTGCTGAGTGAATGAGAAATCCTGCAAATTTTAAAGGCTGGATTTTTAAATATTTGGGTCAATAATCAGAAGGAAAATGAAATGCAAAGAAAAACAGTTTTCTTACATTCACGATAAAAATCTAAGACTACTTAATATAGTTGTCTCTTGCAAAGCCACAGGTGAGATTTTTTACACATCAGCCTCCTGAATTAGGATGTTTATTTCAGATTAATATTTATTTGCATTTCAATGATCCATTTGATAGTTTTGTATTTCCTGAAAGAAATATTTACTTAACAGTGAATTTTTCATTTCAAGCCCTGAAAAGAATATAGTATACAAAGCTATAAAAATGCATCTTTCCTTCAAATAAACTACAGAGAAGATTTGGTGTGAAAACTGTCACAGTTTAGCAAGGGGGCAAATGGCATGAGATGTAAGCTGTCAGTCAGCAGAAACCATCTAAATTACTCTGCAGATACATCTTGCAGACCACGCAAGCTTGTCATCAGTTTTTCTAGCCAAACAAGTTGTTCATTGGGTACCACTCCTCCTTTGGCTGTTTTAGCATTCAACTTTGGCACCAAACACAATACCATCCCTTATTTCTTCAATTGCAGAGATGATCATAAAGCAGGTGAGTGCAGCAGACCTTTCCCCCTCCTCTCAAACAGTTAGAAGCAGTTCTTGTCTTACCTTCAATGCCCAGTCGGATCTTCTTGAGCCCCCTTTCCTTCAGAACAGATTTGGCCACATCTCGATTTTCAATGTATTTGAAGAATCTATACAACTTCGTACTGTAAATAACTAAAAATACATTTTAATGAGGAAAAACTGCATTCAAAGATTAAAATTCCAGCCTTAAAACACAATGATCTTTTTTCAGCGTTTTGATTTACTCTAATATTTCTGGTTTATAATAGGGGTAGAAACTCAAGAACTCCTCGAAAATATCCAAAATAGAAATCAGAGGAAAAAAAAGGCTGAAGGGATGGTGAAATGAGTTGGCTGCAAGTGTCTTTCTCCCTAGCAATTTAGTCTGTTTTACACACTTAAGAGTTTTTTGTTGGATTTAGGAATGCAATAGGTTAATTCACAGGGCAAACCACATTATACACTCCCAACCCCACTTCCACAAATAGATGTCAATTTTTTCCCCTTTTTAATGGAATTCCTGCAGACATTAAAAAAAATTTCCCTTCTTCTTGCCATTACATAAGGGAGATGTCAAGTCAGTTTCAGAAAACCCAGACTTACGAAGCAGAACAGGGACACCTTTGAAATTTTGATTGTATCACCTTAAAAGAAGGGACTGGGGCCTTCAAACCTGTACAGCCATAGAGATCCAAATCAACTGCTTATGAAAAGTATAGATGTAAAATGCAAATGTGTGCACAACTAATTACTTAGGGTAAGGAGTATTTTTAATTAACGTGTTTTAGAGACACAAAGGCCCTAGAAACCTGAGCCAATTGTGTTACTACAGTAGAACAACCACATTTGGTCTATATTCTCACGAAGCTTCCTTCCTTTCAGGAGAGCTGCAGGTTTGCATCCTCCAAAAATGTAAATTTTTTGTTGGTGTTGCTGTTTTGGTTTTGCATTTAAAAACAAAATAAAAAAACCTCTAATACCCTGAAGAGACTTCTAAGAAGATTTTATACTACTGGAGTACACAGAGCATCTCAGGCTCCTATATGCCCCACAAACTCCTGAATTTCAAAGTTTTCACATTGAAGGAACATTTTCACCTACAGTGACAGCAGTGATGCAGGGAAAGGCACTCCATTCACAGATCCTTTGAACTCCTCTGTACACCAAATCATTACACTTCCAAAACACCAAACACTCTTTTCCCCTCAAAAAAAAAAAACAAACCACCCTCTAGTTGTTCTCCCCCAGTAAACGACTCCTACTGTTCTTCTCAAGCCCTGTCTTTTCAGAAAGTATTTCCTTCCCTCTCATTGACTGACAATACCTTAATAATAAAAACTAGTTTCTCTTTTTTAGATTTGAACCTAATGTGCAACATATGGTTCTGTGAAGCAAAATATTAAGCTGAACTATCAAAAACTCTTTAAGTTTTTGTGAGCCATTAGGGATGTTGTAAAGATTTCGCTAACAGCGCATAGGTACAAATATCTTTAAACGGTGCATTTATTGCTACCCCTACCATAGCATGCCTTGGTGGAAACAATGAAAATAAGCTTACTTTGTGAATACTCCTCTCCCATTTGTGGAGGATACTCTTCATCCCAGTCAACAACATCATCATCTGTCAGCACAACAATATGGCACTCCCTCTCACCACTTTGGGCACTGGCAACCATTAATGGGAGAATCATTTCTTCTAGGTAAAACTCAAATTGTTTGCGAGCACCATCATTTGACAATTCATGCATGAGAGCACCTAGGACAAAATTTTAAGCATAGACACTTTTCAAAGTTTGGTAAAGAAAAAGAAGGCAGGAATAAGAAAAGCAGCAGTTCTGTTTATTTGATAGTATTTCCTGCAGACAGCTGTAAAGACAGTTAGTATATCAGTTTGTGCAATATGAGAACTTTTTCAAATGTTTACCAGAAGCCACATCAGAAGTACAAACTAATAGGACTGTCCTGCAGATATTATGTTGGGTAGACAGTGGAGTGACTTTGAGGAGACCTACTTTGTGTTTTACTACTGCTAAACACTTGGTAATCATGTGTAAGACTCCTCTTGGGCTTCTTAAAAGAAACATTATTTAAGCCAGTTGCTGAAAGTGTAGAGCATGCAACCCACTTTTCATAAGCAGTAGCTTAAAAACAAAGCCTCTCAAAACCCTCACAGCGTGAGCTGCTAAATCCTTCTGCTAAGGACAAAGTGCACCAGGATTGTGACTCAGCAGGTGACATGCCGTGAGGTCACAGCACTGCTGGTGAAGGCACAGGTTCCCTGTACAGTTCTCACAGCTGGAATGCCACAGCTTGGCCCTGAGCCGGGCCCTGCAGTGCACAAACCCCATGAGATCATAGGAACCAAAAGACACAGGCCAGGTCATTTAAACATCGGCCAAAACCCTGTCTGTGCTGAGGGAAAGAACAAGCTGAAGAGAGACTACACGCTGGGAACCTCACACCATCAGCAGAGCTGTGCTACTTTTGTTAGCAACACAGCCTAAATTCTCTTAAAAGCAAGGAGTTGCATTAACCTCCCTCTCCTCTGCAAAAAAAGACACCACTTAATAGTACTGTATCCGTATTACAAATCAACAGAATTTAAGTATTCCATAGAGCTAACCACAGAAGAAAAATATCTGAATATCAGATACTGAAATATCAGAAACACTATTTTTCAAAAGGTGTACATCCACTGTCTTTGGAGCTTTTCTTTGGAGCTTTATTACATAAGCAATAAAAAAGGATGGATTTTGCTCATGTAGTGTCAGCCATGTTCCTTACTTCAATAAAGGAGACAATTTGGCATTAATGCTCCTGATATATTTGCTTAAGTTAGTCTGTATGATTCAAATTATTTTAATAAATTCTGTACTTACTGAGATCTCTGCATTTAATAGTACTATACTCAAAAGAGATACAGAGATAGTCACACGCTTCTCTCAGTTCAGGAATAGATATCCCATCAGGACAGCGTATCACTCCAGTCTTGTAGTAATCCTATAGCAATGCAGCAAACGAAAAAAACACAATGCACTTCAACATGCACCAACAGAAACATTTCATAATTTCATTTATGATGCCTTCTCCACAAACCCCAAAATGCGAAAGAGCAATACGGTTAAACTTTATGAATTCTATTGCTCTCAAATTTATCAAATTTCTGGGCTACCTGGAAAGCAGCGAGCTCTGGTTAACAGTGTTAAATAAGAATTTTTAATACTGATCATTTTGGTGTGTGTATGCTGTCTTTCATCTATACTTCACTCAGCTTTTGCTATTCCAATTCTGTTGACAAAGCAGTATGGCAGCTCTGCTTCTTTGTGTAGATATGAAATACATAAGGTGCCATTTTCTTCTCAGACTGAAGTTTGCTTTTCTTCTCTTAGCTTCAGTAAGCTAACTTCCAGTATCCTGTCTCATCTAATTTCAGCACAAGAAGGGCTGAATTTATTTGAATGACATGAACTAGACGCATAGGGGAAGGTGGACAAATTTCTGTCAGGCAGTAGAATTTTTGGTTTATTTCATCCGTGCTTTCTCTCTCCATGCACATGTCTAGAGAACCTAGCAGTGTTTTCATATTAATAATAGAGAAAAAGAAGAAAAGTATTTATTCCATCCACAAAGTCCAGATACGTAAGTAAGGCTAAATTAAGAACTTATGCTTCTTAAAATGCACAGTGTTTGTGCTAACAGTACCTGCCCCTGAAAACTCACCAGAATAGCACGAAACACAGTGGAACCAATTCCTTCAGCAACTTCATACTCTCCTTTTTCATTAGGACGTGTAAAGTTATGTTCTCTGCCTGATCCAAACATCCTGCTCAAAAGTAAGAGTAATTTGATTAGAATTCCTTACTAGGATCTTTTTCTTTTGTAAATCTGGAAAGTAAAATGTCAAAAATTGTACTGAAATGGCTATTCTATCTTGTACACATACACTGGTTTGGTTTATGTTTAGCAGAACTACAAGAAAATAGAAAGCAGGGCAGTGTAACTCAAAGTCTAGCTTTATTCTTCAATCCTGACCTGCCAATATCCTTTGATCAACCCAGAAGTCAGACCAGGCTATTTCCTGCCTGTGTTGAAGCTAGCGGGAACCAAAATAAGTTGTCTTTGGCATTCATGGGGTGATGTAGCAGAAAACCAGGTTTTGTTGTGAAATTCTCGTTATTTAAAGACATTTGAGGTAGTTTTATGAAACAGGACTTAGAGTTCAAGTACATGCAACTCACCTAAATTTCATTTAAATGACTTAGTCAATTCAAAAGTTAAAATAAAATCCTGGTAGAAGATACCCATGCCTAAGGGTAGCATGTACAGCATATTTCTCCCTGCAGGGATGCAAGGAGAGTTGGACTAAGGAGAAAACTACTAGTCCCAAACAGTATCTACAGTATCCCATCAGATTACTGGGGGAAAAAAGCTGACTTTTGAAAAACCACCTCTGACACAGAATTACATCCTATGCTTCCAAAAAGTATTGCTGTCTACTCTAGTATTCACAAATCTACCAAACGGCAATGCTTCTCTTTCATACACACAAACCAAAGAAACAAAGTTGGTGTACTCTGTACATTTATAAAGGAGAATGAAGTGAATTCTTTCACTTAAGGATTTGATGTGGGCTTTCTGACCACTCTTCCGGACAGGAAATAATATTTAGGAAAAGGGCAGTCTAACGGGATATAGGCTTAAGGCAAATAATACATTCTTATTATAGTTACTTTTAGCTCCCAGCACACACTAGCTAAGCTGCTCCTGTTTAGAGTCCTATGAACTGACATCGGGGAAAAGTGGGTTTATAAATAACTTGACTTTTAGAGCAATATTTCTATATCTTTATTAACCTACTTTTAAATCAGTAGAAGATAAAATAAGCTTGTTCCTTGAACCGATCCCAAAGGGAGAGTAACTCAGCAACACACAGAGAAAAAAATCTAGTGCATTAGCCAACACCACTTATTCCAAGGCTGGGCATGGGAAAAGGAAACTATTTCTCCACATAACTTCACACTGATACATCCCTCATTTGTTAGTCTGGATCATTACATGTATAAATGTATGCATGTATTACACATATACAAATGCCTTGCATCAATGATTTATTTCTTTTAATGATCACTTCTATTTATTTCCCTTTGCTGTTTACAAAGAGAAGCTTTTTTTTTTTTTGCTTTCTCTGTAACTCTTCCCCTGGACTTTTCACAAAATAGGGAACCAAGGTACAATTTATTCCATGCAGTGGTGATTTAAACAATGCTGAAATTGTTTAATCATATTCATTACCTGTACTGGTGCCCTCTACATTGGACAATGCAAAACTAGCCAGTATTTGAGCAAGTATAGAATCTTTTCCCACCAAGTAAACATGTTAAATATTGCTTATTACAATTTCTACAGAAAGTATTACACGTGTATTGTGGACTCTCATTAACTATTGACCATTTTGAGTATTAGGTCTCTTTGCCGAGAGGCTCTGACCTGCTTAACTGACTACACTTTTTGACATTCCCCTGTTCAAAAAGCATTTCAGAAATAAATGTGCTGAGCTTGAATGATGTCAGAGCAGGCCCATTAAGCAAAATAAATTCCTACAAGGTTTTCCTCCTTGCTATTTTGAATGGACTCACTACTTCGTTTTATGAAGCAACTAGCTTTAAAAACAAGAGATGGAATGAGACAGACTGAATACAGAGGCAATGCAAAGCAAGACAGAAGGAAACAAGTACATCCGGAAATGTTAATTTACTTATAAAGTCTTTCATCTCTAGGTAATAGACATCTATTGGCATCTCTACCAAATACAGAGAACTTATATCTCAGTTTTACTTAAAACACTTTTGGAAACTGATAATATCAAACATTAGCAGATCAGATGTAGCAATGAGTTCAACAGCTATTTAAACAGTTTTAATGTGTATAAAGCATTTATGGCTCTCTTATATAGTTAAAGATTAAGAAAAAAAAAGATACAAACCTGCCCAACATTGTATTAGGTTGTGCAGTAAAGATAGAAGGATCTACAACAAATCTAGTGTTGTCCACTATGAGTGTTACTCGTTCAGAAGTTCTTACATTCCGAGCTCCTTCTTTTCCATTTTCATATACAAATACCATTTCCCCACCAGCCTTGCAGCTCCCATCTGAACTTGACTGGCTACTGTTTCTGCTGCTGTTCCCCATGCTAACGATGGAACCGTTAGGGGAAGTCTTCTGAGGACGAGGGCTGCTTGGTCGAGATGAACTGTGATCCTTTTCTCGGTCTTAAATGGGGACAAGGTAGAATGAGAAACAACAGGAAACAAAATTATAGACTTACATGAGCCATATGCAGTTTATGTCTTTCCAGGCACAAAGACTGGCAACTTGGCGAGTTAAGTAAAAGTTCTATCAATTAAATCTCCTCTATTTAAAGAAATCTTCAAAACTAATTGTCCATATATGTGATCCTAAAGTTTCTACCACATAGACATCAAAGCTACCTTGTCTCCCCAAAGCCTTTACAAGAAAAATTTAGTGTTCCAGCACTGAAACCACAAGTCAACATAATATATTATAGAAGCTATGCAAAGTTTGTGGTTAGTGCCATAGTTCAAAGAAACAAACCAAGTTTTTCACTTAAACTTCTAAATATCTAACCCTACCAAGTAAAGGGGAGTGTTCAGTCAATTACCTTATTAGAAAAATTAGACTGTTCTTGTGATTTGAAGTTAATAAGAGTTTTATGTAGATTGAAGAGAGTTATGACCTATCAAAAAAGCATACTCACAAGCCCAGGGCACATGTAAAAAATCTGTATGTTGTGACATCCATAAATATTGCTTTTTATTATATTCTTCTAACAAAATGGTAATTAAGTTTAAGAATTTTAATCCTGAAGTGCTATAGTTCTGAACACACCAGAATGATACTGTCTTGTTGGTGAAGTAACATTCCTGATGCATGGAGTGAGCTGAGATTCCGCTCTTTCATGGGAGGAGTCACGAGATCTGTCACTTGATCTGCGTCTGTCCCTTGATCTCTCATGTCCACCACTTGCACCATGGAGGCTCATTTTTGGGTAGTCTATTCCTTTAGCAATACGAGATGAGGTGCTGAAAACAGAAATAAGGGAAATGTTCAGAACTTCAAAACTGTGGAAACATACATTTGAATTTTAAAGGCATTTACACTCAATGTACATTTTGAAGATTAATATTATCCACCTCTATTTTCTTTGTTGTACTCACGTTTCTATTTACAAACATGAACAATGATTTGGAATACAAAGCAGACAGCAAGAATTACCTGTTTATTGCTGTGTGATAAAGAGACACTGCCTGATCAGTTGAGCCTGACTGTGAACCTGTATTCACAGAAATCCCTTCCAGAACAGGCAAGTAAAATGCAAATGAGCATTTTAATTTGATTTTTACTGTAAATTAAGTGTTCTAATCAAATCATGAAACTAAAAGTTAGGAGTATTTTTCCAAATGAAACTTGTTTTGAGAAACTCTTTTCAGAGCACAGACTTTTAGCAGTGACTTAGGTTTTTTGGCAACTTCCCCTTAACAAAGTTTTTCAGCCTTAAACTTGTTGATACATAAAGATACACCAGCAAAGGGTTTATTTCTGTGCATTCTTTTTAAAATTTTCAGTTACTCTTGGAAGGAAGAGCAGTAAGCTACCACAACCCAGACAGCAAACATATGAACTATATTACTAAAGTCAAGACCTACAGCGTTGTCAGTAACAAGTAGGACATTTGGTCTAAACTGGCAAATTGTAATGTAACAGTTTAAGACTTTTTTTTCTGACTGGGATTAAGTTATGTTATATTCCTTAAATTAAGATGCTGATTACATTTTGCAATTATTAGATCTACCAACAAAACCAGTCGTTTTCAAGATCCAGTACTCTCAGAAATTATCTACAAATTAAATATGAACGTGCAATAGCCATTGTTGAATTTCACCAAAAATACTTATGCCTTTTATGTGTACTCTTCAACAGATATTTTTATATCAGGACAATACACACATCTGTGTCCTTGCACCCCACTGGAATTCCTAAATCAGTTCCTTTGCTATTGGCCTTTTAAATGTAGGCATGACAACATTCTTTATTTATGGGTTTAACTCAAGAACTTGCCAAAAGCCTCAGGTACTAGATAACTGAGACAGATGTCTGCACAGCTATAAAGTCTGACAGATAAAGAAGGGTCATAATTTCCCACAGGAACCTCAACGCCCCACTTGCTTGCAGCCTGCAAGTCCCATGACTTTTACGAAGAGACTTTAAATATGACTGCTAGGAATGCTGTAGGATTGAAGAACACAAAGTGGTAAAAATAACGATCTAGCTAAGAAAAGCACAACAAATTTTAAAAGCATGAACCGTACAAGCAAGTTGAGCAGAATGACCTCTTTTTAAGTTAAGTTGCTTAGAAATAATGACCAAAAAAAAAGTAATCAAGATTATTTATAAAGCGAACATCTAGCACGACATGTCTTCAGCTTCAGGTTTCAGTGACTGATGAGCAGCCTAAATCAGAACAAAAAGGCTATGATAGATCTTATGCAGTTTACATCGGCACAAAATGAGTATTAGCCCAATGCTAAGAATAAGAAAGATAGCTCTCATCTAAGGAACACAAGCTTCTCACCACTACATTTGGATAACAGAAGGATCTTGTATCCGATAAAGCAGAATTTTGGTGCAGAGAGAACCTACTGCAATACTATTTCCTGCCAAGCTTAAAATATGCTGCAATAAGGCATGCATCTTTAGGACGTGAAGTCAGCCAAAGGTCTATTGAATAAGGAAAAAGAACTGCAAGCCTTGCTTATAGCTCAAAATGCTCAGACTTACAGTCCAAGAATAAAGATGATCCAACCACTTTCGTTAAGAGGAAATAGAATTTTACTTAGGACTTCCAAATCATTTCTGAATGTATTAAGACATACAGCATTTCAGAACAGCTAATGTATCTCATTAGTTGATTTACTTTCTCTTATTAGAGAAAGGTAAATTCTGTATTATGAAAGTGAAATGTGCAAAAGTTTGCAAGAGTAAGATCTGCAAACCTCCCTTTCAAGAACATTGACAATTTAGGAAAATATATGGCCTTTTGTATGCACATATATACATATGGAAGAAAACATAACCATTCACAAAATATGCCCACAGAAACATGGATTACTGTCTGTAATTAAAATCTAACTTGAAACCAAAGCTGGACCCTTGTTTATACATGATATTCACTACTATTACAGCTAAACTTCCCAGAAAATGGTCAAACTTTTCTTTTTTTCAAAAGAAGTATCTCTGTATCTCATGCACGCATTTATGTTTTCACATTATGGTATAACCAGCTATCCCACAATGGGGGTGGGTGCGTGGGAATGTTTGCGTGGAATACTCCAACACATACAAGGCAGTCCCGTGACAAAATACCTCAGCAAATCCTAATAAAGCCCCATGTGATCAGGCTTTTGTTTAAGTAGCACTTTGATCCTAGCCCTGATAATACTTCTAACCATGCTGTGAGAAATCAGAGTTTTGCAGGTGCCACATTTTATAGTATCAAAATGTATGACTCATTATTTCTCAATAGTTAATGTGTTCCAGTTGCTTTAAATGAAACTGAACTACTTTAAGGATATGCAGGCTTATCACACATTTTGGCAAAGCAAACATGAATTACCCTTTAGAATTAGCCTTTAACAGAGAGGGCAATTAAAATGTGATTCTTAATCCAGAAAACCATCTAAAGCCACACTACCCTCTAAGCAGCGATTCAGAGTTCACGCAGAAGTAGGGCAAACCCTAGTTAATAATCTCTTTACAGGAGTTGAGAAAAACAGGTGTTACAGGAAGTCACACTGACTCAGCTGGCATTATACTTCCTCCTTAGTCATGTCTGAATCAAGGACTAAACATGTGGGGCATGACTCTTTCAGCTACAGCTTCCTAGTGTCAGAGCTGTGTCTACTCCTGCCTTGGTACAGCCAGCAAGCCTGGGAGGAGAGGGCCAGCACCCACAGATAAATGTGCCTCTGCCTGCCAGCCACGTCCGTCCCTTTGGAGCAGACATATGAACCGTCAGTTCAGCCCATCACAGTATGAAAGAGGCAGAGGCCGCCAGCTGGAGGAAGACGGGATTCTTAAATATTAAATGAATTGTTTCTGAAACAGATTAAATAATTTCAAAGAGCTGTTCAAATTGCAGCTGGCCACACCATTCATTTGTGCTGCTTCTATGCTGGACTTTCCTCCCTTTTACGTACAGATTATTGCTACCTGTGAGACCGGTGCATTATCTGTTAACCAGAAGATGCAAGATGCAAGCCAAACTGCCAAGATTTCTGAGAATTCAAGCAGTTTGGCTTGAGACAGCACCATGTGAATCACGAACCCTCACTCATCTTAATAACACCCATCTAAAATGTCAATCTTAAATCTCATCACTGTTGAGTCACGGTACACACACACACAAATTTATTTCTTTGATCTGTTGGATATATACCTGACAAAATCTAAAGTTACATTTCTTCGACAGCATGTGTACTCAGATAATTGCTACCACTAAAATACAACTTTGCTCTACAATAAACAAGACAACTAAAACGCATTTACATCTAAACAAAGAGAAAATAAAGAGGTGGAATATGACTGGCTTTACCCTGCAACATTGGACTGGGAGAACTGTATCACTGAGCTACTCTGTCAGTTAGGCTGAAAAAGAAGCTACATCTGTGGCCCATACTATGAAAGGTAACCTATAGCTTATATTTTCTGTAAAGAGGCTTCAGAAGAAGATGCAAGGGTTCCAGAAAAAGAAAAAAGATATCAGAATTTGTAAATATGTTTGGGTTTTTTTTGATAGGAGGACTTGTTAATAATATCCCCGTCACCCCAGCCCCTTCCCACAAAGCCACTGGGACAGGAGGTTTCCTGCAGAGAAATACAAAAACCTTCACTCGATATCGGCAATGCAAAAATTGTTAGGAGTTACTTTATTTCACGCAAATGCAAAATATTCACCTTCTCTCTCCATAATTTTAAATACTGATTTCTTAAGTAGCTAACTAAGACTTGGCAGCGCCTTTTGTTCAAGAAGTCCTAATGTTTATGGAAAATGTAACTTTACCTAAACACCTATCCCCTGCGATGCAGGCAAACCAAACTGGCATTCCCTAGGGAGCTCCAGAGTCAGTACACTGATGGAAAAGTGACCAACAGCAGCAGAGCTTCCCGACTTGCAGGAAAACCCAAACTGGTAAGAAACACTGTGGTTCACAGAAGCATTGTGCAGACCAGATGAAACACCGGTACTTCTCAAACAGCAGTGAAATTCTGATAATTAAAAGTGCCAGGAAGCCGGCACTCTCATGCGGCACATGGCTGCCATATTATATTAATCTGTAATTTCAGCCTAACGGTCAATGGTGCTCTGCACAGTGCACTCCTTCAAGCCTCCAAGAAAGTCATTATAGTTTCAGATCTCTATCTCACTCTGAAAAGAAGAATATGCACGTCAACTCTCAACTAATTTCCCAGCCGATGACCACCAGCTGCACACTGTGCCATGGAAACCACAGGCAATGACTGAGATACAACACCAGCCTATAAGCAAAATTTTCTCATGCATGCTTAATAACATATTGCATTTAATTTAAAACTGTAAAAGAGAAAAAACCAACATTTTGAACCCACAGTCTCATGTCCTTATTCACTAAAGCTGGAAAAAGCCCCATATACATAGATCATCTAGTACACAAGTTTATAAACAAAAAGTAAGAGTCTTGCTTCATCTATTACTTTCCTATGGCAGAGAAAGGAGGGAATCCACCCAGCCCTAAGAATAGTGGTCTATTTAGGCAACCTTCACAAATTCAATATACAGATTTTCCTCGCTCCAAAGGAACTGTGGGACACTAGCACTGCACCCATTCAAGAACTTCAGGTCAGTGATAGAATTTATTTTCCCCCTCAAATCAAAGATCAAGGAAGCTCTGCCATTGTAAAGGGAGAGGTATTTTCTTTAAAAGCGGCTGCCTCACAAAGAAAAGCAAATAAGCTCAAGGCTTTACTTAAGAATATCTATTTAATATGACGCAAAGGAGGAAAAAGTGCCATCAAAATGGCACATTTGTCATACTGGTATGCTTCATATTTTTGCAGTAAGTGAAGAGCAGTTTTTTAAAAATGCAAATGATCTTCAATTTAATGATACTTTGGAGTCATCTGTGGAAAGAGCTTCAGTTTATCTTAATACATAACAACATATTGCTCTGAATATATTACTAATGATTAAAAGAAGTCATTAAACTGAATTAATTCTACTGCCAAAACAATTAGCATGTATTCCAATACAAAAACTTCATGTGCATCCTACTGAATACTGCCTGCCACTAAACACGCTTGTATTATAAAAGCAGCTCTTATCTACACGGGATTACGATGCTAAATCAACATAAACAGTACCCCCAAACCCACCCTAAAACCTTATCTAAATTAAAGGATACAACAATGAAATATTAATCAAGAATGTTACTCTTTTTCCTTCCTTTACCTTCTAAAGCTTATATTAACTAACTCTTCTTAAAATATAAACTTGTATCTAAGCCTTTCCTAGGATTATTCACATAATCAACACTTGTAGAAAATGGACAAAGAGCTTTATCTATACACTAAATTACAGATATATTACTGTAAGGCTTTAGAATAAAAGAAATCTATTCTGCTCATATTGCTAGGACTTACACAATGACAACGCTTATGCCCCTCTTCCTCCCCCTGAAGTCTGTTCTTTGTCAGCAGACATTGCAATTGACCAGTGCACACAAAGGACAGTACTTTTCCTCATTCTTCTGAATAATGCCCACAGATTATTCCTGTTAACAGATACGCACCTTCCTCTTGTATCTATCAGGGAGGAAACACAAAAGCATGGAAATAATTTTGAAATCAGAGCACAAAGGAATTCTGTTCCTTCCAAGAGGGCAGCTTTGAAAGCCAGATCAGCATCCTTTGGCATTACTTAAGTTCAGCATATTTGATATTTCCATCATTTCTTCAGTAGTTCACTGCACCATCAGCGAGCCTCACTTTTTCCTCCATCATCTTCCCCTCAAGAATAAGAGCTTGCAGCTATACAGTCCATTAAGTGTTCAAAGACGCAAACCCCTCTAGATATTAATTCAATTCAATTTCTCACAGTCACTGACTCAGCCATGCGTAGTGCAACACTGACGTCTGACCTCGCAGCCTCCTGTGAGCTGAATTCATACTTGCCGTTTCCCCATCTCTAAGCAGCCATTGGGTACCGCGACTGACAGGCAGGGTGGGGAGCGCGCGAGAGGAGAGCTGCTCGGTACCGTGCCAAGTACCATCTGCGAAGCTATTTCTAGTCCTGCCAGCTTGTCGGGTTTCAGCACACAAACACCACATCTGAAAAGGTTATTGCTAACTTTCTCTTGTCACATCTCTCATTTGTGATCATGATCATTCAAGACAGGCAAATCCATGCAAGTTTCAGGGGACAGTTAATTTGTTCCTGTAAAGTCTGCCTGGATTAATATTTAAAATGAATTCAGCTTTCACTGAGTTCACAAGCAGGTAACAGCAATAGCCTTTTGAGAATAAGGCAGCTCAGCCTCCATTTTTTTTAACTACAAACATCCCGTTCCAGCAACTCTCAGCCAGGTAGAATATACTACACTTTGTGACAATCTAAATACTAATAATGAGTATGTTTACTGATCAGAAATCAGTTCATCAAGTCCCGATGTAGTGCATCCTCCCATCAATAGACCATTAAATGCCTGACAACAAGTCAAGCCCACTGAGCACAAAAAGAAAAAAAAGTGAATTAATAGTCATCAGGATAAAATTTACTAAAGTTTTTTTCTTTGGGAGAGGATAAGCAAGCATTATGCTACAGCCTTTTTTAAATAATTCTTCTTAGAATGTCTGCAGGCTGTTTTAAAGAGCCACAATACACTGGAGGAACAGTTTAAAAGCAAGTCTTACAATAAATAAAAATCAAGATGTCATAAGCAGTAGAATGGAAATTAAAATATGATGAAAGATGAAGGAATAAAGGGGATTGTTCAGCAAAAGTCTGCTGTAATAAAGAGGAAGCCTGTAAGAAAAACAAGAGACTTGTGATTAGAAAGGCAAGAGAGCATTTACATTCTGGACTCCAGAGCCAGCTCTTTAGACGTGGAAGGAAAGTTTCTGCTCACACAATGTCAATTACATGAGCCAGTGAATTTTCTCCTGTTTTTAGGATCTTGTTAGGGTTCACACAATAACCTCCCCATGCCCCAGGGGCCAAATAACCATCACAGTCTTGTACGTCTTTTCTCCCCTTCAAAATAAGCCATGGAAAATATTGCTATAATAAGCTGTACAGGAAATTTTTCCAGCATGCTTTTTTTTCAGACATTTTTTTGCCTTCAATATAACAGTTCCTCAGCAACAAGAAAAAGTGCAAGTGCACCCAGGTTCTTTCAGCTATTGATGGATTAGCTCCTGATTCCCACAAAACTAGTCCTCAGGCCAGGACATGCATCCATCAAAATCTTGTAGAAGCACAGTCCAGCAGTCACGCTTAACTTGAGGTTCAACCTCCAGTAAGGAAGACCTTGGATAGAATTATCTCTGCTTAAATTAAGGAGTGCTACCGGATCTTTCATCAGCTCGACCCAGCAAAGATTTCCTTTCTGTGAATGCTTGCCTGCTCCAAAATTCCTAAATATTCACATAATTTTGGTCTTCAGTAGGCCCTCTCAACTATGACCAATATATTTCTTAGTAATTCAGTTTCATTTCAGGAAGGAAATGACAAAAAAAATCCCATGAGTTTTCAGTTGCCAAAGGGATTTTTTCAAGCAGCAAGGAATTAACCTTTAGGTAGGTAAACATTTACACTTCATGACTACTCAAGAAGCTACCTAATATACGACCTCCACAAAAGAACTCTGGTTGCCTTCATTTATATACCAATTCCTACTCCATTTTCAAAACAGGATGTTAGGTAAAAATCAGAGATTAAGAAACTCAGAACCATAGCCTTCTCCTCAGAGCTGGAAAGTATCTCAATCTATTAAAACCAGTTTCAGAAGTTCAAATTCAAAAGAACTGGGTGCAAACGCTTCCTGAACCTGTATGTAGCCATTACAGTTTCTACTGGCAGAGAACAGAAATGAGCAGACGACAACACAGAAGAGTCCATAAAAATTCTAGGGCATAATAGTTCTGAGTATAACAGCTTCACCTCTAAAGTGCTTTGTGTCTTAACTGAAAGTAAGGGTCTGATCGAGGTTTGCATGATGCTAAAGTCTACCAGAAATAATCTGACGATATTTGGAAAAGCTCATTTGAGTGCTGGACAAGTTCAGGAGGAGTGAGAGGGTGCTTTTGCAAAGAAAGTCACTAAGTTTTCCTTCTCAGCTGCATTCACAAGCTGCCATTTCAGAAACAAAGGATTTCAAAGAGGAAGGAAAAAACCCATAGAACTGTTTAAGACCACTCACTGTACCTTAGATACCTCACAAAGATTGGTAGACTGATGCTGAAAGTCACCACTGAGTGTAGCCCATTTTTCTAGATTCAAAGAACACATCTTCCCAGCCCATCTCAGTTTCTTCTGAGAACTTTACATCCTGGTGCCAATAAAACCTAGATGAAGAGATCATGATCTGCCAAAACTGTATTGTAATTAAAGGTAGGCATGTTCCCAGTTAACTTAAAACAGGTGACGTATGGTAATTCATAGATTATGACCTGAGCCCATTCTGAAAGTAGGCCTAATTCTTTCCATGTCATATATTGTGCGGGCTGCCCCATGTTGTAAAATATGTTCAAACATACAAGGTCAATTTACAAAAAGAGGAATAAAACCCATCCTGCAGTGGAAAACAGTTTATACATTCTGATATAATTCCATTCTGATGCTTCTAGAGAACCATCCTTCTGGGGATGCTTCATCTACTTACAAAATGCTGAGGCAAGTGGCACTTCCATTCACAACCCATGAATGCATCCTCCCAGCATGCAAAAATAATATTAGGGAAAAAAATATTCAGCATTCAGCATCTGCACAATAAGTTGTCATCTGTGAAAAATTTTTCAAAGCAGCTTAAGATTTTCAAAGATTCAAGAGGTTCAAGATTGATGACAACAAAATACAGTACAGCCACATTTTATTCACTAATGCAGTAGGGCAGGCGGCACTTTGCATTCAACTATCTAAACAGAATGAAGAAACAAGGAACTATCAAATGGGACTAAAACAGAAGCAGATTTAGAAAATTAAATCCACGATAAATCTTAAGAGGTAAATTTAAGTCACAGATTTTTCATTGCAACTCCAGAGAAAGCACTTAGTACAACAGAACTAGAATTAAAGTCTTCCAACAACAACAAAAACTACAGCACTACAAAGAATTACATGTGGGAAGCCATTAACCAATGAAAAATTAAATAGGAAATACAGAATAGCAAGACTTAATAATTCAAATATGAATTCAGAGACCATTTACTTGAACCTGAGCCACTGTTTGGTCAACATACAGCTTCTGAAAGTTTTCTTCCATCTTATTCCGGTACTTAAATAAAAAGCATCTCCAAGATTTTTGTAATAGCTTGATAAACTAGACTGTTCACATCATTAGTTATAGTTAGCTTTAGCATCATATAATTTCATTCTCTTTAGGTCAGGTTCTTTAGGTTTATACCAGGGATCATTTGCATTATATTTTTGGTCTTTATTTTCTGAATCCTCCCTTCTGAGTTTTCCATTACATTGCCCATCTCAGAGCAAGAAAGAAAAAGGAGATAAAACAATGATACAACTTGTTAAAGGTTTCAGAAATTTGATACTTGCTAAACCAGAAAGCAAAAGAGATAATGCTAACTTCTGTAACTGCTTAAAATGTACCCACCCTTAGACAGCTTTGCCAACATGTCCTTTGCCTCAAACAGACAGCAGAGAGAAGAGAGCCAAGTTCCGTGGCTATTCTCGCTGCTACCTAAGCCTTACCCACAGAAGGACAGCTCACAGTCCTAGATTCTTTTCTATAAGTCTACAAAATTATCTAAGCTATTTTAGGAATGTTAAGGCTTGAGGATTAAACACTCCAAAGCACCCAGAAGTGACAAGCTAAGCACCTATCTTAAATATTGCTCCCTTGTTGAGATTTATTATAAAGTTCTTATTTCACCATGTTTTCAGACTGGAATTATTTTTTTCCTTATGCAAACAAGGCATATTTTGAAAGTGCAGGACATAAAAGACTGAAGTACTCAAACCTTTCAAAAAAGAAGTTCTGTTGAAGTTATACCATTCAAACCTACGTCTCCAAATGTGTTTTTCCCCCTCATGCTGCATTTTACACACAAACTTTCACTTGTCTGAAGACAAAGTGTTAATTAAGTCAGAGATGATAGCAATATATCTATATTCTGCCACAGAATATTCAATTATTTTGGTTTGGCTTTTGAATAAAGTATACTGTTTTCCAATAATTGGATTCTCTGAAGTAATCAAGTATCTCAGCAGAACAAGGTAACAAAATATTTCTCCTTAATTTACTCCTTATTCTATTACAACCTCAAACTATTATCTGGATTCTCATTCACAAATGTTTCTAAAATGCTTCTACATTATTTGAAAAAAAAAAAAGACAAACATTAGATTGAATCCCTAACATATACATTAATTAAAAGTTTCCGCAGAACACTGGCTGTTCAGCATTTTATTTGAAACACAAATCGTGTTTTGCTAGAAATGTCCAACTTAGCTGCAACTATTTTAGAGGCATAGATTTCATATGCTCAGATGCGTGAACCTTTATCTTACAAAGCGATCAACAGCAGCCTTTTTGAAAGGCATAGGCCATAGACTTCCTCGAGTTAACTCCTATCTGCATTAAATACTCTTTTAAGAAAGTTGCACAGCTTTTTATTTAAACATTTCCTCAAAATAGATAATTCATAACAGACCACACATGGTAAGACGTGCGCTACTTCTCTGGACTGGATTTACACAGCTTCAGCTCCCACCGACTACACTTTATTACAAATTTGCGTGCTGACTAAAGCTCATTATCATGCTGTTTCTGCAAGGGTCTTTAGAGACTGATCAAGACATCACTCAACCTATGAGTTTTCCCTGTCTCAAAAGATACGTAGTTACTTCTATGTCTTCAGAATCCCCTCTATTCCAAATCTTCCCTGAATTCCTGATATCAAGGCTTCCAATAACTTCACAATACATCCAACAGCTACATTTTCCCTTTTGACCATCTGATGTTACAGGAGGTTTATGTTCAGCTGACCACACACTGAGACAATGCCTTTACAGTGCCAACACTATCAACAATCAAGCTGATGTTGTCTACAAAAATGGCCTGCACTCTTTGTTCCTAAATGTTTAACTTTGTGTTCAGTCATATGAAGAATGCACTGCTAATTGCATCCTCTTTATCAAACCACTCAGATAACATGTTATTATCAAATCCTTCTCATTATTTTATGGGGCACCTCCATCAACATCAATTTTAGATTTTGTTCCAGCTCACAGTCACAGGAGGTAGCATGGTTTCAGACATGACTACATGAACTGCACTCAGCAGTGAATCACCCATTTACAACTACACTGAGACCTGGCAGTGAACAGTCCTCTACTCACATACAATGCCCTACTACACTTTTATGGTTCATTTGTTGATAGTGTGCCACTTTTTGATCCTAAATAAGAAGCACAGATCAATCACTTACGAGACACCACGATCTTAATAAAAACATCTACTGTACAAAGCTAGACTGCATAAGCCTAAACTGACAAGTAGCACCAGCCGCCCTCTCAGGTTCTGTGTTAACTGTTCCACTATTCACATCACAGACAGGCCTATAATTATGTGGGTCTCCCTGTGAGCCTTTTAATTATTCGTGCATTCTTTTTTCCTGCCCTCTTGGATGTCTCACAATTATTCAAGATTTAATGATAGGAAAATAACCCACAGTAGTAATTGCCCATAGAATACTTTTGGCAACATTTGAGTCCACTTTATCTGAAACACTGCAATAAAAGTGTGAACTCAATTGCTGTTATTGAATATGCTCTTTAGCTCTTTTCCCATCATCTTGCAAGTGGGAAAGCTTAAATCACTAAATTTTATCTAGCTAACAGAGATGTCTGAGCTATATTTAGCACTTTTAAAGTGCAAAGTACTTGGCAGATACATACTTATTTGGATGCTTACATATATTTCCAGCAACATGCTGCTTCACATACGTTTGCTAGGTGACTAACTGCTTTGCTAAATTCATTTTTGAACACTATATTCTGGAAAACACTAATTAAGTTCATGTCTTCAAATCAAGAAGTATTTAAAAAACAGTCTTACAGTGATATATGCAGGTGAAAGAAAGATCTGACACACAGCTTTACAAAGAAAATGCTATAAAGCGTGATAATTGCATGCAAGCAAATATTAGTTATCACCATGAACAAGTTGCATATATTTTAAGTATGCTAGTTAGAGCTTACCAATAACTAAAAAGTGAAGAAAAGGAAGTCACTTCTAGTAAGCAACCCCGAAAAATTCATATATTCAGCCACTCAACTGGTGTCTTTTTAAAAAAGTTTTTTAAAAAGATTAAAATTCCATCCATGGCAAAATAAATCTAAGCACATATTATGGAAGCTGACAAATCAGTTAGATTAGGAAATACCTTCTTTTAAATAGAGCCACAAAATTTATGACAGGACCTGCCACAACCTAATACAGTAGCCTTTAGGATGCACTTTTATTGTAGTTTTTGAGATGCAATAGATGGTATATAGCACCTACCTTGAGTGTTTACAAAGTTTACGAGGTCTATTATGCAATTTCCGATCCCAATTCTCTGGATCACTGGAGTTACTGTCATAAGGATGAGGCCGTCCTGCCATTCCACTGCCAGCTTCCTCACACTACTGCTCTGAAAAGCACACATGCAGCACTCACAACCTACATTAAAAGAGCATCATTTACCTTTAAATAATGCCACACAGAAAAAAAAATTAGACATGCAGAATTTAGCGTTGTTAGGTCTTGGTTTTTCAAATAAAGATTACAGAAAATAGTATATACTGAAGCACAACTTCTAAATTGCATGATAGTAATCTTGTACACATTTTGCTGACACCTGCACTGAAAAGAGTGTTTTGTTATCAGAAATAGTTCTATAAATGTTGGTAGACAAATTATTCAAATAAAAAAGTCACTGGTTATAAAACACAGGACAAAGACATTATAGTTTTCTTTCAAATAAAGCTAATTCAAAGGAAGATCCCAACTGTAGAAGAGACCAACAGTTTAATAATTCAAATGGCATCCCAAGAGGAAAACAGAATTAAGATTAACAAACAGTTATACCAGAGTTCTTACTCCAAAATAGAATCAATAACAATACTTGGAAACCCTGAATGTAGTCTAGTTTCACTGACTTTTGCAGAAAAGTCACAAGAAATTAATAGAAAACCAGATATTATAAGCCTACTCTTCCTTGACTGGGATCCAATATTGTGTTAAACTCCCACTAAAATTCACTCATCGATAAAATAATCTTGTGACTGTCAGTGATTGGTGTTGAAGTCGTACCTATAAGTGACACGTGTCAAGAGAGTTGTACAGTTCAGAATGACCTGGTTACAAAAAAATGAAAAAGTAGCCACAAGTGAACAGCTGATGATTGTACAGCATCTGGAAAAAAAAATTGAATTACAGATAAATAAGGCTACTGAATAACGCAAAGATAAACCTACTATGTTTCTCTAAAATTTTAAGCTAAATAATTTAGAAACATCGTATCTCCTCCCCCTTTATATTTCTGTTACATTCAATGAAACTTATCCCCTTTTGAAGTGAGTCCCAAAGGAATTGAGACTTCTTCAAAACAAAGCAGCTACTAAAACAAAAAGACCCTCTAGTTATGGAAAACAGAAAAGCTCTTCTGACAAATGTAGATGCTCTTAGCTAAATTTAGACCCCAAAAATTTTATTACAGGGGAATGGTAGAGAACAAGCTTCTTGAAAACATTGGTTCCTTATGACTTTTTCTTTCACACTGAGTTCCTACAAAGATCTTATACCAAGTATACAGTCTCCACCACAGGGCTGAGGTTTTTCCTGTTACGGTTTCTATATTTAAACACACTTTGATTGGAAGACTCTTATGGTCAGGTGCCCAGGAAAGGAAAAAAACACTATTTAAAATTGCAGGAAATACACAACTTTTTCATGCCAAAAAAAGGAAAAAAAAAAAAAGCAAGAAGCCTTGATAAGCATTTCATTGTGTATTACATGGAAATTCAGGTTACCCTAACACGGTCAACGTGTGACAATACTACGCAAACACACAAGGTTACAGGATTTACACACATTTCTCAGGTGCGTTTAGATGCTTAACAAGGAGAAACCTACAACCTACTTGAGAACAGAAATAGTATTATTAAGTAGACAATGGGAAGGAAGGTTTATAAATCCAGTTGCAAGTTACTTCAGCTGCACTCATTAGAACTCAGGTGCAACATGACATACCATCTTCAGACACAAGCAATACAAAAAAAACACCTTTTATCCTGAATTGAAGTAAATTGTGTTAATTAGATTGAGTCACTTGAGCAAAATACACAGCAAGTCTCAATACTTGTGGCAACAACATGGTTTAGAACAAAAGCGAAGACCGTCAACCTCCTAGCAGGACACCACAGCTCCCATTCTACAATCACTCCCAGCTACTGACTACCGTGGAGTCCTGCTTCGAATCCCATCTTCACTGCAGCACCACAGTGACAGGCTCATTCAGCACCTTGCACTTCTTTTCAAGCTTTCTCTCTTCCCTTTAAAACCATCTAAAAGACTTACAAACACCTCACACTCTCATGTATGGACCAAAGCAGATGCTTAATCAAAAAACATGTCATCCAGTAGCTAGTTCTTACTCTTCTCATTGCAGCAAAACATCAGTATTTGAACTTAGCTTTTGCACTGGAAAGCTGTGTAAAAACAGCTGTTTTTATGAGAACTTCAGCTGAAAGGACAATTTAAGGTCGCTTTCTTAAATTGTCTCATACTTTCCGCCTTCTCTCCATCTTTCATTTAATGAAAGTGATAGATTGAACGGGAGGGTACAGGTTCGCATACACTTCAAAAAAAAATCTCATTTCAAGTAGGATCAGTGCCTCAATCTGCTAGGATTCATTCCTCCATCTGCTTTGCTATGCAGCTACAAGCTTAAGCCATTACAAACTACAGGTGACACAGAAAGACGGAAATAGATGGGATAGTCCCTCCTGAAAAATTGTTCCCTCTTCCAAGCTTAAAGCGCATGAGGAACCCCATCAGTGTCACTGATGAAGTACCAGATGGGCACGCAACTTGGAACTAGAGCACAGCTATGAAAAGCAGGGAAACAACCTGAAAATGTCCAAAGTCACATCTTGTGAAACTTCTAATACAGTTTCTAGCATGTCACAATTTGAACTTGTGAACAAGAAACAGTCTTTCCATTCATGATCCACTCAGTAGGATCTTAACAAATCCCATTTCTCTAAGAAACAATTTGCTGTAACGCAGCCATTTTTTTTCTTCTTGACTATTGTTCATAGTGCTTTTAGACAAATTATAAACAAACGTATTTATCAATTTAATTTCAGGTTTTAACAAACCCGTAAGACTGCAATAGAAAAGAATGTTTCAACTGTGGTTCAAATGGTTTAGGATTGTTTCGGGTTTTTTTCAAGGATTCACACTGTGGACAGTAAAGAAAACATTTTTTGCAAAATATTCTGGCCTTGAACATAAAACAAAAGAACTGCAAGAGTACATAGCCCCAAACAGTATTCAATGCCTCCCATGAAATCAAGGAACTACATCTGAAATGTTGGTAAAGACAAGAAGGCAAGAAAAAAAATCAAATCCGAATATTCTTTGTAGATCACAAAGCACTGCCACATTGGCCAAACTGACTGGCATTCTAATTACATAATAAGCAATTCTCCACATGTAAAGAATTATTTCTTACCCCTCTGCAGAAAGCCAATACTCCAGAGAATTCTCACAGGGAATAATTGTGTAAAATAGGAAATCAAATTTTAACACAGACAGATGGAACACTTCAGATTTGATAACATCAACTTGTAGCAAGAACCACCACTAATTTGAAACTTGTAGACTACTGAAACGCAAGAGAATTGTGAAGACAGACAGACAGTGGTTTTGGGAAGCTAATAGTTGATGTGGTAGAGCCACCTCAGGCATTGCAAAATGCAATAATTAACATGTTTACACCACTACTTGAAGAGCTCATGAAAGGTTAAATCATACATTAACTTTTGATAGCTGTAGAACAGATTATGTTAAATAATACTTAAGGTATTTGGTCATGGTACAGAACTGAATATATTATGCACAAAAGATGCTCAGCAGACTAAGCAAGACCTAGACAATGTCAGACACTGGACAGAAGAGGACATACACTGTTGTGAGATGCAGGACTTGCACCCTTCAAGATGCAGGTGGGGAAAAAAACAAACTTTCCTGAAAGATTTCCAAGGAACAAGAAAAGCTAATATCAACCAATATCACTACATTCTAAGTCAACCATTCACACTATACTTATTGAGAATACTCGTAAGCCTTCAATGCTCTGGAGTCTTACTAAAAAAGAGGATTAAAATAGCCTGAAGTTTTGAGGCAGAAGCCCAAGATGTCATCTTTTGGACACTAGTTCACCACGTGGAACAGAAAATTGATTGCTTCAGCTGACAGTACAGAAGACAACATTCAAGTAAGTAACACATAATACTTCAGGCAGCTACTCAGCATTAAGCCTTGGTCAGAAGCATTTCCTAAAGTAGAACAGGTTACAGAAGCTCATTTGTTCTAACTTGCTCTATGAGAGATATATATTGCAAAGGTGCACCAGGACAATCAGAAAGATCCAACAGACAAGTAACCAGCTAGGACAGAACCTGGCATTAGCTGTAACAAAGAAACTCCAAGATTCAAATTATTTAGACTTTCTGTAAGGGGTGTCGCCTGTTTGCTGCCTCTAGTCATCAAAGCACAAAAGCAGGAACAAAAACTAGCTTACAAGTAAGACTTACTGGGAATTCAAGCATAGTGACATTACATCCTAATTAAAAAATACAGTTCAAAGTACACATGCTTATAATGCAAACACCACGAATCATGGAAATCCATACCTGCCAAGTGAGTTTCTTGTAAACTAGTCCAGACAGCAGCCACAATTCAGCCACATAAAATAGCTTTATAAATTATCATCATTGAAATGTTATCAAACTGACGCTAATTAAAGCGTAGCTAAGGAACATCCTTTGCAATACAATCTCAATATTAACATAATAGGTCATGACTGAAGCTTCTCTTAACGAGCAAGAAAAAATACTGAGCATTTATGGGAAGCTGATAATAATTCCTATTTCTATAGCACTACGAGTAACAGATATCCAGTGAGAATCTTGCAAGATTTAACTTCATAATTCCTAAGAGGAACACGACAATAACACCTCTCTGATACCAGAAGCATGTAATTCTCAACTCCCCCTCTGTATTAGGATTCATTGTGTAAAATCAACGTAGGTCTACCTGTGAACGTCACAGTGGATTGAGCAACTTCTCCCATGCAAAAGCAGAATCGTGCTTATCACTGCAGGAAAAAGGAGCAGAACCTAACTTCTTGCCACCACTATTAGCCCCAACCCCTCTGGCCCACCAGTATCAAATGGAAAGCAGAGGGACACAGGGCTCCCTAATACCATTAAGAACGTGGAAAGCATGAAACAGTGTATCACATAGATCTCTTAAAGAAATAAGCAAAGTCTATATCCATGGTTGTACCCAGCAGTTCCAAGACATCTCAATGAGCCAGAAAACCCCAAATAAATTTTCACATTTTAAATTCTGAATTAGGTTTTGATTTTATACATATTTTAAGGAGATACATACTTTTATTGACAAACAACAGCACCAGGCCAACATTTAAGCAACACTGCTAAAGGAAAGCTGTGCTGAAATAAATAAACACATAACAAGATTTTGATTTTTGCTTATGCAAACAGGACAAAACAGACCCAGCCACATGCATACAATCTGTGAAAGTATACAGTTTATAATGAAGTGACAGAAAACCCAACAACGAAGACATCTGTGACTACTTTAATAAGCAGTGTCATCTGCACATCCAGCTGATTAACATTTTCAAAAGCAGTGGGGCCTAAAAGGAAAACTGGTCTTCAAAATGAATTTGAAGTGTGATACAAGAGCTGCTTTAACTTGCTGTCTTTCTTTAATCCCAGTTTCCCTGGTATTAAGACACTAGGCAAAAGCGCAAACATGCTAAAAAAACTCGTAAGAACAGTCTCAAATAGCATCATCAGAACAAATGGAGAAGTAATATGCAAAGGCTTTTGGCAGGAGATTTGTGTGTCTTAATAGGAAAAAATAATTCTGTGATGTTTTGCAAGAAAGAGACTTAGTCAAAGACAAATCCACACTGACAGACCTGCAAAACAAATACAGTGGAACAGTATTCATTAACTGTACAGAAATGGTTAAAAAAAAGCGATTAGCCAGTTCCTTTTGACTGTACTTATGTTCAAGCTACAGGAATTCAAGGTAACCTACACAAGATGATGCAGAGAGAGACTTCTAGTTCAGATAAAGAAAACAAGTGTTATCTATCAGGTTAAGAACTGTGAATAACATGAAGTTGATTATTTGAATTGTATTTCTGGATCACCTAATTCAGTAGCAAACTGAAGACAGAAAGAGAGCATTTTTCAAGGCAAGGACCACCAAAACTGAAGGAACACAGAGATAAGTACTCTCTAAATGAATCGCTGAATCTGATTCACAAAGAAAAAAGGTAAACAAAAATAAGGAGAAGAGAGATGACAGTAAAAAGGCTACCAAGAAGCCAGGTTTTAATCACATACTTGAATTTGTAAAGAAAAAAAGATGTAATGCTCGACCACTACTTTAGACAAGGAAGCCAAACAAGTGACAGGAACAAATCTGTAAGAGATCTATGATGGAGCTGGATCGAATTCCTGAAATAAAAGAGTTCTGAAGTGACAAGCTTGATGAGATTGGAGATAAAAAAGGAAAAAGACACAGAAGCAATAGCTAGCAACAAATGTAAATTTAAAGAAAAAAAACAATGATAGGCAACTGCAACCCATGACTGTACTATGGCGGATTTATCATAAAAGCAATCAATATTTTCAGCAAATAAAATACAGTTAAATAAAAAAACGTTGTAAGAATATTTGAACTCACTATGAAGTCATCTGAGTAGATAAATCAGCGCTCAGGGATTATATAAAACAAATCTGCTCTGGAATTACACGATCGCTGTCAGGCAGTCCTCAGCAATAACGCTGTTTCTGTACAGCCCTCGCAGCAACGGCAGGTTTTACCAATAAACACTGTACGATTAAAACTAGTATTTTAGGTTGCATTCAGCCTTCTCACAGCACCACACGTAACAAGGCACGGGGATCGGATGAAGACACTCTTTCTACGGCGTTTTTAAAGTGTGAAAGCTCCAGCATACGATCTGTCTCAGGCAAGGAAACACGGCAGCCAGGCCCTGGCAGGTGCTCCCCCTCGGGAGGCCGGCTGGAGCACTGAGGGGGCTGCCGCCCCACTCAGGGCCCTCACCGGGGCAAGTGCGGCCCGCCCGCCGTGAGTCCTGAGGGTGGGCAGCCCTGCCGGAGGGTCACCACGCCGCCGGACGGACACGCATCCAGCGCCGGCCCGGGCCGCAGCGACACCAGCTCCGGCGATCAGGCCGGCGACCAGGCCCGCAGTCGCCCCGCAGTCGCCCCCACCCGCCACTCACCCGCGCGGCGTCGCGGCCGAGCCACTGCCTCCCGCCGCCACCGGCCGCTGCCCCAGGCCCGGCAACAGCCGCCGCCGGGAATTCTCGCGAGAACCGCCCGGCGCGCAGCGAAGAAAGAAGGAGGTGGTGCCCAGATCTCGCGAGATTTGTGAAGTAGGGGGCGGGGCGCGGCGCTGGGCGACGCCGTTGCCAGGGGCGGGGCGGGGTGCGGCGGGAGGCGGTACCGTTGCCAGGGGCGGACGGAGGACTGGCTTGAGGGCCGGCGGCCGCCTAGGCGGGTCGTGTTGCCATGACGGCCCGTGCGGCCAAACGGGCAGAGCCTCCGACCAGGGAAGAAGCTGCGGGTGGGAGGAATGGAGAGGCGGTGCTGGAGAGGCAGCGCCGCCCGCCGGCGGGAAGAGCGGGAGGAGATACTCCTTGACTGCTGCCCGCCGTTGGGGAACGGCGTTTGGGAAGGGTCACGGAATTACAGAATGACCCGAGTTGAAAGGGACCAACAAGGATCATCGAGTCCAACTCCTGTCTCTGCACAGGACAACCCCAACATTCGCACCCTGTGTCTGAGGGCATTGTCCAAGTGTTTCTTGAATATTGCCAGGTTTGGCACCGTGACTGTTTCCATGGGGAGCAGTTCCAGTGCTCCACAACTCTCTAGATGAAGAACCTTTTCCTAGTATCCAACCTAACGCTCCCCTGGCACATCTTCTGCCCTTCACTTGGGTCCTGTCATAAGCCACCAGAGAGAAGAGATCAGTGCTTGCTCCTCCTCCCCTTATGAGGAAGCAGTAAACTGTATGAGTCCCCCCTCAGTCTCCTCCAGGCTGAACAGACCAAGTGACTTCAGCCACTCATACGACTTCTCCTTTAAACCCTTCACCAGCTTTGCGGCCTCCTCTGGACACTCTCCAGTAGTTTGATATTCTTTTCGTACTGTGGCTCCCAAAATGGCACGCAGTGCTTGAGGTGGGGCTGCACCAGTGCAGAGTAGAGCAGGACAATCACCTCCCTTGACCGCCTGGCAATGCCATGCTTGATGCACCCCAGGACGTGGTTGGCCCCCTTGGCTGCCAGGGCTCACTGCTGGCTCATGTTCAACTTACAGTAAACCAGAAGCCCCAGATCCCTTTCTGCAGGGCTGCTGACCAACCTTTCTCTCCTCAGTTTGTATGTATATCCAGGGTTGCCAGGTCCCAGGTGCCTGATGAGCCAGATGAGCCAGGCTTTCCTGTGTGGAGCTAGACTTGAGGCGATAGTAAGTGGGCAGCCACCTTTTGGCTCGAGCCCTGTCAGTGCCGACATGCTAAGGAACAGCTGCTACTGGTTGAACGTTGCAGCATGTATCCGGCCGCCAGGACTCCTAGTCTAGCCCTACACCCCCACTGCCATCCCTCCATCCCTGTCTGGCACAGAGTAAAAAGCCAGAGGATATCGCAGAGATGATCTGATGTCTTAGAAGGGGCCTACAGGAAAGCTGGGGAGGGGCTCTTTATCAGGGAGTGCAGTGATAGGACTAGGGGGAACTTTTTTAAGCTAGAAGAGGTGAGATTTGGATAAGGTATTAAGAAGAAATTATTTCCTATGAAGGTAGTGAGGTCCTGGAACAGGTTGCCCACAGAAGTTGTGAATGTCCCATCCCTGAAGGTTTTCCAAGTCTGGCTTGGATGGAGCTTTGAGCAACCTGATTCAGTGGAAGGTGTCCTTGCCCATGGCAGGGAGATTGATACTGCATTATCTTTAACGTTCTTTCTGACCCAAACCATTGCGTGATTCTGTGATCTCTGCTATCTCAACCTTCATCCTAAAACTGGTTCCTGATTTAAATTACAACTATAATTTTTAGGCTTGTACAGCCCTGTAGGTTATATAGAACCTGTGTCATCTGCAGTCTATTTGGGAATATAACTAGTGGATGTGGCTTTCACTCCATAGTACCACAGCAGAACTATTACGTCCCACACTGTAGGCAACTTCAGTGTACTGAAGTGTCACAGTTGTTGAGATGACACTAAGCTGTTTGCACTCTTCCAACACCAAGCTCCAGCTGGATTCAGATCTGAAGTAACACTTGTTTCTTTTCTGAGATCAATGGATCAAGGCCAACTATATCTGTTCTACACTTCTGTCACAACACATGCAACAATACGGGCTTGGGGAAGTGTGACTGGAAAGCTGCCCGCAGAAAATGGGCTGGAGGTACTATTGACAGCTGGCTGAACATGAGCCAGCAGTGTTCCCAGGTGGCCAGGAAAGCAAACAGCATCCTGGTTTGCATCAAAAATGGCCAGCAGGACTAGGGAAGTAATCAGTGCCCCTGTACTCGGTGCTGGTGAGGCCACACCTTGAATTCTGTGTTCAGTTTTAGGACCCTCAGTACAAGAAAGATGTTGAGTTGCTGGACCATGTCCAAAGGAGGGCAACAAAGCCGGTGAATGGTCTAGGGCACAAGTCTTATGATGAGCGGCTGAGAGAACTGGAGCTGTTTAGTCTGGAGAAAAGGAGGTTGAGGGGAGACCTTGTCACTCCTTACAACTACCTGAAAGGAAGTTGTAGTGAAGTGAGTGCTGGTCTCTACTTCCAAATAACAAGTGACAGGATGACAGGAAATGACCTCAAGTTGCACCAGGAGAAGTTTAGATTGGATATTAGAAATAAATTCTTTACAAAAGAATGGTCAAGTGTTGGAACAGGCTGTCCAGGGAAGTGGTGGAGTCTCCTTCCCTGGAAGTGTTCAAAAAGGTGTAGATATTTTACTTTGGGACATGAATTAGTAGGCATGGTGGTGTTGGACTCACGGTTGTACTGGATGATCTTAGAGGTCATTTCCAACCTCAGTGATTCTATGATTATTAAATACAGGCAGAGCTTGACTTCTGTATCAGGTGGAAGGACTGTAGAACTCTAGACAATAAGTATATTAAAGCAAACTTGAATTACTGGAGAGTTTGGGAGGAGAAGGAACAAATCTCTGCCTAAACTTTTGAATATTTATCTCTTCTCCTTTGTGCACTGTGAAAAACCAGACTGGTTGCACATCAGATATTTTGGGGCAGCCTCACTTGAAGATCAACCATCATGCATAGGAATTTCTCAGAGTCTCATAAAATGCTGTTCTAAGCCACTTTTTGGTCAGACCTCCTAGGGAAAACATGCATGTAAGAGGGAACATGAATTTCTATCCTACAGGTGAGTATATTCACCTTGGACAGGGCTTCTAATTTAACCTCTGGTGGAGGAAGTTGACAAATTTGCTGTCAGATTCCAGAGACCGAAACTGTGCAGACAACGCCTCTCGTGCTTGTTATGTATCTTACAGAGCATCCTCCTCTTTCAGGGACGCCTGAGTATTAATCTAAAGATTCAGTAAGCATACACCTCTGGACTTGCCTGAACATTAGCAGACCTGATTGCTTCAGGCAGGGAATATTAGATCGGCAAGTTGTATATCTTATGCACATTGGGAAGTGGAGGGAAAGAAGGGGCAAGAAAGCAAGCATTTGTGGGTTTGCTATACCAAAATGCCCCATAAAAGACAGTAACTTTGCTGCAATATATAGTAAAACATGAATCTGCTAAATGAATTCTCTTTTCCATCCTTTAACAATAGCCACAGAGATAAACCACACATTTCTAGAAATCCACCAGCAGAACAATGACGGCCAAGCAGCCTGCACAAAAGCTGTTAGAATGCGCTAACTAGGCAAGGAGTCAGATGTTATGATGTGCCATTTAACAGTGAGCTCAGCAATATTAAACACCAGTATTTATAGCAGACAAACTTAGAGGCAGCTAAGAAAGCTGAATCACTAGCTGTTAAATCACCAGCATTTAAGTTTTACTACAGATCTTACAGTTTATCTAGGTTTTGTTAGAGTTCTTGTGATTTTGGCTTTATTAATTTTTCATGGGTTTGGGTTTTGTCACATGCTACTGTTTTACTTCCCCTGAAGATGAATGTTGAAATTAGTGCTTCTTGTTTCTATGAGTCATGAGGGAGAGATGCGATTATGCTTTTTTTCACTGAGATTATAAAAACCAAATGTGTATCCATCTGCACAGGATAGGTCTTCGAGCACACAGGTCTTAGCCAAAAGCCCTTGTCAGGCCACAAAGCAAGGCTTTCTGCCCTGAAAAGAAGCATGTGCATAGACACAACACTCTTCAAGGAGGAAAGAGGCCTTCTAGGCACACGCCATCTTCAGAAGGCTGATTCTGTGGATGTGAAGGGATGTGTACCTAATACTTTTCTAACTTGATCTCACTATAACGGGGACGTAGGAAGTCTCCTCTCACAGTTATGTGTATGGCTGAGTGCCATCAACTGCAGATTTACTCAGTATTTACATTGTTTACATGCAAGTACACAACCTGTTGTAGTCTTAAAGCACAGAAGAACTTGAGCATATCCGAGAGTCCTGCCACTGTCTCCTTCAGTGACATTGGCTGGAGATGAGATTTTGGCTCATACTAGCTAAAAGCTCCATATTCAGCCATGTGCAAGCTCAATTCTTCACCTCTCTTTCCTTGTTCTCTTAGAAAAATAGGTTGGCAACACCATATATCTCTCTGTACTTTTCATTTGTCATACCTTTATCATGCTCTTTTTACTTATTTCTTTTCTGACTGCTGTTGTTACCATTTGTTACCATATATGTGTTTCAGTGGCCCCATTATTTCTTACTGCCCTCTTTCCTGTCTCTTTAATCTGTGAAAGAGAAGTGACCAAAATTGCATATGTTAGTCCACGTGAAGATGAATCTTTGCAATATATCATGGTATTAAAATATTTTTGATAACATCCTCTGCCCAATTCTGAACATTTTACTATTTTGACTGCTTCCACACTGATAAGAGGATTAAGCTGAAAAGCTGTAACAAATCTGTTTTCTAGATAATTACCATTAGTAAGTAATTTCATTCAGATTGCATCTCTTTTTCTAACAGGCATTACCTAGCATTAATTAATCTGCCAGTGTGCTGTCTTTACTTCTTCTGAAGAGGCATGCTGTATGTGGGCAAAGTAAACATGATTTTAGGCACAAATAAAACAGTGCTGAGCAGTTTTTCTGTGGCCATATTTCTAGCTAAACAGTGTTTAGTGGTGCATCATCTGTCTCTGACCTTGAAGCCTTTGTTAAGCAACAAGTATTTTTGAAGTGTACAGAAAGTATAAATATTTATGTGAGCATCTTTCATCTACCGGTAGTTGAAGTTGTTTAGATAATAGAAATCTTTGTTTAGATCAAAATGAAACAGTTTATGAATTTGGCATTTGTAGATTATAGTTTCTGCATGTGTAAGGGAATATGAATAGATGTGTGCTAGGTGAACACCTTTTGTTTAGCCATCAATATGATTTTGTGTGCAGGGAAGACAAAAGGAAAAGTAAAAGTCACTTTCATCTTTTTGTGTGTGTGTTTATATTGCTGTAGTGAAATAAAATGGCTTAATAATGTTGCCCCAAATGCTAAATTTTATCAGAATAGTTACAGGTCAGTCAGTTATTATGCTTTAAAATAATGTCCAAGAGATTTTGGTCCACTTTATTTGGCAAAATATAAGTGAGACATAGGTACAAAAATGCAATTTTATTTCTTTAAGTTAGCACAGATGTCTGATAAAAGAATAAATAGAAAGTGCACTTTAAGGCCGTGATTCTACAAATAGACAAAGTGACATGGAACCCTTGCCTGTGTGTGGGGCACACCGATGTGCACAGGCGTACCATCTGCTTGCAGCATCAGGGCCTTTACATTTCTAAAAGTATAGCCAAAATTATTAACTACAGTTTGCTAGTTACAAGTACCTTTCTAGCCTCCAACAGACTGCATTTATATTTGTAATGATTTATGAGGTTTATTCCAAGGCTCCCCAATGCGTGTTAGACATCAAACAAACAAATAAGTGATATGGGAACACAGATGCACACACTTTGGCTTAGTGCAGCAATTCATCTAGGTTTGAGCTCTGTCAGTGGCAAATTTGAAGGCAACCACCAATATTCCTACTGAGAAAAGGTTCTTATTAGTCATAATTGATTGAGGGTCCTAAGCAAATACGTGCGTGTATCATTCAAAAGAGGCTCGTATATGCTGTTTTTTTAAATTATCATAAGCATAACTGATTTTTTTTCCGTCCTTATTTATGTCCGATTCTTTCTGAGTCCTGCTTAGAGTTTGAATATATTACAGCTAATGGTTCCTCTCCCAGGTTGGTTTCTGTGTGTTATGTTTCTCCTTTTGGGGATTTGGCAAAATGAGATGCCAATTCTACAAAAAGTTGTATATTAAAATGAGTAATGCTATTTATGAGAGCCACTGGTCTCACAAACTAAAAATACGTGAAGCCTAACACAACATACAGAAACTCAGAGATAGGTAATTTATAGGGGAAATAAGGGACAAAAAATATATACAGCAAGATTTTTGTTTCAGTTGTAGTTGTCTGGTATGGAATAATTTCCCAGTTCTGCAGATACCTGCTGCAATCTCTGCTTCCACTGTTTCTGCAGTTGATTATAGGTTATTATCTTTTGGAGGGAGGGAAGATAATCAAACCTTCCCTTCATTTCAGCATTTTGCAAAATTTCATTCTTCTATTTCATATGGAATTTGTTTTAATTTTATCCCTTTGTACTTTAATTTTAAGTTTTGCCTTCCTACTTTAATTTTTCTATGTCTGCACTCTTTAATCCTAAATTATTATCATGCAGCTTTTGGTATGTAATTAATGTTCATCTCATTTTAGGCTGCCTTCTGAAAATAAATGTGCATTTAAGTTTACATATTTTCATTAGTACAAAGTTAAACAAAATTTAACCCTAGGCAAAATGTTGTCCTATTCTGGAGACAGTTTATACTGCATTTATTCATTGTTGGTTAGCAGTACAAATAGGCCTACAGATTCTATACAAATGCTGCCCATGTAAGAGTAGTAGAACTCATCTTAAATGATTTTTCAACTTTCTTATTGGTTTGAGTTTCTTTTTTTCTTTTTATGCTGGAAATTTATTGAATACATTAGCCATTTAAAAGTTACCCAGAAATTAACAGCAAGGGTCATGGGTGGACTGTAAATGCCTTTTATTATTTGGTTGTGAAATGTCTAACTCAATGGGGCTACAATCTTGAATGGAGCCTTTAATCCTTATTGCAGTTTGAATAAATAATGATAAAATGCCCTACTTGATCAATGGTATACAGACATGTGCTTACTTGGACAGACATAATGCTCTGGCTTTTTCATTACGGCTTTGTTTTAAAGGTTACATCCATGTAAGCTTTGTCCAGATCCATGGATTTCTTCTGCATTACTGCCCGCAAATGCTCAGGAAGCAGCCTACGACTTCTTATCTCACCCAGGACAACATCGTCCTTGTGTCGAGGCCTCTGGGTCCTAGCATCCTCGAGGGCGCTGTGCACATCCTGCAGTTTCATCTGAAGCCAGTCCTGTCTCTCCACAGCATGTCGATGCTCTCCAAGATTATGCATTAATTGCATCTCACTCACTGATCTTTTCCTGCATGAAAGAAAAGTAAAAAAAGAGACTCATAGTACCCTTCTTGAATTCTAGATCTTCACTCAAAAACCCAGGTCTGGGAACTTATGTGAAGTATTGCAATATAGAGCCATAGAACGTTCCTTTCTAATTTATAAGGGATAGAACGACATCTGGAGAAGAGAAGGAGAGGTGAATGGTGATGTGTTATTGGCAATGGATATACTAATGAGAAGGCATAACAATGGGAAGTAGTCCAGTTTTGTGTCAATATTGTTTGACTATATATTTATAATTTTATTTAGCTGTTGTAGATGATCTGAGGGCTGATCTGATAATAAGTAACAAATTAATAAAACTATGGCATTTATTCAATAGTAGTTTTCTATGAACTAGAGCTATGGAAGTACGATTTCCTGTGGATTCATGTCTCAGTGCTGTCTGGTAGTGTCTAAGTGTGAGTTCCAGCTAGATTCTCATGTAGTAAAAAAGATGCTCTCATCTGTAGACCCCCTCCAAGCGTCCAATGAGATGCAGCTTACCCAGTTATATTCCTAAGAGAACACTTATATGACTTTTCTCCCTCTACTCAGCTGCCTATTTTCAAAAAAATGTGTAGGAACTCAGAGTGTCTGAGATCTCCACAGCGGTATCTAGAGGACAGAATCTGGCCGGCCTGGCCAAAGGCCTCAAATGCAGGGAAGGAAAGACTCACATACACACGAACTTGCATACAGACAAACCAATCATGTCCTCAAGAACAGCTAAATTCATCTTCCAGACTTTGGAAGTGTATAATAATGTACTTACATCATTGGTCTTCCATCAGAATTTGTAAAAAAGCATATGGCATATAAAATTATTGCAGTCCTGGCCAGATTTCTTATAGAAATCATTTTATCTACAAAGATAGAAATGAATACATGCATAAATGTGTATTTCAAGTCATTTCTGTTAATTTCAAAGAAATTTAGTTTGAAAAAACAAATGAAGACAGAAAACAGAGAAGTGATTTTGAAAAATACTCTTTTTGTGAAAGAGCAAGGAATGCAAATGAAGAATTTAGTTCTAATACTAATTTTGTAAGCAACTTAGCGTTACTTTGTAGCCAAGAATAAGAACTTTTGTCAATCTTAGTTGCCCTGCATCATTATCATCATCATGTAGGTACCCATCTCTTGGATAATTGACTGAAAAGCACCATGTTCCTCAAATTATACTATTAATGTTATTATTATTATTATTAAAAATCATTTATACTTTTTATGTTCCAAATATTTGAAAAGTCTTTATACAGCTAGTGAAAGAGTTTTGTTACTTTATCCATTTCTTTTGCATAGGCTGACACACATCTTGATAATTTTGCATAGAGGCCTAACTCTACTGAGTTATGTCATTCCCTGTTTAATTACATAAGAAAAATCAGAATTGAGCTCATCACTTTTTCAGAGATAGCCCTGCATTGCTAGTATGAATTCCACTAAACTGCCACTTGAGATATAGTTGAAAAATATTGTTACTTATGATGCTACAACAGGCAGAAATGACACAGGCCAAGTATCAATTTCCAGTTTGGATTTTCAGTATTGGCAGCCAGAAAAGGCATCTTATTGCTATAGCTTAAGAAATTTGATACAGAGTAACTGAAACTTAAGAAATACAAAACTCTGCAATGCCATGTTTGCAATATTTTCAGCAGCTTCAGTTAGAAAAGGATTTATTACATGGTATCTCATATGATAGTATGAACATGGTCCTAGCAGTCCATCTAGCCCAATACTCTAAACTCAGGAGCTGGATTCACTTCAAGATATTTCTAACTCACTCTCAGATTTTCTTCATTTCACAAATTTTGTTCAAATAATAAAACAGTTTGATCTTACTTATATTCACTGTATTTTTAATATAGTCTGAAAAGAAACTAATGCAAAATGAATAAACAATCAATTATAATATTTTCTAAATAAGTCTTCTAGAGAACTCAGAAATAAAACAGAGTATACTTACCAGAGAGTATCTTGAACAGATTTCTGGTTTGGGTATGTCAGCAGATGACTGACTCTTGATGTCAAGTATATTTAAAGACTGCTGAATTGGTCTAGTGGACCCCTTAAATGTAACTTTAAAATAGAGCTTCTAGGCAACTTGGAAGCCCTTTTATTGTCTCAGTTGATGTCACTCTCAACACACACCCTCCTGACCCTCATGTACCCACCCTCAGATGCTTTTGTTAATTTGGCATTTACAGGGAAAAGAAAGGTCTCAGCAAAAAGAAAGCATCCTGGGTAGCTGTGAAGAAGTTTGACTTTTAAATTCAGATTCCCTATATACTCATAGATTCGTGCCCAAGATAACATGATGTCTGAAGCTGTTGGAAGGATTTGCAAAGAAAACTTTGTGTTGTTAAATGCAGGATGATAAAACTTAAGCAGTGAGGTTTGTGATTTACAAATACAAGATTAAAACAAAATATTGAAAAGCTAACATCTATAATACTTGGGGGACATGAGAAAGTCACTTCAGGTCAGATACTAGGTTTGTGAAAGAATACGTTAGAGAGGAGCAGAAGCTCCAAGATGATAGAGGATCATATTTTTAACAAGAAACTGGTGCTACTGAAAAGTTGTTAAAATATAGTGTTAAACCCTCACTCTTCTATTATACCTATATCTAAAAATATCCCTGAATCTCTCAAATGCACTAGATAAAATGGAGGCATTTGAAGAGGCTGCAATATAACTTAATACTTCATGAATTTGGGAAAAGAAATGTAGAAATCTTTGCCTAATTGTAAGAAATGAAATGTGTAAATCGGCAATACTTTATCGTATATATGAAGAAAGATTATTTTTGGCAGCAAGACATTTTTCCTACACTAGATGCTTCTTCTGAGCTCCAGCATATTTCTCCGGGGGGAAAGGAGGAGGAAAGTTTACAGCTGCATATTTTAACAAACTGTTTGGAAGGGGTAAAAAGGATATTTTATAATATTGATTTGCATAGATCGTTTTCTCATGGCGAAAAATAGGGAAGAACCAGAAACTCCAAAAAGCTCTAAAGACATCTCATGGTTCCCTCAGTAAATACTAAACTGAGAAGTAAAGACAATAATCCACTTAAACAAGTTCAAGAAAACAGGGTAGAGACGGCTTCCAGCATTGTGTTGTGAGTTGTAAAAATCCTTCCACCTACATAAAAAGGAAGTGTACGGAGGTTTATGGGGGTGATTTGTGTGAGGAGATTTGTGTCTGATCTGGCCACTAGGGATACTATCCTGAAAGATTTAGTGGCTGAAAATGTACAATGGATATGGTATGCCAGGAGAAGATTTGAAAAATCTCTACACAGTTGATAATGAAAGGCTCCATTTTTTAGGTTTTACCATAACAAACATATGCAAAACTTTAACACAAAGCCTTGAGGCAATATTTTTAGGCATTCATATGGAACTTCTAGCATGCGACAGCAAAGCCTTAACTGGAGGTCAAGCATTAGAAAATCTAGTGTTTGTACAGAAAAAAAAATCATCCTTTCACATAAACTGGCAAAACCTGATAGCAAAAACTGGCAATAAGCTGTAAGTAACAATTGCAAAATGAGTATCAGAAGGCTTCAGTTGCCAATGTTACTCTTTTACTTGCAGATGCATCCCTTATAAGACACATGTAAATCTGGAAGAGACTTCAGGCAGGAGCTTTGACTAAAACTGAGACAGAGAAAACACTGGAGTATGATGTTGTAACTGAAAATACTTTATTCACTTCAGACAACTTACAGTATGTTAGTACAGATGTTCTTAAACAAGATTTAATTTTAGCTGGGTTATTTGCTGCATACTTAGTCTTTAAAACAACTCTGAAAGAGGATTTCTTATTCATTTTCATTTTTATTCAAAGGTACTAAATAAGTTGTACTTAAAATCTCAAATAAAAGTTGCTGAGCTTGATACTTTAAAGATATTCACGTGAAAAAGTACAGAAGACAAATTAGAATTGCACTTTTTGCCTCCATGAGTAAAGATACAAAAATAGTAATAAAAATATGAAATATACACCCCACTATTTGTAAACAGATAGAGCCTGTGATGGTAAATAAAAAAAAATAAATTTTAGTTCAAAATTGGCATAGCTTTATCTGTATATGCAGAAAAATAACTGATTTGCTTTGATATCCAGAAATGATGTTATTTGAAAATATAGCTGTTAGTAACATAATCTATATTTGCTGAACTTGGCATACCAAATGTGAGATTGACAGATAATGGACCAAATGAATGTAGTTCTTTTACAAAATACTGTAATTGTGTACCTTTTTGTTTGCACACAGTGTATCCACTGTGTAAACATCAGCTGAAAAAAAGTATTAAGCTCTTTTAACATTTCAGAAAGATGAATATTCATCTCAGCTCACTTTCAAATTTTTCTCTTCCTTAAGCATCTCTTTAAAAAATTCTGATCTCTTTTGGGCACTCCTAATGGAAGAGCCGAACCCAGGAAACCAGGGCTAAGACCTGCTGAAATGCTGTTCAGTAGGAGGCTTAAGGCTGCCAAAATTTGTAGACGCTATGGTGAAAAACAGACAGAATGACATTATCCTTTGTAGGTAAAAATGATGTATATAAATACAATAGCAATATATGGGTGAAAAAATCCCAAGTTTCTTAGGAAATTACCATCTACTAGTGAGGGTCTGTTTCTAGTGCCTACAACTGAGTACTAACCTACAGGAGATAATTTTTGCTTCTCTTGGAGTAAGAGGAGGAAAATCACAGTGGATTCTGATTTTCTATGTTCTGAAAACAGCAGGCTATGAATGAACCAGTGCATGAAAGAGTGGGTACACCTGAATAGAGCCGTTGAGAAACTATAAAACATTGCATGTTTCTGGTATCTACCAGACAAAGGCAGCTCATTCTGAAACTGAAAACAATTGGTGTATATTAATTATCAATATTGATTTTTCTTTTCCTTTGGAAGAGAAATAACTGAGAATGGGTAACTTTTTATGAGACTTAGGCTGAAATACAATAATGCCCAGAAGATTGTATTTCAGATTTATGGTTATTTCTTAAAGTATGCCAGAAAACTGAGTTGTCTTTTTCATCATCATTTAAAAACTATAGAATGTTATACTGGAAATGAGACAATAAAGCAATAAACTCTAGAGTTTATTACAGTAATGGTTTCTCTGTGCCATAAGGCACTATGGATATCAAACAAGGGCATGGAATTTCTAAAGAAAAGGGAGAGGGCTGAAGAAGCAAAGATGCCAGAGTGTGTGTGTGAGGAAAGAGCTCACCACAGCCCTTTCCTCTGACAAGACTTTTTCTTGATCAAAGAACTACCCTTTCCTGACCTTCCCTCATAGATTGTACAGATACTTGAATCAACTGTGCATGAAAAAAATCTCTGTGTTTCTTTGTTTGCAGATGTTGTGCCACTTACTTTGAATTTGTGTCATTGAATGTAATCAGAATCCAGAGTTGAAAACAAGTGGAAAGCAATTAGATAGATTTTAGAGACAGGTGAGTGAACAATAGCCATACTCTGAATTTTGAATTCTGAATTCTGTATGATCTATTTCATATATTCTATTTGTCAGGGAAAAATGTTATACTACATCCTGAGATACATTACTGGAATATAGTTAGAGAACACAAAGCTTTCTAGGATTATACTCTTAAGTAACTAAAGCATATTTTCGCAAATCAATTATATAATCTGGTGTATTAATATTCCTACAGAATTCTTCATCCTCTAGATTTAAGGCTTAAATACTGCAGTCAGATTATTTCTGTGTTGTTTACAAAATCAGGCTTTTTCCACTTTGCTTGTTCCAGTAGGTAGTTCCACATAAAATGCTTTCTCACTGCAACTATGGCAAACAGAATGTTAGTAGATCATTGAACAAGGCAAAAAAATTATTGGTGACACACTGGATGACTGGTGAGGCAACCTTTCTAAATGTGTCCAAGGAATGTTTCTGCCTTGACACAATGAAGATCCAAAGCGACAGTCCGTAAGCTCTTTAGAACTTCATTTGATTGACAAGATTTGTGGCTTTTCAAATACCAAAGCAGCATGTTTGGTAATTTATGTAAGCAATGTTGGGTATCTTCAGGTGCCTTTTGGGTTCTTGCAGTTAGATAAAACTTCAACCACATGACAGTTTCCAATTAGATAAAAAACAGCACAGAAAATCAAAAGATGCCCTGTTGCAGTTTTAGTTTGTGTCCAATCTTCTTCATAGAACATGGTTTTAGCAGTTGCTAGCGAATGTGAGTTTGGAAATAATTATTTGCCAGTAAATTTTTTTCCATTGACTTAAAGTCTTTCAACTGAAAATCACAATGTTCCTGAATCTCCCTGACATCTTTCTGAGGAAGGTATATGCTGATGATCTTTGTTTCTAGGTTATGGACGTTTAGACAAAGATAGATTAAATGCAAACATCACTGAGAAAAAGAACAGAGAGAAAACAGAAACTGGTAGATTTTAGTCCCAGCCACCTGACTTTAAATGCACTTATTTACCTAGGGAGATAAACTGGACACTGTAATGATAATTGTGATCCAGATTATTTCTGGAGTTTTCTTTGATTAAGTGAAACATACAGAATGTCTGAATGGACATCTCCTTTTACTCCTAATGTAACTTAGCCATGTTATCTAATAGAGCTATCCAGTTTATCATGGAATTTGACTGTTGACCTATCATGGACATGCCAGGCTTTGATGATCATAAATGTATGAGTATTTGCACTTTGCATGCCACCTTATACCATGGCTGCATAGAATTTCACATTGCATTACATGGCTGTTTTGAAGCCTAAATGGAGAGCCTTGCTTACCTCATCTCTCTCAAATGACAAGAATCTGAAGCTTGATGAAACAGTCCAGAGCAGCCTGGAGGAATGCTAGAATGGCTGTTAAGGAAAGTCTTGAATTTGAGGTACTTCTTGGTCTCTTCAGTGGTCGGTAACAAAATTGCTATTGTGCATCATGAGCAACAAGAAAAGCCATGGTTAATTTCAACACATCATATTGACACATTTTTAAAGTACTGTTTCAGAATTGTACAATAAATATACAAGTATTTATAGAATTGTGCATGAAAGTATAGGTTTTACTTCAACTTTAAAAGTACTGGTAAATTAGTTTACGATCAGTAATTTCTCAGTCAGATATTATTCCTCATGACACTGAAACACTATGCTGTTAATGCTTTGCTGAATTCATTGCTATAATGAACAATAAAGTACTTTGACTTTTTCAGTCGATAGAAGGCTGGTATAATACTCAAAACCTCCGTTGGATCATCAGATCTTTGGGATCAATACCAAACTGAATTATGCATGTGCACACATGTATATAGTCATATATAGGCCAGAGTGTTTATTGACCTGTTACTGGCTCTAAAGACTTTATGCAGTCCCTTTTAATGACAACGTAGCTGGAGCTCCAATGAGGGCTCATGTCCTTTTTTGTCATCCTTGAAATCAACATGGCATCCCTGAAAACCCATACATGGAGACAAGTTTTGAGAGCACAAGTAATCCTAGGGGGAAGTGTATCTAACACTGAAACAGAGAGAGTTCTAAAATCCATCTTCCCTCCTTTTCCAGTCTGAAGCATCTCACTTAAGTCTTCAGGATTTAGAAAGCCTCTCTTCAGCATGCATCTACACACACAGCCACATACATGCGCATTCTACAAAATCATAATTTTAAAAGAAAATAAGACATCTACTAGAAAAGGTTTGAGTAATTAAATATTAGTGGCCACTTGATCCTGAAAGTGGGAGGTAGGGAGCAGCAGATACCTGTACGTATCAGGTTTGACCTAAAAGAACTGCCACAAATGAATGTGCTAGCTCTGCATAAAATAATCATGAAGACTCGGGATGATACAGGATGGAACAATGAAGGTCTGCATGTTTTATGCGGGTAGCCACATATTTTTCTGTCCTTTCTACTGAAAAGGCATTTCAAGTTCGTATTCTCATATTTTTTGCCGTCACTGCAGATGAGCAGATATCATCCAAGTAAGCAACCTGGCCCTTGATGAAATCTCATGGGAATGTCAAGTACAATATACAAATGAATGATGACATTTCAGACCTTTCCTTCAATCCAGTGAATGTCCTGAAAAAATCTTAGTCCACAGTCAGCTGAAGCATTTGAAAACAAAAAGAACTGGCAAAAACAATTGCGCAAACTTGGAAGAAGATGCAAACCCTCCAACAATGATGTCCTAAAGGACAAAAAATGCATTGGATTTCATATAAAGCTTTTCATTATTTGAGATACTAATTACAGCAAATAAAATATTTTCACTTATATATTAAAGACCTTGTCCCAGAAATAAGCTCCTTTAAATGAAAATTTCTGGATACGCTTACAAGTTTTATGGAAGATTAACTCAGTAGTTAAATATTTTGACCTGAACTTTCTTCAAGATTCTCTCTTAATATAATTTTACACATATTTATACTATTTTCTAAAGGGTTAATATTTTTTCTGCATTTTCCCCGCTTTATTTAATCCATTGTTTTCCCTAGAATATTAGCCAGATTATTAATAGATGTCAAAGTAAAATTCTTGAATTAATAACTTTTATTTACAGAACTAAAAAACATTTTAAATGTATGCATTTTATTTGCATTACACGTGTATTTTAAATCCTTCCGTTTTGACAAGTAATTTTCTCAAAACTCATTTTTCTTCTTAGACCTTTCTGAAATATCAATGCTGTCATGAAATTCTTATAGTTATTCTCATAATATGGTTAAACAAGAAGTCTAGCACCTTATATACATGTTGAGCATCAGTCACTTCCTTTCTGCTTTTTACTTCATTCTTCCCTGTGGTTTGCTTTGACAATGTAGTCTATGTTGTATGTGTCTCAGTGCCTAACAGTTATTTGCTTTTTTTCCTTTGTTTCTCTGTGTTTCAGTCTCTATGTTGAGCAAGTGAGATTCACAGGAAGAAAAAATTGGAGTTTGGCTCTACAGATTATCATCCTGGCCCTTTCTACTTTGGTCTGCAGTAGAGCAGTGTGTTATTACTAACTGTAATGGTAGGTTCAGTGAATTAGATTATACCGGTCGTTATGTCTCTTAGATTTTCCTTGCTGATAACGTGTATTTCTGCTCTCTCACAAAGCTATCCAGACTCTGAGTTTACAGTTTTTCTTGTTTCAACTGTTGAGTTCCTCACTGAGCCTCTGCTGAAATCTATTCCTATGCTGCATCTCTCCCTCCATATGAAAGATAGACTCCCCTTCTTAATTTTCGAGGCTTTGTGTAAAAGCCCTAGATTCCCACTTTCATGCACTGCACAGTGACATTTTTAATCTATCGAGTTTGGACCAGGGTGCAAACAAATCAAAATTTGCTTAACTTGCACTGCACATAAATGACAATATGGAATGCTAAGTAGTGAAGGACCTAACTCTGTATTTCTGCCCTCATTTTCTGCTATGCTTTGTTTTGCATTGTGATCTCCCTGTTTCATAGGTGAAGGTGAGAATTAACTAATTCTGTCCTTGGATAATCATCATAATTAATTAATTTTCCGCAATTCAGAGTCCTTATTAAAATGGTGATCCCTGTAGAGTCCTACGGAAACTCTTTTGTGGCAACCCCTATATCAGGAACAGACTTCACTCCATTAGCCAGATAACTTTCCTCCTCTTGTCTCCTTTGCCCTCTTCTTACTGCCCACTACCAAAACAATTGCTGTTTTTCAATATTTAAGAAAAGAATCAATATATAAGGATCTATAAGAAACAGCCTAAACTTACACTATCCTACTGCAAACTGTTCCTTCCCTTTCTCTAAGTTGTCTAATTCTGCATGACCTCAAGATGGTGAACTCTTTGGGTATGGACTGTACCTTTTCATTAATTCTTATGCACATTCTTTGTCCTGTTGCAGAATGATGGGCTTCATAGTTTTACAGTTATACTACAAATGCATCTTAGAAAACCAAGAACCATCTAAAGGAAGGATTGTGAGCCATCATCCCTAGCAGCCTTGTGAAACTAAAGATCAGAATAATTTTGGCAATTGCTGCATTAGTTTGCCCAAGATTAATGCCCCTTATCCTCTCTCATATACTGGGAAATTCCTTTAAAAGAAGTCTCTGCATATCTCTGTAATAAAAATGACCTGAAAACCAGCTAATAAGGACCAGGACATTGTAATGTGCAAATAGATTCTAAGGCAACAGTAGCATCCTAGACCCACAAAACTCATCGTATCTGAGAATTTCATAAACATTTGCGAGAGTATAAATTTACCAAGGTGCACAGAGGAGATGGCTTGTGCTAACTGTTCTTGTTCTGCACTAGCATCTGTGCTGTAACTATAGGAACGGACTCCATAAATAGCCCAACCCTGTTACCTTTTTCAGAACTTCATGAATGGCTAATCCCCAAAATAGATTCATTACATAACTCCATCCTCTAAACATACTCCCTCACTCTGAAAATTGTGTTCCTTTTGCACCCCTGTGAAATTAGTTCATCCCTGTAGCTTACATTTAGTACCCACTGGAGCAGTTGGCATAGTTGTACTAACTCAAAGCAGCAATGCTGACATTCTGCTTCTGGACTTTGGTGGCAAAGGCATTCAATAAGAAGAGCAGATCTGAAATATCAGACTGTAACACCGATTCTAAAGTTAAGAATGTTTAAAAAAGCATGTTTCTGGTGCACTAAGCTGGATGCACACAGCTGAGTTATATGAGGGGGAGCAAATATTCAAACTGAATCACACACATTTGCAAGACAGTCCTTGAACTTAAGATTACAACAGAAGCTGGGTAAGTGTTTATTCCTCTGGAAAACAATGAAACACAATATACTAAAGGGAAGATCTCTTTCTGGAGTTCTCAAATTTGTCCTAAAAAGAGCAACTGTACACAAATTGGACCCAGTGTATGACAAGTAGAAATGCCATTTGTGGATCAAATGCTAACTCTACAGAACTCTAAGGGCCTTTTACATTGAAGTTGTGTATTGGAAGTATTTGCAAAGAGAATACCACAGAAATCCTCAAAGCATGCAGTTCTACGTCCAATTACTGCCTTCTCATGCTGAGCAATCACGTATGTCACTGCTACAGTGACCTAGCAGCCTAATAATGTCAAGAGAGAACATTGCATTGGAATGGGTGTATCTGAAGACACACATGGTCAAATACAACCTCATCGCATTAAGGGTATACTTACAGGACTAGTACCCTTCCAGGAAAGAGTGCTCTACATCTGTGGTATCACTAATGCCTGAACAGGTCTCTTGCTCATGGTAGTTCTTTGAGGGAAGAGTTACTTGATAGCTTTACGGACAAGCAGACAGAAATAGGGAAAACAGTCTCCACAAATCTCAAAACTGAAGTCTACCTAGAATGACAGGAAATATCACCAAAAGGCACCTGCATCACTGTGTGTAAGTGGAGATACTTTCCCATAAAAGTGGTCCCCACTGCGTAGCGTTACGGTTGCAGAGACCAAAAGCTGAACTTGTTTGGTATGTGAAGACCTGCATTCCAGGCAGCAGTGCAGAGTGCAGGGCTGCGAGTCCATTACTGCTCTATTATGTAATGTTTACAAGCTCTTTGCCACAAGTGATCCAACATCTGCAAGAGGCACATACTTCTCACCCTACTAGGGCTGCAATCTCCTCTTTTTTTCCCTGTATTGATCTTCACAGAGGAATTATAAAAAATCGGCAGACTGTTCTTTTTAAGCTTCTTGGGTGTTACTAGATTTTCACTCTATGTGTGTGTCATGTTTTGTGCTCTCTGGACAAACTTATTTTCTTTCCATTGCTGTTATATCTACCTCTGTTGTGGTTCTGTCCTGGGGTTTTATTCTTCATTTGTAACCTGTCATATGGCACAGTACCTACCAGATTGCTGAATAAATACGAATGCATATTGTTCTGCATAATTTGTAGCTCTGTTCTTTTAAGGCATGAAGTAAAAGCTCTTTCCAAAATATGAACATTGGATGGAATGGTTGTAATTTTTTGGATTTCTAGGAAGCCTCACAGTGACAGCTGTTACTGTCAGTGCCAATCCCACTTCCATGTAATAAAACACTTCTCTGTATTATCTCACTGCACAAGAATGATAAATACTTTGTTACAGGCATTTACTTACATCCTAGTCCTTCTGTGATGGTGAAACACAGGTGTTAATAAGTCACTCAGCTTGTGTGACTGCATTGTAAATAGCATTACACTAACCAGGTGCTGATATCACATCAATATTTTGCATTTCCAAAGAAATATCTTGCATTTTAATTTTTTTGAGTACAGACCATGAAACAATACACAGATTTCCCTGTGTTCAGAAGAGATTACTGTCCATGTAAATTTTTAAAGAAGACGCTTTCAACTGTCTCCTGTCTCACATAACAATTTAGATTCTCAGAGATCCTGTTGTCCCACTGCCTACTTAAAGCAATGAATTCAGTTCAGGTTGCTTGGGGCTTTATTCAGTTGTGTCTTTAAAACCTGTGAAGACAAAGATTTCGGAAGCTCTCTGGGCAGCCTCTTCTGGTGTTTAATTACCTTTAAGGGGAAACTTTTTTCTTTAGTCAGAATCTCACATATTTCAATATGTGGCCATTGTCTCTCATTTTCTAACAATGCCCTTTGGTAAAAAGCCTGGCTCTGTCTTCTTGGTGACTTCCTTTTAGGTACAGAAAGGCTGTCAACACCTCCTAAGCCTTTTCCAGCCTGAATAAGCTTTTCTCAACTTTCCTTCATAGTACAATTTCTTCAAGTCCCCGACCATCATGGTGGCCCTCTGCTGGATTTGTTCAACTTGATCATCTTTTCTGTACTAACTAGACACAGTATTCCAGGTGCAGTCTAGTGTGTGCTGAGTAATGGAGGATCATCACTTCTCTCAGTTTGCTGGCTGTGCTGCTGTGGATAGAACCCAGTACGCTGTTGGCTTTCATTTTTGCCAGGGCAGACTGCTGAATTTAGCTCACTGTCTGCCAAGAACCTGAGGTCCTTTTCAGCAGTGTTTTCTGTAGCCTGTTAGTCTGCAACCTTTACTATTGCAAGATATTAGTCCACCTCAGGTACAAAACTTATCATTTATCCCTGCTGGATTTTATGAGGTTACTGTAAATCCATTCCTCTAATCTAATGCTAGGTCTTTCTGAGTGGCAAGACTGCTTTTATCAAAAAAACTGCAGCCCCCATGCTGCTGTTACTGACAGAAGACACCCTCTGTCTAATCCTCTGTGTCATTGATGAAGTTATGAAAAAAAATAGGTCCCAGAGTAGACCTCTGAGGAACTGCACTTTTAATCAGACCCCAGGTCAAGTAAAGCTTTTTGATTCAGGCAGTTTTTTATCTCAACTGAGTCCCATCTTGGTACAAGAATACTGTGGAAGACTGTGTCAAAAGCTTTGCTAAAGTCAAAATAAATATCCACTGTTCTCATCCTACAGTCATTTTGTTATAGAAGGCAATCAGGTTGGTCAATGTCATGATGGGTATTCCTTGTCACTGTTCTCCTTATGTGCCCAGAGTTGGCTTCCAAGACTCGTGCTATGGTTGTACAGGAATAAAAGTGGGCCTGATTGACCTGCAGTTCCCAGGTTCATCCTTCTTGAAGCAAAGGGAAATACATGCAAGACAAGCAGACAAGTTAGATGACAGTTTCCACTATGACTCTGCTGCATTTTTTTTTTCCTAAAGGATTTTAGTCTGAGGTAGTTAGATAGCAGTTTTGTATGCAAAATAAAAAGCAAGGGGGGAAAATGACAATATTTAAAGATATAAAAAGTTGATTGAAATGCTTCAAAAGAAGCTAAAATAGGCATTTCAACTGGTATTAATTTACAAGGAAAGTGATACAGTGGCTAGAAAAATAACCATATTATGTGAGGTAGTTAAAGGGTCTTCAGTATTTAGTTTTGTTTACACTAAGCAAAACTTTCAATTGCAATAGCCTCTGCTACAGATAACAGTGAACTGGTTGTATGAATCTGAAAGATGCTCTTGAGGTGATTATACAACAGTGAGGTTTATTTAGGAACATTGGTTGCCTTAACATTTAAAATGCAATAACAAAACATTGCAAGTTTAACCAAAATAAACAAAGAAGAGCCTGCCTCTAATCTCAGAATTTTTTAAATATCATAATAAAGTAGTAGATAAAGAAGACAAAATGGACCTTAAATATGACCTGATTCAGTAATTTTTATATTCCTAAGAATACCACATGTCAAGAGGTGTCATCCGCTGGAGCATGAGTTTCCCACAAGGATTTTGTCCCCTCAGTTTTGGTTTTCATCAGAAAAAAATCTGGATACTGGAAAAAATATTTATATAAAAAAAAGAACTTGTGCATTTTTTTAATCAATGTTATTGTTTACCTTACTTATAATTTATATTATGCAAAATCTTGGCTACAAGTTGGCTTTGGCAAATTTCATAGAAATTATTGCCTCTCAAGAGGTTTCAGCAAGTACTGGCAAAACATTCAAATACGGAAGCTTTTGAAAATCAGATGCATTTGCAGTATCTCAGCAATAAGTGCTCCATTATAATTAAAACTATACCATTTGTCATAAATATTTGTAATCAAGGATGGATCTGCTGAGATGGATGTATCATAAGGTCATTCTTTGCCTAGCATGCATTTCCCTTGGCTCATGTTATATTACATCTATACAGGTAATCTCTGATTTCTTCAGAAATCTTTCTCAGAACAAGAAAAACAATTCCAAGGTACAAAACATTATGTGGGAGGAGGTGTCATGTGAACTTATCATGCTGTCTAAATCACACATTCAACACGAAGTAGCACTTTACAACACTCTTCTGTGCACTCAGTGTATGCACAGAGTATAATATGTTCAATATTTTTCTTTTCTGAGCTCTGATAACATTTTCAGGAGTTCAGTAGCAGTGGCTTTCTTCACTGTAAATTAGACGGACCGAATTTTCTTAAGTGGCCCTTGAAATTAGACTGCCAGGACGTTTCTTTTTTTTTATTATTATTAGTATGTTTTCACAAGCACAGAACCTCGTGTAAGGTTCCTCAGAGGGCACTGCTCTTGCAAGGCTAACATTCTCGCTGTGAAAACTCCCTTCACTTGTGCCAGTGATCCTAAAAGGAGAATCTGGCCTACAGATCAAATTCCCTAGCTCCCAGTTTTCCATTCTGAGAAGCGACCAGGCATTCATTAGCAAAGACAGTTCTTTTACCATTGTAAAGGTAGGGATGCACAGCAGGAAGCCTAATCTCAGTGAAGTCAATTTTGTATTAAATTCTGATATATGATGTAAGTTTATTGACATCATCAATGATCTTATGAGTTTATTCAAAAACATGCAAGTTTAAATTAAAAAAAATCTCTGTAAATTGTGCCCCTGCAGAACTGGTGAAATTTTATGGAGGCCACAGGTTTCTAAGAGTCTCCTAGCATAGGTATGAGTTATGGAATTCCAGGTTTAACAGATGTTTGACGTAGAGAACTTCTTTTCTACAGATGTTTCCTTTGATGACATCCACAAAAAAACAGTATGCAAGTGTCTCAGGTATTACCAGCAAGAATAGGAGTTTCCTAGCTAGGGAAATGCAAAAACAACAGTTAGATGCTTAAGGTGAAATTGTTCATCATCTTTACATGGACATTCTTCAATTTTTGCATATATTAGAAAGCTGAGCAAGGTCACTCTGTATATCAGAGCCTAATTAGTACTCTAGCAAACATTTTTCCAGATTTTAGGGCTAGAGAGGACATGATAGGCTGTAAAATACCTATAAAGAGGAAACATTTTTCTCTGTATTTTATTTTAAAGACATGTCTCTACTACACACAGAACAGATGCAGATCAAGTAGTTACCTCCTGAGTGACAGCCAAATCAGAACCTAATGCAGGCACTGCGCTGTGTCTTGAGGCTGCCGTTAGCAACGCTTCCCTCTCGTGGAGAGAAGAGAAACGGTTTCTTTAATTCAGTGCCCTGGTCGTGCAACTATCTGCAAGAACACAGTGAATGGGCTTGCTTTTGCCACTGAAACCAAAAATACGGGATGCTTTATTCATAATATTGAGAAGCAAATCCTTCAGGTGTGTGAGAGGAAAACAGATAAGTTTATATGCCCACTCCTAAGAAAAAACATCTGAACAATTTGCTACGCGTATAACACAGAATATGATAGAACCTTTCCATGGTCACTCCTGTGTTAATGAAGAGAAACTGGACCAGAAGTCAACGAACTGCAAGTTGCGTAAAGGTTAAATCCAGACTGTGATGTAGCTGATTTCTAGAGTCAATTTAAGGGTTGACAGATAAGCTCTCAGAGATTTAGAAAGAATGATTTTGGATGTTATCACTTCACCTGTTGACTCCTTCTCCCAGCTAGATGTCACTGCCACAAATATTGAGCTGCATGGATTAGGCATATGAGCATATCTAATCAGCAGCAGAGCAAAGACTGTCAGATTTCTAGCCAGAATAAACCAAAAGAAACTACAAACAGAATTTGTAAATATTTGAGATAAATCAGGCATAAGTAACAAGCAGATACAGTACGAGTAATAACACAATGTCTTATTTGTCCAATAGCACATCAGTATTCTGATGCAGTAATAAAATCATAGAATCATGGAATAATTTGCATTGGAAGGGACCTTAAAGATCACCCAGTTCCAACCCACCTGCTATGGGCAAGGACACCTTCCACTAGGTCATGTTGCTTATAGCCTCATCCAATCTGGCCTTGAACACCTCCAGGGATGGGGCATCCATGACTTCTCTAGTCAACCTGTCCCAGTGCATCAGCACCCTCACTGTAAAAAATATCTTCCTAATAGCTAATCTAAATGTCCTTCTTTCAGCTTAAAACCATTACCCCTCATCCTATCACTGCAATCCCTGATAAAAAGCCCCTCCCCAGCTTTACTGTAGGCTCCCTGTAAGTACTGGAAGGCTGCTGTAAGTTCTTCCTGGAGCCTTCAATCCTTAAATCTTAACCTTCAAAATCATGTAGCTGCAAAAATTTGCTCATTACAAAAAAAACCTGTGTTAAACTGTTCCTTATTCATGAGTCACATGATTTTCATAGAAACAGAACTTCAAACATTTCAAAAACATGTAATTAAGAAGCTTTTGAAAACATTTATCTTTCATTTTTTCAACATTTGGGCTACATCATGTGATCTAACATACAAGAACTGAGAATTGTTGATCTATGTTAAAATAATTTTCCCACTCTCTACTTGCTCTTCCAGTACAAAAAAACCCACAAAAAAGTAAAACCCCAAAACACACAGAAACCAAATGTCCTGACAGTTTCTTATTTTCCAATCAGAATAAAATTTTACTTGTATATCTTTTATCTTGATTTCCCTGGGGAAATATATTCACATATATTCTCAAGGAATTTACAGTAATTTATCCCTTATTAAGTATGGAGAGGGACAGAAGTGCATGAAACTGCAGGAAGAGAAACAGCAAGAAGTGGAAAGTAACAGTTATTTTTTTCTTTCCAGGTTTTTTAATGATATTTGAGCTTGGTACATTTCCACCAAGAAGAGTACCTTTATGAAAATACCCCAGACCTAGCAGGTCTATAGGATGCAAAACTGAATTTAAACATGATTTTTCCATGACACAGATGTAGATATATTTTGTGATATTACACAGTCCATAGTAACTTAGGGATTTGGGCACCCTTCTGATGCATATAGTTAGTATTATTACTCCTTTCTAATTGGTCTTTCCATGACAGCTGTGCATACTTTGGAATTACTTCAGAAATTTGTGGTTGCATCTGACAGTTTTTAAGACAGCAGGCTCATTGTCTATCACATAGCTCAAAGGTATATAGACACAACTTTCCACTCATTTGTTAATATTCTAGCATCTTGTGCATCTTTGTATAAGCTACAAATTATCCAAAATGTCTTGCAGTGAAAAATCAAAATTGTCTTAAGGAGTCATAAACATATCCAGTCTTTCTAAATACAAAGTTCTGGAGACAGAGGGCTCATTTTAGATCTAATTCATTGCAGTTTAAGCCAAGGTACTGCACAGTTTCACTAGGATTACAACTGTCTTTCCTATGCAAAAGAGCTGTCAAGGCATGTGATACCTAGTAACTCCAATAATCATCCATCAGATAATAACTATATAAAGCACAACCTCACAAATGATCCAAATGGAAACAAATTGTTTTTACTGCATAGGAAAGGATGTCTAAATGCACTCTGACAGATGCTCGTGGTGGAGTACTCCAGTATGGACCGCTGCTTGAAGAAATCCTTGTGTTAGCACTTGTCTCAGATTGGGGCACACAAATACCATCACATGTTTCAGCATATAGAGCAACTGTAATCATGTCTCCAGAGAACTGGAAGAAATTGCATCATTCATCAAACATGGTCCTCATAAAACTATTATATTTTTTTGACTGCTAATTTCTCACACCATTCTCTCTGCAAAAGTCACTGGAGATTTCACACCGGATTATTCCATTTCACAATAATATACACTGTATGAAAAAATAATCCCTTCATGCAGAGAAGTTTGAGATTACTTTCTCAAAGCACTCTCAAATTAAATTCAAAAGTAGTTTGTCAGTTTATTGCAATCTTGGGCACACTTAGCATGGTACAGGGCATGCTATTTGCCTCTAGATGGTGCTCTCACGTTAAGATTAGAGTTCCATTAGCTTTTTTAGTGGCGCTTTCATAATTTTCTAAAAAGCAGCTTAAACTCTCTCAAAAGAGCAAGGCAAAAACTTGCTAGAATGCATGCAGGTGTACTATATGTTCGTTTCAGATAACTGATACCCCCAGATTGTATAAGGAAATTATTTTAGTTCTAGGAAAATCACTGCTGAAATCACGTAATATTCTTTAATATAAAGGTGCATATTCTGTAAAACTTGGAAGTATGTAATAAGCATTAGTTAAATAATACCTTCATGGTTAATTAAAATTGGTTCCAAACAGGTATTAGTACAGCATTACAACCTGGAAAACAAAGGCAAAGTTTTTACTTATTTGCTGAAAATCTTGAAAATTATGCTCAGAGTGTGTGTGTGTGTAGATGATTTAACACTTACTGTTTTAAACTGAGACCACAGCTATTGATTTCCATGTTGCTAAAGTGTTCTTCCTTTATGTCTTCCTAGGGAGGAAGTATGATAAGGCTCTGTTTCATAGCTGGAAATAAGCATGGTGTAAGAGCACAGCCAAGGGCCTTCCAGTTGAGAAGCCATATTTTTCCTGGGCAAGTAGGACAGCTACATATTGTCACAGCAATACCAGTCATACAGCTGTGCAACATGTCCACATTTCACTACTTTGTGTCTACAGCTGCTCTGAAGCTGGAACTACTCCCTCACAACTGCCATCACTACTAGCTGCACAAGTGTGATCTTTGAGTGTCTCAAACCAGTACAAAACTCGAGTCATAACTCTGGCATTTGAGCAACAAAGCTCAATACTTTCTTATAAGAATGAATTACACTGTTGGCTTTGTGGTTTGTGGGGATCTGTATTTGCATATTTCTATTCAGCATTCTCCTTCACATTTGTGCAAATATTATGGTAGAAAGTAGAGGTGATTCTTGTGTCTCAGAGATTTCTGACAATGTTATTTGTCTTCGAGCAGAAGGCAAGTTTTTACCTAATTTATAAATGCTATGCATTCTTTTGGTTTCTTTTTTTTTTATTTTCAACAAGAAAGTCATCTTATTCTTGCATGTTCCTTCCCAGAGAGAGCCCTGACTGAGGTGGTATTCATCAGTAAGAGGCTCTCTTGGTCCCACCATTCACTTCCTCTTTTTTCTGCCACATGGAGCTGTGACACATGGGAATATTTTGGTTAAAATTGAAACATAGGAAGATTTTGGAAGCCACCACTGTGTTGCTGATAAGTCCAAAATTTAGGTTTACTTCATGGAATGAGTAGCTTTCCCTGCTTTTTGGAGCACTCAGTTCTCCAGATGAAGATCAGGATGCCAAAATCCTTTTCAGCAGAATCAGTGTTCCAACATGTAAAGAATCTGTTTCATTTCAGACAGCACAAGATTAGAGCTGTAAATTATCTGAAGCTGGTATTTAGTGTGCCCTTTACCTTTAATATTCAAAAACATCAAACAAAAGCAACTGAGACTCTAGTTTGTGTTAACCCTGGGTTAGCAAAGAAAAGAAAGCTGAAAGCTGAAGATTGCAATGTGAGAAGTCCTAGAAAATAATGTGCAAAGCACTGTTTCCTGACAGGAATGACTCAACAGCTGCTTCTCTAACCTTAATATGACACTGTTAATGAATGAAGATTTACAGAAGGAACACTTAAGAATCTTAATTCACTGTACTGACTAGTATTGGATTTTTTTTTCTTCTAAGATCTGATATTAGGAGTAACAGCTTCTGTTCTCTAGGATCTACTCCATTAGCCACTTTTAAAACAGATCTCTTTTGCTCTAATTTTTTTTTGCCTGCAATAATTTAAAATACTAAATCATTTAAACACAGTAAAATTGTAAAAGCATTCCCAGCAAAGTCCCAAGCAAAGTTACTGGTGCCTTAAAAAGCTTCTTACAAGCATAATAGACTTCTCCCTAACTCAACATATACAAATTGTTTTCATCTTTCCGGATACAAACACATGAGGAAATTGGTGCACACAGAATTCTGAAATTCCATGCTGTAATATTAATATTTCCTTCAGCAGTGACTTTGATGTCAGAGGAGCTATTGCCTTGAATTCTTTGTTTGAAAACAAACCTTTGCCTCTAAACTGCCCCTCATAATATTACCCTGGGGTATCCACTGGCATAGCTGTTCTTGTGTTCCAGGGTGGAGTTCGTCCAACGTTACGGCTTCTCTAACAGTAGTTTCTGTTTTATTAACACCACTGTTTTCTCTGTCCTCTTGTCCTTTTTGTCCTCCTAGCTGCAGTAGAGAATCACAGAATCATAGAATGGTTTGGGCTGGAAGGGACTTTAAAGCCCATCCAGTCCCAACCCCCCCTGCCATGGGCATGAACATCTCCCACCAGACCAGGCTGCTCAAGGCCCCATCCAGCCTGGCCTTGAACACTTCCAGGGAGGGGTCATCCACAGTTTCGCTGGGCAACCTGTGCCAGAGTCTCACCACCGTTACTGTGAAGAATTTCTTCCTAATGCCTAATCTCCATCTTTTCCCTTCCAATTTAAAGCTATCCCCTCTCATCCTGTCACTACAAGCCCTTGTAAAATGTCCCTCCCCAGCTTTCCCGTAGCCCCTTCAGGTACTGGAAGGCCGCTATAAGGTCTTCCCAGAAGAGGAGGATCTTCTCCAGGATGACCAACCAGGGGTTTCTTTATTGTAATTAGTATTGAGTTTTTTCATCAGTAACAATTTGCAACATATACTCTGTTCTACTTGTCATTAGCACATTAATGAATATGACTTACAGTAGTCCTTTATGTGGATGGCTCTACCAGGTATACAACTTCTTATCAATAATAAAGCAGATAGAGCAAAATGAATTAAAGAAAACTTGACATTGCAGGTACTTTTCTGTTCTCTGGACAAAAACCTGCCCAGCATTGTCAATGCTTGACTGAGGCCAACAAAAGCATCATACACATCTGTGTGAGAGGACACGCAGGGTCAGTTTTGGATACACAGAGCAGAACTAACTCAGATGCTGCACCATCTCCACAGAAGAGTCCTTAGATTTAAAGTCATACTATCAAAATGCTTAAACAGGCACTCAGCACACAGAAGTTCAGTGTGACAAAGATATTTAGTTAAGTTACTGTGCTTCATATTAATCTTAATCTTGCATAATTTTAGGGGTAGTTATGATCAAAAAAAGTTTAAAAGCTATCACTGTAGACGCATCCATTTTGCTTGCAGAGATCCTTGAAAGTAATTTAGCATGTGGTAACCCTAAATATGGGAGAACTAAGATAAATGTAAAGGTAACTATGTCCTCACAATCACAGTTCTGCATCAGAACTGAAATAATTGAAAATATAGACTAATATTTCAATCTTTAAAATGCTAATATAGCCGCGACCTAAATCATTGCAACTCTTACTAAATGGACATCTGAAGGCTGAGCTGAACAAGAGTTGTTTTCATCTGCACCCTCCAGAGGAAACCTAAAATGTCAAATGGCATCATCCTTCAAGTTATGAAATCATGCCTTCAGCTCTTAATAAGAAAATAGCTTTCAAGAGGTAAGTGCTGAGTTCTAGCACACAATATGCAAATCAAGGGAGTTCCAAATATGCAGTTTGCTTTCACTGTTATCCTCAGTTTGCACTCTGAAACATGACTCTGGAATATGACATATGAGATACTTTCTGAATCAGTCTTGATATTTTTTTTTCCCTCCTGGCAGAAGTAGTCAGCTTACTCTCATTTTCCGACATTTTAAACCAGCCAGAAACAAGAATCTGAGTCCTCCATAACTTTGTCACTCCTTCCGTCACAGGATGATTTAAGCAATTTTAACTAAAGAGAAAGTATTCTGTGAACCAAAACCCTCCTTATCCTCATGCAACAACGCGGATGTCTAAGAAAGTAACAAGTTCCAGCAACTTTCAGGGCTCTTTTATTGTTTAGATCCTCCTATAACGTTACTCTGTGCCAGGTTACATATGTATACCCTCTTTTAGTACCTGGAAACACTGAGACTTTCTCTGTGGTGGGGTGGAAGTTTTTTTCCTTTCACCTAGAATGAGCCTTCACTTCTTTATACTTCCAGCAGTGTGGACGATTTCAATTCCATCACACAACCAGAAGCAAGAAAATACATACTGACCTATGACATCTTTCTAACATTCCTTAATGAAAAGCCCCACGGATTTTACAAGAAAATTAGATCTAGTTTTTATTGAGCCATTCTTGGTAAGAATTATTGGAAAAATGTTTTTCTTCTAGAGAATTCCATTCATCAATGATGAATTTTTTTCTGTGTTTTATGAGGTATTTCTATAAACAATTACTGGTTTCATCTAAGATTATGTCTTTAATGTTTACCAAAATTGTAAGTGATAGCTTTCTGAGACATCTGTCACACTGTAAGAACAATATCTTCCATTTCAAGGGAGGAGTGCTTTATGTAACATGAACAGCCATCTGACATATTTCAACAACACTCATACGTTTTCAAATCAAATTATCATTATCACAATCATTTTCAAAACACAGTATTTTTTTCTGTTGGCATGTTCATTTTACACAGGTGAGCCATCACTGTGAGAGTTTTAAAATGAGCCATCAGATCAAATATGATCAAAAAGTGAGTTTTCTAAGGACAAATGAGAAAATCAGTATAAATGTTTCTTTAATGTGTTTTAAAATGTCAGTTGAACAAACAAGCATTTTTTTTAACTTGAAAGATGACCTCTTCAGTATTCAGCTGGGCTTACATAACTTTAAATTGCATCTGAGCATAAGTCTTCCACCAGTGCCTAAACAATAGAAATTGCCTGAGTTGGGACTAAAAAAGACAACCTGAATTCCAGAAGCACTGTATTGCCTGTCACAAGGAAACAAAAATCAAAAAAGGGGTTGGGAGCTGCAAATGAAGTGGCTTTATAAACAATAAAGTACTCTGGAGAAAATTCCAGGGTATGGTAAATGTGTCTGAAGAACCAGAGGAGTAAGTCTGGAATAATCAGCCTGCAGCAGTTATTAAAAGAAAGTATGTAAGAGACGATGAAATTCAGACAGAAAGACACAACCGCTAAATAATACAACATCCTGAAGAAACTGAAGATAGCGGCTCAGAAAAGGACAGAGGATGCTAATGGCTATGGCAAGATTCCTTCAGAAACTAATAAATGAAGATGTAGTAGTCGGTAATTTGGGCAATCTGGTAAATTTTGCAAAGTGAAGCTGACTGTCTACTAAAGGGTAAGGCTGAAAAAATCAAATATGATAGCCTTGACTACACTGAGAACCGCAGCATAAAAAGCCAGCCACTAATGCACCAGGGACTAACAAAAAGGGTTATTGCAGCCAAGACAAGCAAAGCACTCCTTGTAAAACAAATGCCCTGCTGTAGGATAAATCCATGCAGAACCCCAGAACCAAAAACATTTGATAAAGAATTAGATTATGACCCCACACATAAATTATAGGCAAGATTATCTTGCCTAAAAGCAACACAGAAACAATGAGCAGAAGCATCTTTGGCCAGAGGGAAACAAAGTACACTCATGAAGAAATACTGTGATGGCTAGGACACCAAATAACTATGAGTTGCCCCAAAAGATGATTGAAGAGGTAGATGAAAGAGAAGATGGGTGAAACTGTATGTTGCATATAGCATGTGAAAGCCAAAATGAAAACTGTCCAACTATATCAACCTGGAAAAGCTGAAACCTTGTAACAGAAACTCAAAGTCTTGCAATAGAGTAGTGCTAAAAAGAAATTCTTCCACATTGAAAAGATGGTTGTGGGAGACTGAAATGATGGCAGAGCATGAGATGTTTGACCTCGACCAGATAGTCCTGTATCCGTAGAAGGTGTGAATCCCCTGATCAGATGGCCGTGTACCCATGAGAATGTGGAAACCCCCTAATGGAAGAAAGTAAATAAGTAGCAAGAGTTGTGAGAACTCATGAAACAACAAGATAAGGGACTCAGATGAGCTTGGGTGAAGATTGACATGTAACTGTAGCAAATAGTTGCTTGTGTACATGCAATAAGCACCAATGATATTAGAAAACATATATGCTGAAAATATATAAAAGCCAGCTGTGTGAAACAACAAAATGCTTAATGCCTTAATGCGTCCTGCATCATACATGAATGCTGCTTGAACTTCGTGTATTGTGTCTGTCTCAACAGCGACCGATGGTAACATACACATAAACAAGGGAAGTAGATTTTCCATTTACCTCTTTGGACAACAGTAGGGTGTATGAAGACTGGAAACAGACTTTCATACATATTCTGGAAAACTGGAAATTATTAAGAAAGTTGAGAAAGGAGCTTCTCTGGAGGAACTAAAACCTTAAAAATAAAGTGAGAGAAAAGCCATGGAGAGTGTTTCAGAAGTCTATATTGAAGATGTGCACTGTGGTGGACCTCAGAATCCCCGTCCCTAACTACATAGACAGAAAAGTTAGCAAGGGCTGCAGCCTCTTTCTAATGCACAGACCCTGATTTTATTCCCTTGTAAAGTAAGGCATGAGAGGTCATCACACCCTGTCATGCAATCAGGATAGAGTTAGAACTCACATCAACATTTGTGAACCCAAAGGCATTCTCAGACCATCCGTCTACATACAGGCAGAAAGCAAGAGTGAGCCAAATCTTCTGAATGTCCAGAAGGCAGCAAATTTAATCAGTGGGAAAAGCCTAGCAGCATTTCTTAGATCCAGTATCACTAAATAGCTAACTGTGTCATCTAATTTTTTTCTAGATTCTGTCATATTGAAGAGAATATGTGACTATGCCCAGAGCATAGGCTCTTGGGAGTACAGCTCTTGATTATTTCTACTGCAGTATTTACAATTAAAAGATGGTCAAAGGTGTTAAGTTTTTTTCGGGCTTTCAGACGAAAGGTACTCCTTTGACAGAGTATAAAATTGTGAAGGGAGATAATGAGGCCAGCAGACACTATAAGGTAACTCTATGTGTGACTACTCCAGATTACTGAGATATCAGATAGCCCAGCTGGCTGTGCTCACCCTAGAACTGGAATCAGTATCATTCCATCCTCATAGCACTGCACTCAAACTAATTAACTGGGTGACGAGAGATAGGGCTTTTTCAGCCTGCCATGTGAATTTAAACATATAGTTTAAGCTAAATGTCTCCACTCTGCTTGCTTCTGGCACATGTGTCTCTGTTAGCCTGCTGGGAGTTTGCTTATGGGTCTTTGCACGCTGCCTCCTGTTGGTGCAGTCAGGTCCTGAGCAGACAACCCTAGATGATTGAGTAGGACCTTGGTACAGAAAAAGTCTACTAAGAGGGAGTGCAATAAGAGCACAAGGTTGCCTGCACCTTCAACTGAAGGCACAGCTCCATTTAATGAAATTTCTACGAGGAAGAAAGAGGTGTTGATCTGCCTCTAGCTCTCAGCATAGCTGGCTAGTAGTCTCCCAACTCACTGACAAACATCTGATCATGGTAAAAAAACCACCAGGTCAGTGCTGTTGCTATGCTTTGAGAACAGTCTGCATCGTTATCGTCAGTGATGTAATAGACAAGCAGAGGTAATTCATGCTACTACATGAAATTTAACCAGAAATCACGAACCCTAAAATGTCTTTACCTGCCACTCCCATAATTTCTGCCTGGTACCACCATTTTGTGCCAGAGCTACATTGCTCTAACCTGAGGTAGTTAGGTTTTCTTTTCAAGGTAACACTTGTTCTCAACTTGTTGTTTTGTAAAATTTGGACTGAAGGTTAATTTCAAGATCTCTGTAGTGTATTTTGTCCTAAATTTCTTCTAGGTGTTCTTACCTGCATTGTAATTGAGGGTTTGGAAATTATAGAGCCCTGCAGTGGTGTGGTTGCACATGATCCTTTGTTCACATACATGCAACAGAACTCACCACCTACAGACTATGGCAAAGAATAAACTGGAACACTTAAGCTCCATGTTTACAATGTGTCTAGGTTAATAACAAAACATCTATGGCTCCTTTATCATGCATAACTCTTTACAGAAACATTAGAGATGAAATTGGTATAAATTTGGGTAACAGAAAGAGGGGGGGTTTGCAGTCAGAGCAGCCAGATTTATCTTTGATGTTGGTCAAACCTTGGAGTTGGCTTTGTTTTGAGTGGGGAGTTGGATCAGAAGAAGGTCCCTTATAACTACAATTTTTCTGTGATTCTATGATTCCAAGAGATTCTAAGAGACTGTAGCAACCAGTCTACTCAGACAAGAAGGAGATAAGGGAGTGAGAGAATAAGAATGGGAAATGGAGGAAATGAAAGAAAAGGTTAGCCTCTTTAAGACAATATGGAGGCTCAATTAATTTCAAATTCTATCTACCAAATGGATTGCTATACTTCAGGCAAAATTAATGGAACCAAGGGCTACATTTTTCATTACCATGTAATTCCAAGGAATGTAAAGATATTTATATGATGGAAATAGTTAAGTTAAAAGCAGCTACTATAATATCAGGGAAAACAGGATTTGATAGAACAAACTCATAGTACAAAATAATATTTTATTCCATAATAGTTTTGAAAATAAAATGTCCTGCACTTAGCAGGAGAAAAAAAACCAAGAAAAAAACACTTAAATTCCAACTGCGCCCTGAACGTCAGATCCACAGTACAGCCAAAGACTGGAGATCCTCTTATCCTCTTATCCAGACAAGAGCAGCTATTAAAATGCCTCACATAAGAAAAACACTCAGTTTGATTTCTCCTGCTATTGAGCCTCAAAGTTCACCAAATCAATCTGAATGAGGTTTCCAGAGGTGCTTGTCTTTAAGGCATCTGACATCTTCAGCTCCTGACTGGAAACCCTGGCTCTCAAAGCAACGCACTCAAGTCCAATCTTGCTACTTGGTCCTGCCAAGGACAGAGATAAATGTAATTTACACCCTAAATGGCAGAAAGCTACTTCTCTCTCTCTTTAGTAGAGTGGGATCAGTTTCCTCTCTTAGGAGGATCCTAGTCAGGAGGCGGGATGTATTTTCTATCCACATTCTGTCTCTCATCCATGCCCCTGTTGTGAAGAATTTATTATATAAAGCAAAATAACGCAAGTAAGAGATTCCAAAATACTGACACCTAGGGTGTATGGCAACCTGCTCATTCAAGGTCATGGGAGAAAGAATTAACACTGAAGTTACTAATCAAGCAGAGCAAGGACTGAAATCAGGTCTGTCAACACCAGTGTGGGTGCCTTAATCGCCAGATTACTGGATCTTTAGACTTCTCCAAAATCAGATCACAGTTCAGAATTACTTCTGAGTCCTTATGTTGAGTAAGGACTATTGCCTTCAGACTATTATTCTTAGGTTGGGGTTCATCTGTCTCTGCCTGGATAGAAGTATATATCCACCTGCTTAGCACTCAAATAGTGAACCTGACACATTCAGGCCCCAGCAGACCACCTCTACATATTCTTCATGGGCAAACAAGGCATTTTTTTCTAACTCCAACATACATGGAGTTGCGGATTTGTTGTGCATTTACAAACCATTGCTACATCGCATGCACATGAGATCTGAATCTTCTGGGAAGTGCCATAACTACTGTGTGTTTGTTACAGTGTTTGGGATTTCTGAAGATCCTGCTGTCTGCTTCGAACTGAACAGAAACACTCGACAATTATTGAATATCCTTAAATTTTGCCCAGTCAAAATATCTGTAGAATCTTCTGAAAAAAAAAAGGTCGTGTCCATGGGAACATGAAGACCTAATAACTCTGCTTGAAGAGTCAAGTCCTGTTGGAGATTGCAGCAATGTTATATAATATTCCAGCTGCAATTAAAACTTAAAACATAGACTATAAATTCAAGTGTCTTACAACAGAAATAATTTTATGACAGCAAGTGTTACAAAGGTGCATTTTGTGGAGTTTCAGTTATCTGTGTTGCCAAGAAATAATCTTATGCTCTAATATGCCTAATGTTAAGGTGAAGATTAATCAGCTCTCTAGTGTGGCTCAACTAAATGTAACTCATCTGAAAAACAGCATTTTTCATTGTTAGATTTCGTATAGTTTGTTGCTTGATGAGAAATTAATCTTAACAGAGGTGTCTCAACACCAGTGACATCTTGCAACTCTGTATCACTGTGCTGGTTTTGGATAGTTAATTTGTTTTCTGGGAGCTGGTGTAGTGCTATGTTTTGGATTTGGGATGAAAACAATGTTGTTATCACACTGATGGTTTTATTTGTTGCTAAGCAGTCAAGGTCTTTTCAGCTTCTCGTGCTGGCCTGCCAATGAGAAGGTGGGGAGTGCATGAGAAGCTGGGAGGGGAAACAGTCATGCTCCGTGTATAAATTAGTGGAGTTGGCCAGGGGCCAGCAATTGCTGCCCAGGGACAGGATGGACATCGTTGCGTTGTGCGTCACTTGTTTTCTATATTCTGTTATTATGATTACAACTATTAATATTATTATCTCTCCCCTTTGCTCTCCTATTAAACTGTCTTTATGTTAACCCCTGGGGTTTACTTTTTTCATTCTCCTCCCCATCCCACTGCAGGCCAGAGGGAGGTGAGCGAGCAGCTGTGTGGAGTCTGTTCTTATGGGCTCTTTGTGTTATGCCAGCCTGAAAACCTTAATGAAGAATAACAACACTATGCTCACTAGCATAACATCATATGAACATCATATGGGTGCTGATAGTGCAGCCGTGGATTAAGAAGTGTATTTTTCCTTGTGGCATTCCAGGATTCACACTCAAAATAAAGTGTCCATGATTTTTCTTTTCCATGCCTAGTGGCTTTGCTAAACACCTTTCTCCACCTCTGCTGTCTGAAAACTTACAACATCACAAATCTATTCAAGACTCAAGCGTCATGTCAACAACTCCATTTACTGTTGATGGCCAGTCTTCAGCTCTTCCTCATCCATCTGCACATCTTCATGTTTGAAATGCTTTTCCCTGCTGCCCTATTTTCTGTTGCCATTTCCATCCTTGCTGACCCCCTTCTTTCTTTTACCACTTTTTTTTTTTTTTGTTCTTTATATATTTGTTTCTGCCATGTCAACTACAATCTTTCCAGGTTCAGAGAAATTTCAGAGAGGTGCAACCAGGAGCCTTAAGAAAATGTCACTCCCTATGAATCTACGTTAAAAAAACCCCACTTGTTTCTTGGGTAGCAGGATTGCCCCATGGCAGTTAATAGAGGGTTGCTAACCTCAGAACAAATGCTGGCTTTCAGAAGACTGTTGCCTCAATACATTTGAATGAATAAAGGCAGTGTTCTTGAAGATCAAGAATGGTAACTACACTTTGGGGCCACACAACAGATGCAGCAATGAGGGAGATCTTGAAGGGACCCTCGGACAGGAACACCCTGCCAACCTGGCATCTCATCTGGGCTTCTGTGCCCTCAGTCCCATGGTCACTACACAGGATAATGTGGAAGACTACGTACCATCCATTGTTACTCTGGTTATCCATTTCCTAATCCCACAGAAAACTCTGCAAGGGATATGTCTTTAACTTTCTCTCCACCACAACCAGCAACAGCAACTCCCTGTGTCAGCATAGCTGATTAAAAACAAAATAACTATAATACTTTTTGAACATGTCTCTAGGGTGGATATCATGGGGCTTTTGGTGTAATACTGTGATACTGTGAGTAACGGCAAATGAGCTCAGAGCTGTGGAGAAGTAATATACATTGCTGACCTGATCACAATACAATAGTTCTCTGTGCTATTTCAGCAGCACAGAGTCTGCACAGGCAGTAGCACTGTATAAGCAAACTCATGGCCAGCAGTCAAAATGTACCTTGTCTGCACTCAAAGGCCTCACCCAGTAACTATCCCTGGGGTCAACTGAATAAGCAGGAGCTTTTTGACTCACTCTTCATTCAATGCAGGCTATAAAAAACATGGGATCACAATTCATTGCTCTCTTCTCCTTTGCAGAGGCCTCTTACCATTTTGCATTGCCTTGTTACAGGCATCCATAGGAGACTTCTTGGGAGACACGTCTCTGAGGTCAGCAGGCTGGCAATGGCATTGAGGTGACATCACTACTAGGTGATCGTCATCATCAGAACGTGACCTTACTCATACCTCTCATCGAATAGCCAAGGCAGAAATAGCTCTGTCCCATTTCTTCCAATACTGAAACCTGTTCTTGAGAGCCTGGCCACTGTGGGGACTGGGATCATAGGCAACAGAACCATACCCTCTATTTGACTGGCTTGGTTTTCTTACCACTGTATATTTCTTTGATGAAGAGAGGCCTCAGCACTGATTGCTTCCGTCTTCTAATCTGCCCCGGTCACTCCAAACTGCAATGAACATAACGCAACATATCAAAGGATAAAAGATCCAATAAACACCAAAGAACGGCAAACTTCTGGAACAGCGATCATATGACTGAGGAAGGGATACTACTTTATTTTACAGCTGAACGCATGAAATGGCTTACTTTGAGCAAGATAAACATGGGAAATACATTAATTATTTTGAACGCACAAAATCAGAAACACTAAGCTGAAAAGAAATCACTTTGGGGAAAACACCATTTAGGCAGGACATTCTGCTTATATCAAAGGATATTACTAAATTGCTTAATAGATCCACAGCAAAATTTATGAAGAAATCATTGTGAGCAATAAGACAAGAATTTCTGTAATTTATATACTTACACAGCTAGAGAAATGGCTCCTCTTGATTAGTTGAGCTAGATGTTGATTGTGTGTGGTCAAGTCCTTGAGGACAAATAATGAAGCTTATGCAAGAAAAGGGTAACAAAAATCGAAAAAGAAAGGAAAACTAACCATCAATTCAAAGGTATCACAACTCAAGGTATGTTATGTAATTCCTAAGCAAAAAAAGTACACAAATTTTCATTTTGATATGGAAAACTAATAAATACGACACAGAGGAAAAGTGAAGCACGAAATGAGCTGACACAGAAGAGATGGCTACAAGTAATTCTGATATGTGGATACATGCTAACAAAATTCACTGATCAAGTGAAGACGCGTCATCAACACAAATAACTACTGATTACCAATTAGGATTCAAACTAAAAACTAGAGCCTACATGAATAGAAATGAGAATAAATTTCATTTATATAGAAATGTGTAGTTTTGTGCTTCAGAATGAATAACAACACTATGCGCTAAAACCTGAACAGCTTTACGTGACAGAAGCAGAACCCAAAATGTACTCATTGAAGTAAAACCTTTTTATAAACTGCTGACCTGAGGCAGTTACGAGAAAAACGAATATAAGCTTAAGCTGCCATCAAGAAACCTATTTTCAGTAGAGGTATGAAAATATTTTTGTTGTGTAAGATCTCAGTGAAACTTCACCTTCAATATTGTATAAAATTATGAATTTAATCTGAAAAACAAGTGAAGATGGTCTCCTGGGATTGTTAGGAAAAGATTCTCTACATAGAGAAAGCTTACATAACATGGCTATTCTAGCCCAACAAAATGAAAGCTGAAATGGGATTAGATTGCTCTCAACAAATGTACTACTGTGGCAATGGATTCTTGGATAAAATGGCAAGTGTTGGCAGAGAAACAAAGGTGTATATTGGTAAATGCATTTAGACTGCAAAATTAAAGGACAATTAAAAGTAGGTTAGATGAAACAAGGTGCAACTGTGTTAAAAATGGAACACAATCATTTTACAAAGGGTATTCTGTGATCTACTGTGTGTGATAGCTGGGCATCAGAACCATGCGCTCATTAGGTTCCTTTTAATTCTATGTTCATAACTGGGCTCCCTGTCTTATAACTTTTTTCAGCCAGTCTGCTGTTCCTAATTGAGCGACAACTTTCACATCTTTAATATCTGATTCCTTTCAATAAGTCTTTCCTGTACAAAATTTGTTGTTTACTGAGCTGTTTTATTGTATTCATATGACCAGCTGGCCACATCTCTTAAATGGCGTGATATAAGCCTCATGCGATCAAGTTGTAACTAACCCTCTGTCCTTCCTGTTATTAAAGGATCGGTTCACCTTACAGCACTCCTCAGATACCAGCCACTCCTAGCCACTGCTCCTGTCACCCACAGGTGTATCGGTACACTCATGACACTAAAATGCAATTACGCCAGAAAATTTCAATAACAAAGAAGAGAAATTATCAAACACAAATATCACTAATATCAAGCTGACTAAGCTCAGCATGGTAGCCAGTACAGTTAAGAGCTGGTTTAATCAGTTTTTTTCCAAATAATGAGTATGAAATTAGGTTTCATACTCTGGATCTCACAACTGGTATTTCTGCTGCTTTTAAGTGACTCAGTAAGAATGCAAAAGGAGAAACGACATTTATGTGTAGTCATGCAGCAAAAGATAAGAATCAGCCAACAGGAACGTTATAAAGTTCAACAAAGGGAAATGCAAAGCCCTGCATCGGGGAGGAGTAACCCAATGCATCAGTACAAACTGGAGACCAACCAGGAGGAAAGTAGCTTTGCAGAAAAGGCCTTGGGTATCCAGGTGGACAGTACATTAACCATGAGCGAGCAATGTGACCTCATGGCAAAGAAGGCAATAGCTTCCTGGACTGCATCAGGAAGAACATTGCCAGTAGATGAAGGGAGTTGATCCTTTCCCTCTACTCTGCACTGGTGAAACATTTCTGAGATCCCAGTTACAGAAGACTTGGATATACTGGAATGAGACCAGTGAAGGGCCATGAAGGCAATCAAGTGACTGGAGCATCTGTCATGCAAGGACAGGCTGAGACAGCTGGGTCTCTTCAGCGTAGAGAAGAGAATGGTCAGGTAGATCCTACCAGTGAGTCTAAGTACCTGGTCGGGGGATTGAAGTAGACAGAGCCAGGCTCTTCTAACTGGTGCCCAGTGACAGGAAAAACAGAAACACGGGGAATTTCATTTAAATAAAAGAAGATGACTCCTTTTACTCTGAAGGTGATCAAACACTGGTACAAGTTGCCCAGGGATAGTTTGGAGTCTTTGTCCTTGGATACTCAAAACCCAGCTGGACCCAGCCCTGAAGAACCTGCTCTAGGTGGCTCTGCTTTAAGCAGGGGAATGGACTAGGTGATCTCCCAACGTTCCTCCCATTCTGTGATTTAGTGAATTAGTAGTTTTTACTGAATATAGATTGTAGTCCTAAAAAACCAAATAGTTAGCACATTAGCATAGAAAACATACAGAAAGTAGCAGAGTACATTCAATCACAAACAATATATTCCTTACTTATCCAGTTTGTACACCTATAGTTAATATGCATCAAATATATTCAGGATTAAATTTTGAAAACACCCAGAATGCTAAATAAATATACTCAATCAGTTAATTCATTAGTAAAAGACAAAAGCAGCACTTCACCAAAAACTGTATTACTTCTTTGGAGAGTAAAATGAGTTTCTTCTCATGAGGTGTTCACTCTGTTTTGAATCTGAAGATATCTTTATTCTGACTAGTTTTAATACACAGCTGAAAATAAGTTCTTGGACTTTTCCTGAACCGGTTTAACTAGTTTTGACCAGACCCTTATCCTTGAACCATAGCACCTCAAATTAGAAAACACTGATCACGTATTTTCTGCCTACAGAACACATGCTTGATAACTTTTACATGTATTTTTCTGGATTTCCCCTATTCTGCCAAGAAATTTGGCTTAAAATTCTGGTACCAAAATTGCATAAGTGTTATTATAAACAATTTATATTGAGTGCATTAATTAATAAACTGTCATTGCATTATACATTATCATCAATAATATGACAATGATCAGATGATATGGTATTTATCATAGCCAAGGTTTAAAGTCCTACAATTTTTTAGCTGTTTTCAAAAATGAGACTGGACAAAATACCCTCCTTGTTACTTCCATTTGGAATCACAGACATATTTTACAAACTGACTTCTGAAAAATGCACCCAAAGTTAACTTCTGTAATAATTTGAGAAACATTAATTTGCATATATGAATAGAGATATTTTAAAAACAAATTTCCTTAAGAGTTCATGTGTACTGACTGCAATTCTCCAACTGCATCTCTCCTGAATGGACTCTACCATATGGGGGAATCTGAAATAAAAAAGCTTCATCCCTATAGTCAGCAAGGCCGTCTACCGTACAACAGGATTTCATTACAACAAAAAGCAATTTGATGCTGTAGTAGCGTACAACAAAGTAGTAAAACTTTTCAGCAGGAATGTTGGAGATTTGGACTCTAATCTGTACACTGCCTGCATTGGTTTTCCTATATGGCCAGGTGATTGGATAAAGCTTCTGCTTCAATGAGCAGTTATTTTCCAAGGAAAAGCAGTTTTGAAAACCTATCCACCAACAGTTATGCTAAAGAATTTAGACTATGTGATTCCAAGTAGTATGCCATGACGTACTTAGGTACTAGGTTTAACTAGCACAGAGTAGGTAAATTGTGGGAATACGTATCTAACAGCAAAGATCAAATCATTATTTAATCTCTGTGGATTACATGAGCTCCCACTCTCATGGCCTGGATCAGCCAGAAGCCATCCTGAAAAGTGACCTGAAGTTGCATAAGCAAAGGCTGCATTTACAGTTCTCATACAATACCTTGTATGCACTATAATCTGAGTTAATACAGGGAGTGCAAGCTTCTATAGGGTGTTTCCTAACTTTTGAGTGCTTATTTTTACTGTTTTTTAAGCTGATGCACATCTAACAGTGCAATATTTGGTTGTGAAACAACGGGCATATGGTGACAGGGCATGGCATAATGGGGCAGTGTTTGGTAACAAATGGTGGGGTAAGTGGAGCTCAATGACTTCTGTAGCACAAGTACAACGTGTACCAATACCACCTTGGTGACAAAGGCACTGCGCGTGTGACACGGCACCGCGTCCTCAAGCGCTACAAGCTGCTAGAACCTTCTGCAGTGCTGCTGCCAGGAAACCACTGTGCCTGATGCACGTTAAAAATACAGCATAAAAGCGCTGAAATAGTTGAATTGTTTAAGGTCAAGCAGAACGTATTAACTCGAGTGGCCACCCCAGGTGTTGGATGCAGAAAGCACCACACAGGTTTACACCACACCGTGAGGGGCCGGGGCCGGGGCTGGGGTTGGCAGGGCAGGGCAGGGCAGGGTAGGGTAGAGTATGCTCCTCGCCTGCGGGGGGACAGCGTGCAGCCACCGTGCTGCCAGAGAGCACCGGGAGGCCCGGAGGCGGCGTGGCACGGGGCTGGGGACAGCAGGAGAGCCGTTCCGTGGAGACGCTGCGCGGGCACCTTAACTCCCCGCATTATCCCCCCCCCCCTTCGGCACGGCAGGTGCCATGGCGGCCGCTGTGCGGCGAGGGCAGGGCGCGCGCCATTGGGTGGGGCTCCATCGAACGCCGCCAACCCCCGGCCTCCTCGTCCCTGCGACCGGCGGCGCCGGGAGCCAATCGGTGCGCGAGAGGCGCGTGCGCAACGGCCAACGGGAGCGGCTCTTCTTAGGACCGCTGCGCTGAGCCCCTCAGAGCGGCGGAGGACGGCGCGCGGAGTGTGAGGGGGAGGCGAGGCTCGGGGGACGCCGCCCGGAGCAGGTACCAGCCGTGGCGAGGCGAAGCGAAGCAAAGCAAAGCAACGCGGCTGGGGGGCGCAGGCTGAGCCGCTTCATCACCTCCTGAGGTCCGTGAGGGGGGCCAGGGCGAGCCGGCGAAGCGGAAGGGGGGTAGGCTGAGGAGCTTCATCACCTCCTGCGCTGTGTGAGGGGACGCGGGGGAACCGGCGCGGGGGACGGGGGGTAGGCTGAGGCGCTTCAGCACCTCCTGCGGTCCGTGAGGGGGCCCGGGGGGAGCCGGCGCGGGGGAAGGGGGCGCAGGCTGAGGCGCTTCAGCACCTCCTGCGGTCCGTGAGGGGCGCGGGGGGGAGAGGCATCGGGCAGGGAAGCCGTGAGGTTCGTCGTGGTGGCTGCCAGGCCGGCCGCGCGGTGCAGGCGGAGCAGCCGAGCTGCCGGGAACGATGCTTGGAAACGGCGGAACACCAAGCGCTTCTGCTGTCGCGCGGGCGAGGCCGAGAGCCCCGAGCCCGCAGCTTCCCGCGCCGCCTGCCGCCGGGCCCGCAGGGGACCCTTCACCTCCTCCTCGCCGCCTGCTCCCCCCGCCGCTAGAAGGGCCTCCGGCGAGCAGCTGCGGCTCCCCCAGCCCCGCCCGTGTCGCCACAGCGGTTCCCCTTTCTTGGAGCCCGTGTAGTTGCGGCAAGGAATGGCCTTACGGGAAAAGGGCACAAGTTTGTCTCCCCTTAGAAGAATGCATGGGGAAGAGAACCGAAATGTTCCGCTTCTGCATAGAGGAATCCCAGCTCAGTGGGTCTGTGCGTCAGGAAAAAGGAGACTGAGAGGTGCCACAGCTCTTGACTCCGGGTAGAGGATTGGAGTCCTCGTGAAGCTGCTTGGATCTGGAGAAAGACTTTCTCGAGTGAAGTTTAAATTGTGGCTAATTGCAGTGATACACTGATTGCTAGCAAACTTGTAATTGAAACCAGCTTGAGTCCCATGGAAATAAAAACCTTTAATTTCATTTAACCTACTTCACAGCTTTAGCAACTGAAAGTTTTTACTATTTTAGTAACTGTTTCAGTAATAATTAAAACAATTGGAGCATGTAGGGGGGTTTACTATCTGTGATATTCCATTTGTATTGTAACGGGATAGAATTTCTTGACCTCCACTTCCCCAGTTTGTATGTCATGTCTGTACCTCATAACTGAGGTACCATTATTTCAGCAATTTGGATATCGTTTATTAGGTGTATATATAGCTAGGATCTCTATTCTTCAGCCTTTCTACTCTGGTTTTGTACTCTTCTCTTAAATATAGCTGGTTTAAAAATCAGCCCATTCCCCACCCAAAACCTCCTGCAACTGGATGTGAAAGATTGACTTTGGAGGTTTTTTTTTCCCTAACTGCTGCAGAACTATAAAGTAATATGCAAATCTAGATCTGTAACTTTTTACTGCCAGCACGTTAGACCTGCAGTTGAGCATAAAGTAAATAATGAAGCTTTAGTACAAACAGTTTTAACAGTAAAAGTACAGTGGGGAAATTGTGTTCCTTTAAGTGTGACTGTAATGTAAATGCATATTTTCCACATGATAAATAATTTTCCTTCCTACAGTTACAAAACCCCTACCTCTCAATGTCTTAGTCATTCTATGTAGCTGAGACTTGTCGATAGAAAGCACAGATGTAAAACTGACTTGCAATATCAAAGGTTTTCTCCTCATTGGGTGTTTAGTGTTCCTCAGGCTTTGAAATATGTACAGGATATCTACTAGCCAGATGTCAGCAGAGAGCATCATTAAGTATCAGTTTTATAGTGCAACTCCTGGCAGTATGCCATGATTCTGCTTACAAGAGTCGTTTCAAAGCTGGAATAATAGATGCCTTGAAATACCTGTACTAGCATTTCTCCTGCGAATAGACAATTGGTCCATCTATAGAACCTCTTAGCACCCGAGAAGCCAAACTGAATCTGCTTTTGACTGCTGTAAAGCAAAGGGTCCTCTGTAATCACCTCCCTGTTTCACTTCTGGCTCTTGTGGGAACTCACAGTTCCTCACAAGCACTGTGCTTCCAGTGCTTGGAAGGGATGTATAACAATCTAAAACGGTTATGTAGCAATTTGGAAAGCTTAAGCAACTGCTAGAGAACATACTAATTGATGTTGAAGACTTGACTGTATCATTGCAGTGATTTCGGCTTTGGTTAGCTTCTCCAGCCAGGAATTGTGTGTATGTATGTCTGTGTGTTTGATTTTCTGTCACAAAATACTTGTGTGTTTGAGGAGTATCTGTGTTCCGTACAGCGTGCGTGCTACTTGTCTGCAGGAAGCGGAGCTGCTGCGTAGTCTAAAGCAAACAAACCAAAACTTCTGGAAAGGAACCAATATCATCAAAACTTGTGCTTGGTTAGTTTCATACTTTGTCTGTAGGTGGAGGGCTTTCCTCGTGTAATCCCTTAAAGGCTGGGCATGGTTAGTAGCTTCATGTACATCCACAGTGTTTCTCCCAGTGGCTAATGCTGAGCTTTGCAGCAATTGGGCAGTAATACAGTCCTCCAGCTGTGTTTTATTTTACCTCACCACTTCTAAAGTTTGCAAGTTGCAAACAGTACTAACAAATACTGTCTTTCTGAATAAACTGGGTATTGCTTTTTTAGTTCTGAGTGTCTCCAACCCATGGTTTATAGTGAGGCCCTTTTTATTAAACGGTTCTTCTTTCCCTTTGTTAAGCTTTTTACAGGCTTTTTAAAAGAACATGTAACTCCACTGATGTACTTTGTTACTTTCTTCCTTGTGTGTGGTTAGGAAGATGGTGCTTCATGTCGGCCTTTCCCTGTCATTATTCAGCTTAATGTTTGTAAGTTTTTAGGGCTTCTGATGTAGTAGGCATAATTGATAGATGCAAACAATACATTCACTAGTATAAAAAGAACTTAAGGTTGGAGCCCTTTGCATTTACATGATCAGTATCAGCTACAGAAGTGGAGTAAATACCTCTGTTTCTCTGAGAAGGAAGAGAAAGGCTTCATGCATCCCGTTTAATTTGTATTCACTTTCATTTGTCATGTTTCTAGGACAGGTGAGCAATCTGTTAGTAGAACTTGCTCTAACTATGTATTTGTTGAACCTATTTTTTTAAGTTAAGGAAGTTAGAAAAATGAGCTTTTAATTTTTTGACAGGGTTTTGATCTACATGTTTTGAAAAAAGGAAAAGTAAATGTATGTGGGTTTTCTTGAAGAAGGTCGTTTAGGCTTCAAATACAACTTAACAGAGCAGTTGTCAGAATTCTTCTGAAACCTAAAAAATTATTTATTAGGAATTTCTGCAGGAACATACTGGGAGAGAAAATATCTTTATTGATTTGCATTGGAAAGCTGTTTGAATTGCACTGTGTTAAGATGTGACATTGACTGCAGTTTTGCGTAAAGAATTTTGAAATGGCTCACCTAAACATTAAGGAATTAAGTTCTTGATTGCAGTTATGGAGGATTTGGCTATAATTTTAATGAAGAGTTACAAAATCTTAACTCTTTTTACAGCTGCTCAACAGTCAGCTCATCATTTGTGAGTATGCTTACTATGAGTATCATTTACTAAAAGGCACTAGAGGTCAGGATTTAGTGAAACATGATCAATGGCATTTGAGGATTTTTTTTTAGAGAAGTATAGCCAGTGAATTAGTACTAAATATTCATGTGTGTTTGTCAAACAATGCTTTATGTTGGGGTATTTTTGCCCCCTTAAAGTGTTTCTTAAACTACCTGAAATCTTGAGCTGAGAGGAACTGAGAGGATCAGCAAGGTTGGTCATTTGGATATTTCAGTTGTGAAAGGTACAGGAAAGTATGGAAGGAGTCTGAAAGTCTCGATTCCTTGTATCTCAAATTCATTGTGTAAAGTCTGTTGTAGAATGTAACTCAAGCCCTCTAGCTCTATAATAATATGTATAATTTAAAACAAGCGGGGGAACTTTTAAGTAGGAGGTTTTGTTCTTGAAGTATTCTGATTGTAAATGCTTTGTTAATAAATGTAAACATGCATGCCAGGGCAATTACAGTAAAAGACTAGCTCAGAGGGCCTATCCGGTCCTTTTGATGTTCTGAACAGAATGTAATTGCAAGTGCAGTTTTTTGGTAGCTATCACTGCTCTGTCCTGTCAGATGAATATAGGGAATGTGAATCTGGGTTTTAATTACCTAGATTTCTTTTACCTCTGAAACTAGACAGACTGATGAGCCACTTGAGTGGTGGTGATGTTGTCATGCCCTGTCCCCCTACCTCCTCCCCTCTTCTTGGTTTTTGGCTTTTCAAAGTGCTTTGAAGAACCATAAACTTCTGTCATCCCCTCCCAGCATAGTGACAGTAGCACAGGAGCAACTGGAGCAATAATCTTGCTGCTGCTGCTATGGCTTTTACAGTGATAACCTGAAGTGGGTTCTTACATACTCGTATGAAGGCTAAAGTGATGCCTTGGGCTAATTTTCTTAATGCAGTGAGTAAGAGTTGAGTGATCTTGTTTATGCAGTAGCCAGCTGTGAGTGCTAGTGTGTTCGTTATGTTGTAGGTAGGTTCTTCAGCAAGTTTTGTTCCCCTTTTAGAGTTAACTTGAGTAATTTATGCAAAGTAAGAGTCATGATTTATGCAGCTTCCTTGATAAACAGTGAGGCGTTACCTTGTAATCCTTTTATAACCAAAAGCACAAGTGAGGTTTCTAATGCAGATTTCTAATTAACTTAGATAAAATGGTCGAAACTATGATCCTGTTCCGCAAATTTTTCATCTGCCTGTCTCTTTCTTTTCTAAAACTCATTTGAAAGCTCTCTGGATGTAAGTGTTAAACATGTTTCCACGTGAACTGGGAAACTTAAAAGAGCTTTTGTTTTAATTCATTTTCAGAGGAGGAACTTAACTGTAAAAGTAGTGTAATTTCTGCAAAGGAAGGGATTGCTGTCGTACTTGATGAACAGAATACTTGCTACCCAAAAGTAATTTAAAAGTCAGCTGGTACAGAATCTCTCTGAGTAGAAGCATAAGTGAATGGAACTTTGTAATAAAATCAAAATTTTGGCTGAAGGAAGGGATATGAACATGTACATAAGACGTATCTGTTGCATGCATTGAATATCTCAAACGATGAAATTATACTGAGGTCAGCTCAACAGTGGCCTGTGTTGAGGTCAGGTTCCTCTCACGAAGACTGAAGAATTAGAGGAGGCACAGCTCTGACTTCACAGTATCTTAGCTTCACAAGGATGTCTTCAAATAGCAAATTAAATAGTTTGTAGATTGAGTTGAATGCTGCTAATAAATTATTAGGTGGGCATGGGTTAGTTTGTTCAAATTCACTGTCTTCCTAAAGCAACTGAGTGACTGTTGTACTTGGGCTTTGTCATTGCTGTCTTACAGAACTACTACAGTGTGTGGTATCAATCTGGATTTCGGTATCGGTGCTGTAGTGCTGTTAAATTGTTCATAAGCAGTGTTAGTTAAGTCAATTTAATAATGCTCCTTACCTTGAATGTATGTACTGCCAGAGGTAGCGTTATATCCAGGAGGTAAGTAACCTGAGGAGCACATAGTCCAGGAAAAACTTTCAATGTCTAGCATATTCCTGTGGTTAGGAATAGTGAGGAGAAGAATCGGTGGTTTGTTTGTTTTTTTAAAGCTAGTCTTTTTTATTTGTGGACATAAGGCTGTACACTTAGTTATGTAAACTTCAACCTAACTATATTAGTTACTCTAACTGGTGTAGCCTTTCAGTAGCTAAATAATTTAAAGTAGACAAATCTCTTCATTGATAGTAAGTTAGTATCTTTGAACATCTTCAAGATTGAAGACTGTACCTAGTTTGAAATGTCTTTGTTTTCAGAAATATTCTAATGCACTGAGTGTTAGCCACAAATTTGCTGTATTTCACATGCAGCTTTGGGTCTTCTGGTGGCATTTATACTACAGTTGTGACAAGTAGGCTATAATCTTTTGGATTGTTTTAGTTTTGTTGAATTTCACTTGCATGTAGAGATCATTAATACAGGCATGTTTAGTATACGTGAGAGAACTTGCTGTTACCCTGAATCTATTCCAAATACTTGTCTGGAAAGTGTGCAGTGAGACACTTAACATCTGATGTACTACCAGGCATAAGGCAAAGACTTGCTAGCTAATATTAAATTAGCGCTATTTTGATCGTTCTTAAAAATGTAATTGTTCTAATTAGCTTCCAAACCTGGCAGTGTGTTTTCCACCTCCTGGAGATGTGTTAAATATTCTTGGCAGGCTTATCTTCCAGGGGACTGTGGCTTGCAGCTAGTGAAGAAAATGACCTTGCAGAGAGTTGATAAGAATGTTGATAAAACAGGGATAAGCTTGTCTTTCTGCTGGCTGTGGGAAGAATCCTAAATTTTCCACGTAATTGTGAAGTCTGGAATAGTTATGCTCTAAGGTTAACTTACACCAAGGGCAATTTACAACAGGAAATACTCTGTTCCATCATTTCAGTCTACTCATCTTCTAAAACAGTATCTTTCACAGGTAGTTTCTCAATGGATATAACCTTGGACAGTGAAGACAAACAAAGGATCATCCTTTGTTGATATGCTGGATAGGTATTGTCCAAATAGGGCAGATCATTGACCCTTCTGGTTGTTGAAAATGTGGACATTCTGCTGATAGCGTTCATTGATTTACTTTTGTGGAAACAAAACACCAAATGAAATGAGATATGATATCATGACCTGGTCTTGTCTTTCTGGCAGTAACCTTGTTTGGATGAGTTAAATATTACTTCCCTTGTTGCCTGAATCCAGTTTTTTTTTTTGGCTTTGCAATGTGGCAATTGAAGCTCTATATAAGGGACTTCTGTAATGATTTTTGTCTGGCTTGGATATGTCTGTGATGTTTAGAAACACTTGGTTCATTCATATTTGAAGTCTAGATGGACTTAACCTCCTGAATATACGTAAATAAAATGTTTCTTCCACTGTGCTTTCAGACCTTTTATCTTTTATGCAGCTGCTACTGCTATGTTCAAGCTGTTGGAGGGGAAGGGGGAAATTAGTTTGTCAGGCTGTATTTTGACAGAACTTTGTGGCGTGTTGCGGGTGCTTGGTAGGTTGGGAAATACACGCTTTTCATTTCCTTTAAGTGATAATCTTGATATGATTGAATTTGGAGGGATTGTGTTGACCTAATGTTTGTCAGGTGATAAACTAGAAAGTGGACCATTTAATCTCAGCATGCACATTGTTTTCTGGATTTAGCATTTAAACATTCAGTGCAATTGCACTGGCTTTTCTTGTACCTTGAAAGAAAGTCTTTAAGCATCTTGGTTTGTGTTTGGACAAATCTGAGAACCTATCTTTTTCCTGCTAAAGACAGAATTGTCATTGTTTTGAGAGTCAGAGACCTCTGTTTGAAGTAATCAGTTCAATATTGCTGCAGTAACTCTGAAGGCAAACAGAACTGCTGTTGTTTTCTTCATAATAGCACTTATTGAGCCTTGGACACTAGAATTTTGTACAAGATGGGGAATGTTGGCTAGGGTCCTGGAGTGTAGGGTGGTTCTTACTGAAGTGCTTAGGAGCTCTTGTTTTATCAAAGGACAGCACCCTTCAAATGAGGAATATCTCCAAAGTGACACCATTGGTTTAGTCCCGGATTCAGAAGTATCTTAGCATCAGTTTCTCTGTAGCAGCTTAACAGAAACTTCTTCTGCCAAAAGCTGTTTATCCACAGATCACCTAGTAATTTTGATCATCCCTGTTCTAGAGCAAGAATCCTTTACAGAACTCTTATTAATCCTTTCAACTGTCATATTTTTTCTTCTTGACTGTTATTAGCTCAGACAAGTAGCTACGATACAGGCATTCAGGTATTCAAGTGTGCGTTAGACAACTTTGTGTTTGATAGGAGTTATCTATGTGCATGTTTGAAGAGGTAGCTGTTAACAAGTCATTGAATAACTGATGAAAATGTGTTGCTGGTTAATAGTTCCAATTCAGTTCTTGCAAATATGCAAAAAATTGCATTCTAGAATTAGATAAAATGGTTTTTGAAAGGTCAGTATCAACCTTGAAATGCTAAATTTGATTTTGCTATGTTACCTTGCAAGGTAGTATCTGTTTTCTGGACCTGCTCCAGCCTGTATTAGAGGTCAAACTAAATTTCCACTAGGAGGTACATGTTTTTTAACTGGGATTGTTTGCTTGGTTTTTTTTAAAAAAACACACACCAAAATTATGTAGTTTTTCAGTAATTTGCTGACACACCCTATGTTACCTTTTAGAGTTATTTATGTCTCAAAGGTATAATACAAGTTCCTTCAAATTAGGAGTTGTCAGCAATGCTATGCTAACTGGCATGTGGAGGTGCGCTCTTGGAGAAGGCAGGGAAATGTAGGTAGAAAACAAGAACATTCTTTCTTGTGATTCAGAACTTTTTCTCGGAGGGCAAAACATGGGCTGCTTGTTTCAAAACTTTTGTTCACACCTAGTTTCCATATATGGCTTTTAAACTTAGTTGGAATTTGGTGCTTCTGGGCAGTTCTGTCACAATCACAGTATTTATTGCTGTAACTTGGCAGCAATTTTTTCTTCTGAAAAGGTCACAAATCTGCTTTCTATCTGGAGTCTTCCTAGAGGAATGTAAGTAGAAGACAAACTTAATGTGGAAAATTGGTATGAATAAAGCCTACCAGATACTAGTTGTTGGAGAGCAGGGTAAAGGGAAGTGGTGTTGAGAGTTTCTAAAAGGGAGCAGTTCTGTCACTCCTTTAAAATCAAAACAGTCCAAAAAATTTAGCCTGCAAATATAGAGGTGTTGCTCCTCTCAAGTGTGAATGCGAGTTATTTATATATGTTTATGTTAAAGTGAACCTGTTTCATCATTATACTTAATTGTAGCTTTGGATCTGAATATTTTGTAGTCTGTTATTCTGTAGGAGTTTCAGGGCAATAATGTAATTATACTCAGAGGATTATGGTCAGAAATAACAGAAAACTATCTGATCTATTCTGGCTTCTAGTTTTCTTTCTTTTTTATGACCCTAAATGTTGTCAGCATTTTTCAGTTAGCTAAAAAACTGGACAATAACAACACATTTATTTCCACCGGCAGCAGAACTTTTCCATTGTTTAGCTTTTGGAAATAGTTGCTGGGTTGTGGCCTGTGTACTGGGGGTTGTAGAAAGGTTCTTGTGTTTGCGTAGCCAAAGACTGTCCCTGTCCATGTGAACAGGTTTGCAGATTGAAGATACAATATTATGTCAGAAGTAGTAGTAAGCCTTCTGTTGAGGAAGGGTAGGTGAACTGATGGGATTAAAGTACTGTCATATGTCTTCTACCCCTTAAGACTCTGAGTTGTGGCTAGGCATGTGAATTAATAATAAGATTATGTGGGAACCATAACAGAACTGAATCTTGACAATGAATGACAAAATTGGTATGGTAATGGTTGCTTGAGTTTTCCCTCTTCGAGGGAATAGAAATCATCATATATGTTGGAGCAAGCATGCAGGTTTTTAGGTGGAAATGGGGTTGAATGGTGTATACAAAGAGCAGGAAACTGAAGAAGGGAGTCAAGATGGAGTGCTGAACAGCAAAATGTAAGGCTTTGTACCAACTGCTGGAACTGGGACTTGTGCAGGTCATAACTCATTTCTGGCAAGTAATTGTTTAGAACTTGTTCAGAGGCTTTGCTGTGATACAAACACTTGAAAAACACAGCACAATTGCTTTAATATGATGGGTACTGGAGGTGTACATGTGTTCCAAAAATATTTACTTTTCAGGCAAAAAGTGCAAATTAAACCTATAGTTGTTCACTCCTAACCTACATCATCTAATGTATTCCCTGGTAAGTTCCTGCTTCCAGTAGCCTGCATTACAAAAAACTAAACATATTTAAAAGTTGCTTTTCTTTATTCTTGGGTTGTAAGTAAAGGCTGGCTCTCATCCTGTTTAGGTATTCAGTATTGTAAATCTTAATTGCGTAAGAAACACTCTCCATCAGGGTTTAGAGACTCATTTCTGTTGGCTTTTTTTTTAGTACCATGGTTTTATGGAATCTATCCCTTTTGGTAGTGTTCTGGTTGCTATGGTTTGTGTGTGGATCTGCTACAGGAGACTACAACTAGACTTTCACTGCATCACTTTGTTTTAAGTCTGATAGGAAGGACATATTTAACATAGTGGAAGAAGTGTATTCATATATTGCAGTCTTCTGCTTTAAAAGTAAGCTGTTTAAGGGCTGTGGTGAAGGTGTTGGTGTATCAGACTTCACAGAATGGCTTTCAGTTAACCTGAGACAAGTTGAGTTTTAAAGGTCACAAAGGACATGGCTCAAAGACTATATTAGCGTAAAAATAGCAATATATTGTCCTTAGAGTCTTTCAGTTTCCAGTATCTAGAATTAGGCATAATCTCCAAGTGATTGGAGATTGGAGTTGATTAAGGGAGGGTAAAGAAATAATAATTCTCATAGTTAACTTTAACTGAAGCAGACCCCACAACATTTCTGAGCTTTGTTCTGGATTTGAGTAACAATTCCTTTGCCCTTTGTTTCCTTCTGAGTCATATTTGTTGATAATTCAAACCTTTATTTTGCTTGAGAGTTGTAATCACTCTTTTGGGAGGGGGGGAGAGGGGAAAAAGTTGATGAAAGGTTGGCAACCTGTGTCATCTGTGGAACTCTTGTAATCATTGTAAAACCAGCAGGTCTCATGCCAAGAAACTTAACTGTGAGGTCCAACACACACACAAAAAAGGACCATGCCCATAACTCCTTATTAACAAATTAAGAAAATCGAATATGATCACTTTCTGAAATTCCCTTCTGAGCTGTCACACAGCTGCATATGATGCTGCCAAAGTTCAAAGCAATTACTCAGATCACTTTCTGTAAAACTGTTGAGGATCTCCATCACATTGACCGAAAATGGGTTCCTTTGAGCAGCAAATTGATCTTTGGGAAGAGATAGAAATTGCCAGGAGCCAGGTCTGGTGAATAGGGTGGCCACTCAAGCACAGTGATATTATTAGCAAAAAACTACTTCACAAAGTGTTGTGTGCGGGCACACGCCGACATTTTTGCAACGAAGGGTAAGAAAATGTCTGTGTTTGAACACACTCATACAGAGTAATCAAGTTTAGCCTTGTCTTGCTGTGACAGGTTAGAACATGTTCTGTAACCATCTCCTTGTCTCCCTTCCCATTCTTGGTTTCTATGCTATAGCGTTTGTTTTGCTTTTTGTTTGGTTTTCTTTCGTCAGACCTCATATACCTTCCCTCTAGTCTAGCAGTGTTTATAGGAAGGCTCATCTTAACATGGGTAGGGAACTTTGCTGACACAGGCAAAATACCAGGGCTAGCAATTGGCAGATGCCTGACTCCCTGTCTTCTGTCAGCATATCAGAAGTGTCAAATTGTGACTATATTTTAATGACACGACCTTTAATTTACATGGAACAACCACTTAGACTGGTAAAGGAAAATGCACGCAGAGTTAAAAATAGGCTAGAGTTGAGCTATTTTCCTAGACAGTGGCTGTCTAATTCCTTAAGACACTATTGACAGGGGCAGTTTACAATATCTGGGATGACTGTAGTGAACCCTGTGGAGCTCTAGTTGGAATGTGGTGAAAAAAGTTATGTTTAACTACTGGTTATAGGTTAAAAAAAATGGCTGTTAAGCACTTCTTCCAGGTATGAGGCTAAATGTTTGTATCTGTTCATTTTTGTATCTTCTGCAAATCTGGACTATAAGTTCTTTGCTATACTTTCGGGTTTGATTTTTTTTTTAAGGTCATCATGGTTTCCATCCCTGAATACTACGAAGGAAAGAATGTCCTCCTGACAGGAGTTACAGGCTTCATGGGAAAAGTGCTTCTGGAAAAGTTACTCAGATGTTGTCCTAAAGTGAAAGCAGTGTATGTATTGGTAAGACAGAAAGCAGGGCAGACGCCTGAAGCAAGAATAGAAGAAATTACCGGCTGTAAGGTATGTCATGCCTTGAGTCAGGAAACTGTACATTTAGGTGACTTAATATATAGTTGAAAATGAATTGATTTCTCTTCACTCTATAAGGAAGTGTTGTTTAACTATTTGTGTTCAATAAAAATGCATGCTTGGAGGGGAAAAAGTACTGCTGTGGTTTTAACGCATTTTAATCAACTTGTGTTGAAGCAGTTGCTAAGAAATTGGCCCCTGTACGATTAAAAGGAGTTTGCAATGGTGAAACTTCCAAGTGTGTTTTATTCCCACAGTACTATTTTGCTCAGGAAAACTTGCATATTAACAAGTGTAAATAAGATGAGGCAAGAATTTTTATCTGTGTACAATAAGCCACATGGTTAGAATGCAGTTAATTATGAGAATACATGATGGAATATAACATGGGTGAGATTTTTTCAGTGAGAATGACTGAATGTCAGTTTGATAGGACTTGATCAGATGTATGCAGCTGTTAACCCTACCTTGGGGTAAAGCATCACTTGTGCAAGTCTGCAAGAATTTGAAGAATTACAAACTTGAGAAGTGGGCAGACTTTTTCCTTTCCTTCTGTGGAAAGAGAAGAGATAACAGTATGTAGACTGCTACTAAAAATTTGAGTCCTCGTCTCAATTAGAGACCATTCCTTCTTTCTCGTGATTCTGGTAGAGATCTGGTTTTAAGAACAGGGATGAGTATTTAAAAAAATTAAGTGCGAATTGAAGTTTTACGACCTTGTATACAACATGTGCAATAGTGGGGATATGGGATAAAATGTGCACACCTCCATTGCTGAATGTGTTCATGGGAAATCAGTAACATGTTGTAGTATTCCTAACACACTTCTCTAACTTACTGATGATTTTGAAGTAAGGATATATAACTTCATAGGCAGAAAATGTGGATTTTTTTTTTTCACTTAAATGAAATGTATCTCTTACCTTCACTGCCTGTTTGAATTTTTAGTCCTGTTTCTTTGACAGCTCTTTGACAAGTTGAGAGAAGAGCAGCCACATTTCAGAGCAAAAATAGTAGTGGTTATGAGTGATCTTACACAGCCTGGACTGGACCTCAGTGAACCAATCAAGGAGGAACTCATAGAATGCACTAATATTATATTTCATTGTGCTGCTACAGTCAGATTCAATGAATCACTGAGGTAAGTCTAAATTTCTCTGTACTCTGGTCTGGTAAACCAATGGTACTCAAAGGAGGGGGTAAAATAAGGTGTCTGCACAATCTTGCAAATATTCAGCCAGTGAGGCTGCTTCATGTAGTCTGATGTTTGTGCTTGGTCTGTTTCATAGTGCCCCTTAAGGTTATAATCTTTTCCCCAAAACTTATCTTAAACTCTTGGATTTTCATTTGCTCTTCCTAGAAAGATGGAGGCATATTTTTTAAATCTACTTTGCCAGAGGTTAGAATTGCACTATTCAACATCGAAAAGTTTTAATTTTTTTAAAGCTTTAGGCAAAAGGACAAACATGTTATTAATGCTTAGAAACTAAATAAATTGGGTTTTGTACTTTCCTTATAGGCCCTTCAGAATTTTTGTGTTTTGATTTGGTGAACTTTTTTGGTGGGTTTTTGTTTGGTTGGTTTTTTTTTTTTAACTAAATCCCTGTGCTTTATGAAGTCTTTTTGAAAGAAGGCTGTTGAAGAGACTAGGAAATGTGTTCCTATTCAGAGTCTTCCTAACTTGTGTTGCTCATATCTCTGGGATAGGTAAAAAGGATACAAATAAACTGTAGCTATATGTTACTGTGCTTGCTAATGATGTTAGAGCTCTTTTTCCTAGTGTGTAAAAGGGAACACGAAGTATTCTTTGCTGAAAGGGGAATACCCTTTCAGAGGAAAACTTTTTGGCAAAAAAAACCCCATGTGGAAAGAGCTCTAGGACTTGCTCTCCACCTGATGAACAAATAGGATGTTTAAGTACTGCTCAGCTTTCTCTGTATCTGCAGAAAGAAGAATGGAGGTTTGCATTGGAGGGAGTAGGGAGAAGGTAGATGCATAGGGAAAAGGGTGAAAGTTGAAAACTTCCATGGTGGACAGAAAATCTATTAATGAAATTCTAGAGAAAGCACTAACAGAAGAAAAATAATTTTTTGATTTCTGGCAAAAAAAAGTATGTGCTTTAGTGTTGAAATACTGGGATAAATATCCAATTTGGGTGCAAGACTCTGAGGAATAGCTCCAACTTGGGGGGCGGGAGCTAAAGCAACTTTGAGATAAAATGCTTCTCAACTCAGCTTTTCTTTCGAGTTGTTCCAAAGGCTGGTGCTACTTCTCTGCTGTATGCTGAAATGTCATAAGGTAGCCCATACTTACCACTGTTATGTGATCTCGAAATGTTAAGGAATGCCAACCTGGGAAGAAACCCAAAGGGACTTAAAACCAATTTGAGACTGTTGGAATGGGGTCTTGGTACAAAAAGCCTATGGCAGTTTAAGCTTTCTTTGTGGGCCCAGTATGTTGTTTAGCAAAACAGAAAATGTGTCTTAGGTGTTCTGGTCTCAACTCTTTCCTAACAGATTGCTGGAATGGTTGGAGGAAGCTTACCAATCTGAAGACCACATAAAGCAGACTTCATTAGATATTTAACAGGAATAGCTTATGTCAAGTTTAATGTACTTAGTTTGGGACAGTCAAGAAAGCAAATATCAAGTCAAGAAAGCAAAATACTTGGGCTGATTTTGGAACGCTTACGACTTGATATTTGCTGTACGCTTATGTATCTTGAAATGATGCATACATCTCTGACTGTTAACTTCTTCCTTTGACTTCTTGAAAGACGCAGTGAAGACTGAGGGCAATGCGTTTATCTACAGGGAAAAATGAGTCATTTATTGAGGAAATAACATCATCCGTTGATGTTAATTGCCTTGGGATAGTGGTTCCCTCCTCTTTTGTCCCCCCCCCAGTGCTTCAGTAATAATGTGTGATAAACCAGTCTTAAAGCTCGTGCTCATTTGGGGGTGGGGATCAAGACTTTTTGTTAATGTAACATTTTATTGTGAAGACTTTGATAAAGTTTGATTTGTCTGTATTTTTGAAACTTATTTGATTTGTGCACAGCGTGCAAGAGAATTAGTGCCTGTAATAAATTTTAAAGCTGGAGAGAGTATTTCAAGTGTATAAAATAGTCATAGTAGTTGGTTAGTAAGCTTTGTTCTGGTGAGAATTGTAGAGGTACATCTACTTTCCTAAAGTGTTTTTAAAGACTCTATTTTAATGGAAGCAGTGAAGCCAGAGAATGAAAGTGTGGTTCTTAGTGGGTTTCCTTTTTTTCCTTTAATTCTGTTTTGCTGTTGAGCCTTGTGCTATCCTACAGGAAGATGTCAGTCTCCAGTCTCTCTAGTAAAGCCCTCTGAGCCTTCCTTTTGAGTTGTTGACCTATCTCAACTTGAACTAGGAAGTTCAGAGATGCTGTTAAAACTGACACACATCTCTTGTGTTAGCTAGGTGTTGTCTTGCATTATTTCCTTCACATTTTCATAAAAATGTAAGATTGGGATTTTGCTTCAGGAGATCAAAGATATGCTGACTTGAGCTTTGGCATGAACAGAGCATGAGGATGACTGTAAGTACAGGGTAAAGCTTAGGAAAATTATCCTGAACATTGAGAGGTATAGAACAGAATGCTGCAGTCTAAAATAGAAAGTTAGGACACTGTCTGTTATGCTTTTTTGGGGAGGGTGAGTGTTTAGGAATACTTTTATGTAGCCATCATTGAGACATTGAAGAGTGTAATGACTAGTTATGTCCTTTTGCTTGTTTTTGTCTTGCTTTCTGCTAATCAGATTTCTGTTTAATCAACAGAGATGCTGTTCAGTTAAACGTGGTTGCCACACAAGAACTCCTCCTCTTGGCACAGCAAATGAAGAATCTGGAAGTGTTCATGCACGTCTCAACTGCCTATGCATATTGCGATCGAAAACAGATTGAGGAAATAGTTTATCCACCTCCTGTTGATCCCAAGAAACTGATAGATTGTCTTGAGTAAGTATTGTATTTTGTGAAGCTACCTCAGTAATCTCTAACCACTTGTTTCCTGATAATGAAAAATGGTTAAGAACCTGAAAGATGAAGAAATTAGTTTATGCTATCCTAGAGGTTTGACAGCATGGGTGACACTTTCTTTTTCTGTAAAGGAGGGGGGTTATGTTTTTATAGTCTCTTTCAACTGAGTTGGGTGTGGGGTAAGCATGGAAGGAGGGGGATGCTCATATCTGCTTGCGATGCCTCCTGTATGCTGAGAGTGGCAGTTCTTCTGCTCTGTGATGAGATGAATCAGGAGCTATTAAAACAGGAAAAGCTGTGCTGTTACCAGTGCTCTAGCACCAGCGTTCTGAATGAAAGGGGTGAAGACAGTCCTCTAACAGCAGCCTCCACTAGGTACACCTAAATGAGATAGCAAGATCAGCCTGAGATACTGAAATTATATTACTTAACAGCTCAAAACCGATTATGGAAATAGTTCCATTAGGCATTTGGAGAGTGCAAGCATTAAAAATCTGTTTCTGTAGCTGCTAAATCTTGAACTGGCCATTACGGGGGTTTGGGGTGCATGGAATTACTTGTTCTGTTTCATTTTCCATGTGTATTAGCTGTCCTGAGATCTTATTTAATAGCTGTCAAACCCTAACAGAAATGGGGAAAAAATGGGAGAAGTCAAGAAATGTAATAATTTCTAAATCAGTCTGTCCTTTCTTTTCTGTCATACAAAATAACACCCCTTGTAAGCAAAGTATGAAATAAAAAAGAATTAAAAAAATCATCTTTAACTTTTTATAAATGAAAGAGCAATAACATCAAAAACAAGTGAGCTTCTACCTAGAATGTGCATTGAGCCAACCTTTTTTTTATAATGTTGATTTTAAATATAATTTCAAATGAGATATTCTGAAATAGTTGTATTTTTTGTTTCTTTTCACAAGCAGGGTAAATGTAACTTACACTGCTTGTTTTGGGCTTGGGCAGCTGTCTGTATTTTAGAACTCATGAAAATGAGGGAGGGATTATGAAGACACACAGAAATAGATTTGTGTGCCTTTCTGGGCTTTTCTACCTCTTTTTCCCACCCCAGTGGGAAGGCAGTCTAATGCATGTCAGCTTTGATTGTAACGGAACATTGATGAATAAGAATAACAATGTTGACTAAATTCCATTTATGTGGCTGAGGTGGTGGGTGGCTGAGGCAAATAAAATCAGTGTATTTGTGTCCCAGAGACTAATTTGCTGTGTAGACGTTTCATGTTTGAGAACTTAGTTGACAGAATTAGGATTATTGTAAAAGAATATAATGTTCTGTAGTTGGTGTGTAGTATATTAATTACTTGGGCAAAAAAGCAAATAGCGATGTGCTGCTTTCTGTGAACACAGAACATGGAACTCTCCTGTCTTTTACTGAGTAACTTGGGTTTTTTAATCTGTATTCCCTTTTCTTTAAGGAAAAAAAATATAGTAACTTTAACGACAGAAGAAAACAAATTTGATATTTAACAAAGTTCATAAATGTACTTACTTTGTATGTTACGCCATATGAAATAGTTCTGAAACCCTTTCGGAACTGGGCATATGTTTTGTTGAAAGATTGTTTTGTTGTTGTTGTTGACTTTTGCTCTCAACTGTCTAGGTTTTATGGTTTCATTTGAAAAAAATGAGCACGAAGTCGGTATAAACAGTCTTCTCTAAGTCAGTAATAATGCCTTAAACAATCCTAATGATGCTGCTGCTGGAGGATCTCAAATAAAACATTCTTCCTTAAGATCCCTTTTCAGAAGGGTTCTACACATGCAGTTGCTCCCTTAGTTTAAATAGTAGTGTATAATCAAAATGCACAATAGAGAGGCTTTATTAAACTTAACTTTTCTGGCCTCTGGGATTGGCCTTCAGTTCAAGTAAGCAAAAAACCCCTTAACTTTTATGTTTTGATGAATGTTTTTTTTAGAAGGCTGTGTATTTTGAAGTTAACCACTGTAGGAGCTGTCAGGAGACATTGTTTGATATGTAAATGCTTATGGAAATGTTTTACAACTTGCAGCTTTTTAAGTAGAAAGTAGTACATGACCTGCTAACTTCAGTGGGAGTTGGTGTTAAATTCTGAAAATCAAGCCGAGGTTTCAAGTGTACCAGTTTAGATACTGGAGTTGTTGCAGAAGAGTGAAATGCAGAACTCAGTTTTTAAATATTTCCTAAATTTCTTTACAGAATTTCTTGTTTCTCTGTACTTGTGTAGCTTCTAGGGGAATGCTAATGCTTTGGTGGTTTTGGTGGGAATTCTTCATTGATTGTTTTTTTGCTTTGGGTGGTGTTTTGAAGATGAGATTGGACTTTAATTTTACTTTCTGAAGTATTTTTTAGATTTATCTGGTTATGCTTTTTTACATATGACTTTTTTGCACCCAATCCCCTCCCCCCCTTCTGTGAAGCAACATGTAGTAATTTGCACTTGCCTCTTATTTTGTTTCTTTAGGTGGATGGATGATGGCCTGGTGAATGATATTACCCCCAAACTGATGGGCAATAGACCTAATACTTACGTATTTACAAAAGCCTTAGCTGAATATGTAGTACAACAAGAAGGTGCAAAATTAAATACAGTCATTATAAGGCCATCTATTGTTGGTGCTAGCTGGAAGGACCCTTTTCCTGTAAGTCTAAGTTTTCACCTGACCATGTTGTCTGTAAACTGGGTACATACTGATAGCATGTTTGTCTAGTGACCTTCATAGATGAAAATCTTTTAATCTATGAAATTGTGGCTTGGTTGCTTTTAGATAAAAACTCTGATATGAAAGATTACACTATTCTTATGCGGGAAATTTAGGGATAAGTTACTTTTAATCATAGAACAATGTAACTCTGTCACCATGCTATTTCACACATTAAATAAATAGTCATCTTTTTTACTTCATGATTCTGCGTATCTTCATCTGTTTTTCCCTCTTCAAGATGCTTTAGTATGTCAGTAGCTGCCAAGGATGACTGAAAACTAGGGACTACAGGATGGAAAGATGTTTTGGCTCTGCTTCTTTTAGTCAAACCCTGTAAACTTTGCAGGGGATGATATAAGTTCCATGTACTGCATGCTATATTGATGTATAGCTATATGGTTCCCCCTGTGTGGGACATTATCGTTGGAGTAACTTCTCCAGTTAAGACCTGAATGTCTACCAAGCCCATAAAATACATATAGTTGGCTTTGCATACCCTTCTGAGTACCTACAATGGATGTGTCAAACCAATAAGTATGTAGCATCTATATACTGTCATTAAAGATGAGCAATAATGTCTTCTGTTTGAAAAATGAAAAAAAAAATCATTGATAGCAGAACTACCTATCTCTGTTCTCTCAGTTGCTAGAAGCTAGTCTAAAAATACTTGTAAACTTGAGGACTTTGAACATAAACATATTTATAGAGATAGTGCCCTGCAGCGTATTCACTAAGAAACAAGCTGGCATCTCACTTTAAAGGAGCAATGAGTTTACAGGTAGATCTCTTGTCTGAGTTATAGCAACTTGTTAAATCACCAGATTTTGCTATGGAAGAACTTAATTTAGAGACACGGAAATTAATATCTTTCTCCTCTTTATTCTCTTTTCCTTCTAACCCTTATGCTTGTAGAAACTTCTCAAATTTTCACTTGAAACTGCTGACTTCAGCATACTCTAACAAAATGCTTTCCCTCCCCCCCTGTTCATACTAGGGATGGATTGATAGCTTCCATGGACCTAGTGGTTTCCTCATTGCTGTAAGTAATGAATATACTTAAATTTTTTTTCTCCTTTTAGAAGGCAGCAAAGTTTCTTCTGTTTTACTTGTGGGTCTTCTGGTTTTTCTCTGTTTTATTTTTTAAGGCAGGAAAAGGAATTCTTCGAACAATGAGAGCTTCCAACAGTGCAGTAGCAGACCTTGTTCCAGTAGATGTTGCTATCAATGCGACACTGGCTGCAGCCTGGTATTCTGGAGTTAATAGGTATAACAGGTGACAATAGAGAGTACTAAGTATTTTGATATGATATTGTGTATTTTAATACGTCTTCTATTAAACTTCTAATGTGTCCTGCTGTTTCCCCAGAACAAAGGAATCTAAGGTTGTGATAGCATTAGTCCCTCAAAGTGTGACTTCCTTATGCCAAAGAGAAAGGCATCATCTACTGGTACTGTTGCACAAACTATTACTGAAAATTCTTTCATAGGCCTTGTTTTAGTCAGTGTAATCTACAGTGATGTAGGTCTCCTCTGAAAGAAATGTGATAGTTGAAGGAAAAAAATAGTGGAAGGTGATGTAGGAAGCAAAAAAATATATTGTAGGAGTGACTCTTCCTGCTTTATGTAAATGATGCTATGAAGGAGAAGGATAACTTTGCGGATGTGTTTTGTCTGTGCTTTTAAAAGGTTGTTGGTCTTTTAACTTGCTCTTTTGTCTTTTTCTCCTCAGACCAAGAAATGTCATGGTATATAACTGTACAACTGGTGGCACCAATCCTTTCCACTGGGGTGAAGTTGGTATGCCATGTTTCTTTTTTATAAGCTTTAATAGAAAAATAAGGTCAAATAATAAAATCAGGCTATAATCAGTAGGTCATATTGCATTTTTGTTGTTGAAAGTAGTATAGTAGGCATACCTCTCAATTTTGCACTGTATTGTGCTTTTTCATTATCCTCTGATAATTCTCTCCCCTTGTAGCATTAGCACTGTTTCATGTTGTTCTTGTGGTTGTTATTCTGTTATAAGTTAAACTATGGGAGAACCTGTTTTTGTTTGCCACTGTGGCCTGATCTTCAATGTGGGTAATGTGTGGAAAAAAGCATTGCTCAGAGGTACAGTGGTGATGTTGGGTTTAATGCCAACTTTACTAAATGCATATGGATAAACAGCCCACAATTAGATATTTTATACATCTGTATGATTGAGAGGTATGACTTTTGCAGTTGTGTAGCTTTGTGTTGATTGGCTTTTTAAATTTTCAGGTAGCTACACAAGACCTTAGCTGTTCATGCACAGAGAAAAGTAATCCATAAAAAAGTACGGCCACCTATTCAGCCTTTTAAAAGTTTTTGTTCTAAATAGCAGTACAAGCTGACTGGCATGGTAAAGCCGTTCACTAGCTTTCAGTTTTTTAGAAATAGAGTTCTTAAGGTCAGATTATTTCTTTTCTTTCACTTTACTTAAATCTATTTTTGTTTTGACTACTTTCTTCATGCTTTTTACTTACTTTTGCCCATTTTATATGTATCTTATTTATAAACCTTATTGCTACAGCCAAACTTGGAAATTTGCTGACTTCATTTATATCCCAATTTGAATCGGGGTATTTAAACACTGTCTATAACAGCATAAAGGTACAAGAGACAATAATAAAGATGAGGTGAATTTCAACATAAATTTAAGACCCTGATCCTGCATATCTGTAAAGTACAGAATTTTTGGGTGTCAGAAGAAGTTTCTCATGGAATCCCATCCTCAGTATTTTTTGTTAATGCTTAAATATGGATAAGTTGTTTAAAAATTTGATTTGCAATGCACTTTAGATGCTTGCAAAGTCCTCAGTCTGTTTTTAAATTATTCCTCACACAAGAGGTTAGAGTAGCCTTCTTCATGCAATACAGCTGACTATTTAAATAACTTCACATGCTATATTAACTGAAATTACTGTGAATTTTCAGATCAACTTCTAGGGTAGGGAAGAGGAACAGAAAGAGAGAAGCTACAATAAAATACACTATGGAAGATGAAGACATAGAAGACCACTTAATTATGATAAGAACCAGTTTAAAAGTATTTTAGGTTAAAAGCTTATGACTTTGGTTTAGTTTCTGTGGATTGTAGAACAGTTAGTGTGGCTATTTAAATAACATACTGAAGTAAATATTGTACACTGTAATGTACTTTGAAAACCATTATATTTTACATGGTTATTATCAAAGCTGTTACGCAACTTTTCTTTCTCAGAATACCATGTAATTTCTACTTTCAAGAGGAATCCTCTCGAACAGGCCTTCAGACGGCCCAATGTAAATCTAACTTCCAATCACCTTTTATATCATTACTGGATTGCTGTAAGCCATAAGGCCCCAGCATTCCTGTATGATATCTACCTCAGGATTACTGGAAGAAGCCCAAGGTAATGGTGACTAGCTCTGTCTTGTCTGTTCCTCTGACTTTTAAACAAAGCTGTGCTTTCATTGTGATGTATATTGATTACTATTTGAATTTTTTTCTTCCCCTGAATGCTTTGTAACTAAAACTCAGCCTTTTTTCTTGAGAACAGGTCCTTGAATTCGAAGTGATTTTGAACTTTCTAGCAAAATGAGGATGTTTTTGTTGGATAGTTTGGGGGTTTGAGTAATCAGGGTCAACAGAATTACAAGATCTAGCAAGTGATGTTTGTTCTGTAATAATAAATACTCAAAATATGTTGATCCTTATTTTTTCCTACAGAAAAACTTATTAATATCCTTTTCAAGAAAATACCATTTGAAGGTGCAATAGGGCATGCTCACCTTAGGTTTTATTCCAACTCCCTCTTGTTTCAATGTTGGACTACATTCACTGATAGAATGCCAGCATTTTTCCTCGATCTTTTGCTCATGCTGACAGGTCGTAGAGCACGGTAAGAAAGGGCTAAAAATATCTTGCTGGTAAGGTGGTGGAGATTGTGAAGAAGATATGGCGTGGACACTATCTAGATCTACTAACTATAAGCAATAACAATCCAGTGGCAGCATTTCTAAGAGATTAATGAATCATAGAATCATAGAATTAAGAGACCTCCAAGATCATCAAGTCCAACACTTAATCCAACACTATCATGATTACTAGATCATGGCACTAAGTGCCACATCCAGTCTTATTTTAAAAACCTCCAGGGATGGTAAATCCACCACCTCTCTGGGCAGGCCATTCCAATGCCTGATTACTTGTTCTGTGAAGAACTTTTTTCTGATATCCAGCCTAAACCTTCCCTGGCAGAGTCTAAACTCATGCCCTCTTGTTCTGTTGCTGGTTGCCTGGGAGAAGAGTCCAACCCCCACCTCCTTTCAGATGGTTGTAGAGAGCGATGAGGTCACCCCTGAGCCTCCTCTTCTCCAGGCTAAACAACCCCAGCTCCCTCAGCCTCTCTTCATAGGACTTGTGCTCAAGTCCCTTCACCAGTTTTGTTACTCTTCTCTGGACCCTCTCCAGCACCTCAATATCTTTCTTGAACTGAGGGGCCCAGAACTGAACACAATACTCAAGGTGTGGCCTCACCAATGCCAAGTACAGGGGAAGGATCACTTCCCTCGTCCTGCTGGCCACACTATTCTTGATACAGTCCAGGATGCCATTGGCCTTCTTGGCCACCTGGGCACACTGCTGGCTCATGTTTAGCCTCCTGTCAATCAGTTCCCCCAGGTTCCTCTCCACCTGACTGCTCTCCAGCCACTCTGTCCCCAGCCTGTAGCGCTGCATGGGGTTGCTGTGGCCAAAGTGCAGGACCCAGCACTTGGCCTTGCTGAACTTCAACCTGTTGGACTCAGCCCATCTCTGCAGAGCCCTCCTGCCTTCCAGCAGGTTGACACTCCCTCCCAACTTGGTGTCATCCACAAATTTACTTATGATGGACTGGCTCAACAACATTGTCCAAGGTATATCTCAGATCAGAATCTGAGAATTAGTCAGTCATTGAACTCTACGAAGTGACTTGCATCAAGATTGTTATTGCTATTATAAACTAAAAATGAAATGGGAGACAGAATTAATAATCACAGATTATTCCTGTAGATTATCCAGCTTGATCTGGTATGTTGGTTTGTATCATCTCAACATTTCATTCAGTTTATAATATTTATGCTACTATGTGGCTAACTTAAGCGGTAAAAATGGCATAGCTCCACTAAATAGGCCAAACTAAGTTGTGTAGAAGGAATATAAGATGTCGCTTGAATTTTTTTCAGATTTGCCAAGCCATATGATCTTAACTCGTTGCATATGTTATGTTTTCAAAAATATTTGTCTTCAGACTCTATAATAATCTCACGTGGTGACAGTGTGTTAACACAAGTGAGCATTCATACTTCATCTTGTAGTTTAGTTTTGTCTTACAAGGAGGGGAAAAGTTATGCAACGGTTATGGCACTGGATCAGTAGAAGGATGCCTTGTAAGTGGTTTGTAGGAGAACACTTCTAAACTGTCTTGCTTTCCGTTGTTCCAAGCCTACTCAGTAGTGAATACTGCAACAGTGGCAGGAGGCTGTGCCTGTAATCTCCTCACATGAAAGAGACGTAAGCTCTTCAGATCAAAAGAAGGTATTGAACGTACAAGTTCCTAGCTTTTAGGTGGTTCTGCAATTTTAAGTTGTTATTCATAAAAATGGGTAGAAACTCCCTGGCAGACATGAAGACTTGAAGACTACGGTCTTTCAAATGGTTAGGAAGTAGTACTGCTGGAATCTTGTCAAACTTTAAGAAGTGTCTAGTCTTAAGACTTGTCCACTGGATTAAAACAAGGCTGTGAACAATCATGTTATCTAGAATACACTTGGCAGCTTTATATTATAATAATGGGAATATTGAATCTTGGTTTTGCTTTTCCCAGAGTTCTTGATGTCCAAAGATGGAATATAGAACTTCAATCAGTAGTAGTACAATTGGTGACATTAAATACATACTTTCTAACCTGTGAAGTATTACTGTTATAGGTATTCCTAATTAGTCTAGTGTAAGAGTAGCTGGGTAATTTTCCTATTATGCACAAGATTTCCAGTTTGGAAGAAAGATAGGAGATTCAACTAGAGCAAGGTATTGTTAAGTCACTAAGGTTACTCAAATGCATTTGAAAGAACCTTTTACATCTGATACCCAGCCCACTTACAAGAATACAGCTTTCTTTATATAGTGCTCTCTTTTCTATAAGAATTTAAAAATTGGGAGCCTGCAATAGGAGTGGTAGAAACAAATCTATAGATGCAAGCACGACATGCAGTGTTGTATCCTCATGGGCTTCTTGTGTTTAATAATAGAAGAAATTTGAGACAGATATTTACTCTTCTACATTTTTTCTAGCCTTCTGCCTCAAAGTACTTTGAAAGCTGCTCTAACTGATCAGCTGGAGACAGTCATGGTATAGGGGTGTGCTGCTGTTGCTGTGGTTGGTCTGTTCAGTTGACAGAATGGTTTTAATACCAGGTAGCATCTACTAGGAAAACTCTAATGCCTTGGAAACATTATTGGAGATTTTTACACTCAATGTAATGTGGTTCTGTGAGAAAGGGCTGGTTTAATCTAAAACATGACCTTTTCCACCACAATTTAGCAGAAAAATTTCAATGTAGTAAAAACAGCACAAGGAAATTTGAATGCATTGCTAACTTGATTTCACATGGTCAATACCCCGCCCTCTGTGTGCTTAGTCTGAACATACTTCTGAGGGTCTTTTACTTACAATGTAGGAAAAACTAAGCAATGCAGTCAGTGTGTAGATTTAACTGCTATGTTTTCATACTGGCAGGATACTGCGCTGCACAGTGAATGAGGAAATTTTTAACAATTGGAAGAAATAGGTCAGATCTGTGACCCTTCATAATTAAAGGTTTATGTTTATAATAATTTAAAAATCTTCCTGTTGAGGATTTTTTTTAAACTTGTGTTGAAATCTTTTTGCAATATGAAATCATTCTTTTTTACCTCGCTTGTGGAAGCAATGATTTTAGTGAGATGGAAATGTTTTTACTGATTTTGCATCTAGTTGAAGGTTTTTGAATTTAACAAGTCTCTAATAATATTAACAGTTAAGTAAAGGAAGAAATAATGCATTTAATTTCTTCTAAATTTTATAGAAAGAACATGTACAAAAAGGATGGGCCTAATGAAGATTTAGTATTTTATACTAAATAATTAAGACTGTTACAGCATTGTGCAATTACATAAATAGTGGTGATAATCCTTAGCATCCAAGTTTAAGGCTAATGTTGTCAGTAGCTTGCCAGGTATGCTTAGTTGCATAGCAGAGCTCATTGGTTGTAACTAACTTCATATGACTTAGTTCTCTCTTGTAACTTTGCGTAGTGCTTACGACATCGGAATCGTATGTTATCTAAAACCAATGCAGTATATCTGAAGTCTTAAAGCCTTTCGAAATACAAACCCAGTAGAACTCTCCAGTTACTCCGGAAGGGCAGAACGTGATGTGGAACATTTAAAGTTACAATTTGGGGATTTCTCTAGCAATCAATTTTCTGTTATTGCTTCTTAGGAAACTGAAGGGAAGGTGTGGTTGATATAGGTAGGGAGTTGTAAAGGACATAATTTCCTACCTATAATTTCAGTTTTAAGCTTAAACGTAACATGAAGCACCTTTGACATAGTTACTGTCTTACAAATCAGAAATATATAGAGTGTACACTTTTTTTAATTGATTAATATTATTTTTCATCTTGGAAACGCTATTAAGTTGTGCACTTGAAGTAAAATTAACTATCTCTAATGCTTCATGACTGGCAGCCTGTAGATCCATTGAACAATCAGTCTGGATTTAACATCAGAACTCGTTTTAACCTGGAGAAAATAGGCTGTGTGTAAGACATCTTCAAAATGCAGTCATGGCCTTAAGCCATGTCACTTTAAATTGTGTGGCATAGAAACATGCCCACCTAACTTATGGGTAATTGAATTAACTATTGCTTAAAACTTTTAGTTCTTGCAATGTGCTTTTCAAACTTGTATTTTGTGTTCATGGCAGGAAGAACTCCCTAGTAGAGGCAAAAATCTACTTGGAATCTAGGTGAATGTCTAACGTGCTGTCACACTGACTTGCTGATTGCCACTACTGTTCAGTTCTTTATGATGTTCAGCAGGTCTGCTTTTTCTGTGTTGAGCTTATGAAGAAGGTGTGATGCAATGCTTGATGTTAAACTGACTGGTTATACATGGCTTTGATATTTGATCTGTATCCAATGGCTAATTCTGGAACAAGCTGTAAGGGAAGAATATGGTGCCATTGAAGTTATAAAACTTAGTCTGTCAGAGCTACATAAATGTTCACTAAATGACACTCACTGCTGACATCTCTGAATATGCAAGGCTGTCACCATGTTTCTTTTTCATCTTCCTCCCAAAAAGTGTAGTTTCATGTTGATTTAGTGCAAAGTAAGAAGCTGTCACCAAGGAAGTCGGTCCTTTTCTGCCAGCTTTGTAATTGATCTAGCAGTTGAGAGAATGTGGAGACTTTGATTCTTTTGGCTGATCAAGAAACTAACCCTACAAAAAAAAAAACCCAAACAATTTTCCACTGATGAATTGTGTCAGCTGATTCTGTGACCAGTCACTGAATCCTGTTTGAGTTGAAAGGAGGAAAAAAAACCCTGCAGCTGAGGAACCCTTCTTAACCACTTGGTTTTTCTTTTATTATAGTTTAATCATCTGTGCTCTAAAACCATATCCATAAGCGCAGCCACCAAGTTTCCTGGCGGAGTTTAGTCTTTACATTAGTTTAAATTTGGATTAGTTGTTCTTTATGTTAAAGAGTTAAAACCAATGTTAGTGTAATGACCTGAAAATCTACTTATGTAATTAGATCCTCATTTGCACCATTTTGTATTTTGGAGAGGCGTACGTTTTCTTAAACTGCAGCAGGTTAAGCACTAAGACCATTTTGCTATTAGGTCTTTCTGACTTATCTCACCAGTGAGATATTTGCTTTGCAAGTTTTGGGTTCTTTTCTAAATGTTTTTGACTTAACTGTTATGGTTTTTTTAATGTTGAATACAGTCCTGATAACACAGGATATATTTTGGATGCACAGTCTATATTTCTAACGATTTTTTGAATCGGAGGAACTTGGGTTCAACTCGCCTCCCAGTGTTACCACCATGACCAATTGATGAAACTATAAACAGGTGTTTGAATGCATCTAGAAAAATCTACTACTAAATTTAGCTAGCTGGTGATCTAAAATTTGAATGCAACTCTTGATTTTTAATTTGTAGATAGGTTCCTATGGGGTTCAAGGAAAAGTAACTGTGCTTTTTGTGCTTTGGGCTTTAGAGGTACTCTTTTTCAGTGGTCTCTGCAATTTGTATTGTTCCATTTCATGAGAAAGAAAGAAAAAATTAATATTCCCTTAAATCCTGTGATGCCAGTGATTAGGGAGTAGGAGAGACTAAAATACTTTCTTTAGAAGATCTTCTGGGACAATGTCCTATATCCCTTCTACAAGTATGAATGCATCAAGGCAGCTTTCAGAGACAAATCAGTGGGGTTTATTGCATCTATGAACTTTTATGGGACAGAACTTACTTTCGGAAAGCCATTTCCTATTAGTGGTGGTTTGGTTTTCTTTGCCTTCCCTCCTTCCCCTCCCTGTACTTAAAATGGTAGTGTGTCCTGCTATAAGGATCAAATTGGCAGCAGTTCTGCAAGGTGAAAATAACTCAAGCACCAGAATCAGGAATTTAATAGCATTAGGTTATGTTATACTAGTTAGTACTTACTAAAATTGAGTGGCCATCTCTAGCATGTAATACTTGAAGCAATTTTCTTGTCACCTGTGGGTACATCCCACAGATGTAGGAACTTTGCATCTGAGATTGGATGACTCACATTTTAAATCTACTTCAGATAGTCTGATCAAAGAGAAACTTGCCCAAATTGATCCTTATAACATAATTTCTCTGTACTCAACATGATGGTTTTATGGAGTTACTTCCTCTGCGTGTTAAGGGATGGTGGAAGGTATTTTTGTGTTTTGAAGTATCATGGAACTGATCACCTGAGTAGCAGGATCTGCTATGGTTTATCTCTGCCCTTAAATGTTTTCCTGCCCTTTGCTGCAGAAGCAGTAGGGCTAAGGGACTAAGCAATATTTTTGATTGTTTTAAGCCTTAATTTCTCATGACCATAATAAACGAATTTTGTTTTGTTACAGAGTTCTGGTCTTGCACAGTGTGCAGGAAGATAGGGGAACTTACTCCCTTGCTTAAAGTTGTCAGGAGAATATGTTCTGCACTGTGCAATTTGACTCTTTCATCATGTCAAGTTGATCAGTACAGCTAGATACTCCATTATGCTGAAGTGAAAAGTGGTCTGCATCTGTGTCCTAAAATAAAAGTTGCCAACAGATGACATTTTACCATCCCTTCTTTTTAGGGAAGAAACTTACTATTGTACTGGGAAGTGGAATTAGGAAAAAACAGTCCTATAATATCTACTTCTATATAAAGTGGACTTTGGCTGCCCAATCTTTTAATGATATGCAGAAGCATCCTGTTGGTCTAGTATAACATGCTTTGGGTGCAGAGCAAGATGGGATGTGGTTTATATTAACATAGAGGTGTGGGTTTGGAGGGTAAATAATTTTACAATCTTGCTGCCTGGTTTTCATCTTTGAACTCATATTTACCACTGTAACCTGTCTATTCCATGCCTTGGACTGCAGGATGATGAAAACAATAACACGTCTTCATAAGGCCATGATGTTATTAGAATACTTTACAAGCAATTCTTGGATCTGGAATACTGAAAACATGACCATGCTAATGAACCAGCTAAACCCCCAAGACAAAAAGGCAAGTAGCTGTGTGATGTGGGCTTGGGGAAGTTTATTGATTTAAGATTGAATAAGGACACGAACTGGAAATGCTGCATGCTGTAATGCAGAGCGAATGTAGTACTGACTCGGCCCTGGAGATTCCGGTCATCCTTTCAGTTGTGGCAGGGCAGTGTTATGAGATAAATAAACAAAGTGATCAGAGATGAACAGCAGGACCCTCTTGAAGGAGGCCAGATGTAAAAGATGGTTGTCTTTGGCCTGATCGTGTGATTTGGTGTTGCCCATGTGTCAACTGGGTGGCCAGGCTGTTACCGTTTTACGTACATCATGAATAAAGCAGCGCTTTATTTCTTGAATACTATCTCTTCTCTGAGGAACTAGTAGCAACTTTTATATCCCCTTTTCATGCTCGGGCTACAGTGCCCATGTATTAAAAACAGTGTAAGTGTGTGTCACCTGTCCTGTGTGTTCTTTTATTGTTACAGTAGCTGTATTTTTCTCTTCCTTTGCTGCCCTGTTAAAAGGGTTTTTATCCCAGCCCATGATATTTACCTTCTTCATTTCCAGTTCTCCTCCCCATCCTGCTGGAGCTGGGAGGGGATGAGGGGAAATGAGTGAACAGCCATGTAGTTCTTTGTTGCCAGCTAAACTATGACAAGGCTGTGAAGGATTGTCTTCAGAACTCTGATGGGTTTATTTTTCATCGTATCTTACAATACACCTGTCGTGCTGTTAAACAACTTATTTAGAAGCATGAACTTGGGGATCTGGTGTATCTACTTTTAAAGCTGAATACAGTTTCACTGCACAAAACTGTTTGCGTGTCTCTTGTTCCTATAGTGATCTTGCTTATTCATGTAACAAAATTGGAGGAGTTAAAAACCTGCTAGGAAAATCTTGGTATTTACTGGGACTTAAATGGCTGTTACAGTAGAATGGTGAGATGGGGAAATCAATACATCAGAAAAACTTGAGTTGTGAATTTACTGTTGTAACTTCCTTTTCTAAGGAAGATACGTCATTCTTTTTAAAACAGAGCTGTACAACTGTAGGCACAGCTAAAAACTCTGCATTTATCAAACAATAGAAATTGTTGTGAAGTAGAATTCCTTACAGACAGATGAAACGAGAAAGCAGTGCATCTGGAAGTGGAGGGATGAATGTTACTGCTGAGGAGTAAAAATAAGAAATAGTTGAAATTTGGAAGTCGTGCTATAAGAAGCTGATGACTGAGTCAGAAATGGAATCTAAATCTGGTTCCTTATGATTAAGGACGAATTGAAGTCTATAAAAGGCATTTATTCTTTTCCTCTAAATTATATATACAGCAGATGAATTTTTAGGCAACTAACAATCAAAGCTTTTATTTTATGCAGACATTTAATTTTGATGTTCGACAACTACATTGGGCAGAATACATAGAAAATTACTGTATGGGAACGAAGAAATATGTGCTGAATGAGGAAATGTCGGGGCTCCCTGCAGCTAGGAAACACTTGAATAAGTAAGTATGAATTTTTATTTTCCTCTGCTTGTATTTTCTATGCTTTCCTGCTCTTGTCAAGTTTTGCTTGTCCGTGTTATGACTTAATTCTTTATAGCACCTGTTGAGGTCCTCCATAATTCTTCTTTTCGAGTCCAGTGGTCTGAAGCATTTTGCAGAGAAGTCAGATGTTACCTTTCTTGTTCTATTTGTTGCTCCCGAGTTACTCTCAGTATTAGTTAGTTGCAGCCATAGTTGCAGACTAATACTGTAGCTCTGATCACTAGTTGTATGTTATAATCCAGTTTTATGATTTTACCAAGTATCTTTTGGAAGGTAAAAATGTACAGAGGAACAAAAGGTCAGAATGGCTTGCTCAGTTAAGGAAGTTGAAAAGAACAATAGTTGTTTCTTCTGGAAATGTAATCTTTTGAAGCAGGGGAGTTAACAGGTGTGGACTCGCTGCTTCAGAGCAGGAAACTTTGTTAGTGCTCTGGGATGGTTTCTCTTACCCTTTTATCTGTGGTTTAACTCCTCCAATTTGAATGCATTGCTATTGTCCAGAATTTTGCTGGCACAGTTGCCGTTGTTTTGTTCTTGGCTGAGTCATAGTGACAGTTGTAGACTTTTTGGTTTGTCTCTTTAAAGAGTGAAATGAAAGTGCAATACTACTGCATGCTACTGTCCCAATAGTGCAAAGAGAAATGGTGCAGGTCGGTACTTGTATCCTTCTTCTAAAGAGAAGGATTTGCAGTTACAGAGTGAAATGTTACAACCTGAAATATTCTTTTGAAAGATAAAATCTTTGATAATAGCGTTTTTTTTTTTTAAATTTAGATGCTGTTAAGAAATGCATTTGAGTTAAAATATAGTTGCCATTCTTTGTGCAAAGGAATGTACCAGAGAAATAGCATCTGGTTGCCCCCAGCTCTCTGGTTAAAAGTTGATTATTTTGCCAGAGGTTTAGATTCTAAGATATATATTAGAAGCATTAAGTTGGTCTCTTCTGTTACCATCTAACTCTGAACTCTAATCTGAACTTGAACAGTCCATTGTTTCATATTAACGAGATATGGCAGCCTAAGGGGAACTGGCTTCTGTAGGAAGTAGTAGAATATTTCCTCAAATAGAAAAATGGGCTGTATCAAAGTAGACTTTTTTAATACAAATAAGGTATGTAGAGAGAGGTGTGGCTATAGTAACACTTAGCCTACCTGTAAAATAAGATAAAGGGCAGTGAGTATTTCTTAAAGAACTGTCTTTAAAATACAAAATGTCATATTCTTCTGTATCGGAGATTGCTGTGTTTCTATGAGATCTCAGCAAATTCTGGTTGCCTTTTGTCTTGAAGCCTTCATCTTTACATGTGAGAGGATTGCTAAAAGTCACAGCTGCTCTAAAAGGACATTTAGTTTCTCCTAATCATTAAATATAGTTATCTGAGAAGGAATGCGTTTGAAGTTGCAGTGAAGACTCTTGGCTTTTTGGCTGGAAAATCCTGTGATGTGGGGTTTTTCTTTTTGTCAGCGGCAGTTGGGGTTACTTCTACATATGTATGAAGTTTTAAATATGAGGGGAGTTCATAGTGTTAAATATATATATATTGGTTTTGGAGTGCATGGCAGCCTTCTACAGGTAAATTAGTGTGTCATTTTGACTTTAAGAGGCTTTTGTCAAGCAACTATAAAGCAAAAGTGCATGTGGTTAGCTACCAGGTTGGCTGTGTTCCTTAGTTTTCATGGGTTTCACTTTTCAGCATTGAACTAAGGGAAGTCTTCTGTTCTTTCCTTATCCAAGTTACTTCTGTTATTCACTTAATGCCACTCATAATGTATCTTGAGCTGAATAAAGAAACAAATTAAGTTCTATATCTGAAGTTAATTTTTAGTATTCTTTTTTTCCCTGTAAGTCTTGGAAGCTTGGCTTTTATTATTTCTTTTGGTTTTCCTTAGGTTAAGGAATATACGCTATGGCTTCAACACAGTTCTTGTAATCCTGATCTGGCGTATCTTTATTGCAAGATCTCAAATGGCAAGAAATATCTGGTACTTTGTGGTTAGTCTGTGTTACAAGTTCCTCTCCTACTTCAGAGCCTCCAGCACTATGAGATACTGAAGAAGAGAATTTAGCATTAGGACATCTATGCATCTGGTGGTCTAACTGCACAAAGCCTGTAACATGTAGTCATCTCACATTTTGTAAAAGCATAATTTCATATTAAATTAGAGTGCGATATACGCAGTATGGTATGTGTCATGTTAGTTGTGTATCTTCCTGGAAACAGAAAATAAAATGGTCAAGTGCCAAGTTGAATTGGCATTAGGCAAGCATTTAAAAAACTTAACTCTTTGACCTGGGCAAAACGTTTTAGACCACTGACCAACGTAACTGTGCAATTTGGAACATGTTTGATTGAAATCTGCCTTAACATAATTTTTTTAAGTTTTACACCACACTGAGCAAGATAAATATTGACTTAGTTGTTACTAGTTGCTGTAGACCTATTTGTAATTTAGAAGAATTCCAAATAAAGTGTTTTACAAGTTGCAAAAGTGTATAAAGCATGGTGTATCTCCTGAGAAAAAATGTTAGAGGATTTTTGTAATTATTCTTTTTGCCACTTCTTCCCTTCTCAAACTAGGGATGCAACAATGGTGCCTACTTTAGTTTAAAAGAGAAAAAAAAAGGAGAAAAAAACCCCCAAACAACCTTCCTTAATTACTGAAAGGCCTTTTGTCTGATCTGGTCTTCAGAATGCACTTAGTCATTCAGTTCTGTGCTCAAAACTGGCTGCATCCAACTTGTATTTATGTCAACATGAACAGCTTGCTTCTCTGAAAGCAAAATTGATCCTGTCATTGAGTAGATAAAAGGAAATGAAATCCTGAGAGGGGCAAAAATACAGTCATTGACCATCATCTTATTTAATGATTTTTACTGAGAACACAAAGCCAGCACTTGATTGTTACACTTCTGACTTGGAAACATAAATGTATTTGAAAGGGATTTATTATGCTGAGTTGCTGTTTATATTACTGGTTATAGCAGTTGGACAAAATATAGGCTTTCTTTAAGAGATGTACCTGTTTTTAAGTTCTAAGCAATGTTAGCAAATATTTTATGAATTAATAATTTTTAAAATCTGAGCTATGAAATTTGATGCATGGACAATACCAATGCAAAAGCACATGTTCTCATCCCTGCCCCAATAAAACCTCTCATTTCACTGGGTAAGCAGAGCAAGATGTACCTTGCTTTGAAATGAAAGTATCTTAATTCTTCAATCTATTTTTTAACTTAAATTATTAGGTTTAAATCTAAGAAATCTGGCTTTTTGTTCCTGCGTGTTACTTTGTTTCAATAGGGAAAACATTTATGAACATAGCAAGATGTAAGAAAAGATTGAATCCTTGTTTAAGGCAATACATGGAGACCCCTTATGAATTTTAGTTGCACAGAATTATCTCTGAGAACACTGTAATGTTCTTCTAGTTGATGCACTGACCAGCACCCTTGCCTAGTGTTTGTTCATTAAAATCAGCTTATACTGATGAATATGTTCTTGAATCTGCTTGGAAAGGCAAATAGTTACTTAATTACACAAGAGCTACATTATACTTGCCCTTGGCAGTTTTTTGTCCTATTTGAATTTAAATATGTAAAGAACTTATTTTGCTGTTCTTATGAAAACTCTTATTTTAAAGAGAACACCTTTCCTGCAGGTGTATATCTCATTTTGAAAAGATCATGGCTTCCTTGCTGAAGCTTAATATTCTGTAGTAAGTAGTTAGGCTGTAATTCCTTTTTAAAATTACTTGTGTATATGTAAAGCTAGTGATGAAAAGCCTGAATGGTCTAGGACCACACCTTGTGTGAGAGACCTCTGACTGTGGCTGAAAATACTTCATGGCTTCTGTGATAGAAGATGTTACAATTTTATCAAGTACATTAGCTGTATTGCATTTTTCAGTTGCCTCCTGAAGTATCTTACTAGACCTGAAAGTATGCCTAATCATTCCTGCATTGTAGACTTTTGTTTTCAGAGGTGCCTACTATCCTGTGACACCCCTTGTCCCATGTTGGCACGTGGCCGAAGTTTGCAAAAGGCAAATAAATCGCATTCTGAATGTGATTCTGTGAAGCAATTTGCTTATGAATTTTGGTTGTTTAAAACTGTTATAACATGATATTTCTGATGTTGATTTGTTAATAATGGGAACTGTGAAGCCAATGAACTTGTTATTTCTGGTCCAAAACCCTGCTCAGAAATCTATTCTTATGAATAAATAACAAAGAAAAGGATTGCTTTAAATGTAAGGATATTTAACTTCTACTCTTTAAACATTTGCCAATTTAGAAATCCAAGTTTTTTCCTTTTTTGGAGACCGTGGTTCTGTGCACTATTGGTATCTGTCACAAATCCATCAGTCACCCTATTTAATTGACAACAGATGCAGTGTCACGTTTATTACATCAGTTTTGTCACTTTTTGGTCACCTGTGGTCAGTCTGTGAAATTCTATCTGAAACTACTGGGGGGTCTGTTGTATCAGAACCCCGTTCTCTTGGGGTTCTTCATACCTGTGCTTGCACATAATGGTTCTTGAACAAATATATACCAGAACTATCTTTTGATACAGTTACAGGAGGTATTCCAGTTGGTTCCAGCGGTGATCTGAAACGACATGATTATGTAACAGTTACTGGTGTTTAAACTTGGGACCAGGAAAAAAATTGTTTTCCTGTAATGTTTTTCTCTGCTGTAGGAACAGATATTTGGGGAAAAAATGCTAAATCTGTGAGCTTTTATAAGACATAAACAGAAATATTTGGGTGCCTTTGTTTGTAAACCAAAAAATAAACAAATTCCTTGAAAGCATTGTTAGTGTTTGTTGTATTTTTGTATATTTGTAGTCTAATTCATGGAAAATAACTGGATAGTGTAAATGCCATCTTATTACACGTGAACATACTCTTTCCTATGTGAGAAACTGAAAATCAAGGTGATGACTAATACTGCATTTTAAACAACAAACCGGGAAAACCTTCACAATCACAAAACAAAACCAACAACAAACATTCCCCCCCCCCCCCCCGCAATCTTAACCTTCATGGGGTGTTATCAAAACACAAAGTTAAGTCTGCTTGGTTGTGGTGACTTTCTGTGTAGCTAATTTTCTCCTTGCTATCATTGCCTGTTTGTTTGTGGTATTAGCTTCAAATATACTTAAATAGATGGGTGTTTTTCCATGTGGTTTAAAAGGTTATTGTGCTTTTGCAGTAGCATTTGGATTAACATTTCAAGGAATTGCAAGCCACTACAGCTCTTTGTAGCATTTACATTTTGTAGTGAGACAGGAAAAGGTGGTGCATTTAGTGCATCACCAAAATGGCTTGGTTCTTTGGGTTTTTTAACCTTAATTTCTTAGAATCTTCAGATACCACGATTTCCTTCTCCTTTTGTCAGGATCACGTGTTAATCTGTCAGCTGTGGTTTGGGGGTCTACCAGCTTTAAACCATAACTTTTCCTTTACTTAGCTTTAAACTCTCAAATGTAGATGGGTTTGCTGTTTTCTTTAGTTGATTCAAAATTGGAAGCAAGGAACAAAAATATTTTAAGGTGTTATCCTTTATATTTTTGTGCTGTTAAACATATTGTCCTTTCTTTATAGTACAGTATTGCAGTGCATTATTTGAAAACAAAGAACAGGTTTATAGAGCTAACTTACATCTGAGAAGTACCCTGCATGGAGCTGGGAAGTACAACTTGTCATAATATTTTTACATATTTCACAATCTGCTGAGTAGACTTTAAAACAGAAATGAAGAACATCACCAAAAAATGGCTGCTCTGGAGAAATGTAAGTGAATTGCTTTGAAGTATATTTTTGCTGTTTGTCAATCTTTTCGTGCTCAATTGTGTACAACTAATTTTGTCTAGCCTGGTGCATTCACTGTGTTTTGAGTAAATCTCTAGAAGCTATTAAAATGGTTCCAGTGGAGCTGATATAAATCGTTTGCTCTTATTTCTAGTATGTGCTGTACTATCATAAATTTAGAAGTGAAGGTTGACAGGTTTCATGTATTACTTTAAATTCTAGGTTTTCTTGCTGTCTCCTAGAGTATTCTTCACAGCTGCCTCAGACAACTGTCCTCCTTTCTGTCTGCAGATAGCTGCAAGTTAAAGGTTGCTTTAGCCAAACTGTGAGCAGCTTTTCTATCATCTTGAACTAAATTTAACCCTGCTTCCCCTTTCAAGACGTAATTATAACTTATTTATTATAAATGCTCTCTGCTCCTTAATGTCACCTTAATTCTTTTCTTCCATGCAGAGTTGACGCTCGCTTTGGCTTTCCCTGCTCTACTGCGGATATGACTCACTGATAGATAATAATTAATTATGCAACTGTCTCTTTTCTGGAATATGGAACAGTGACAGCTTTGAACAGCTTTTATTCTACTATGGGAAGCAGGAGAAACTGTGACTAATCAGTGAAAGCAAAATTTCCAACACATTAATGCACTGAATAAAACTGGAATGTTTAGGGATGTGGGCTGCAGGTAGGGTGAATGGGATATTTTTTAACTCTTGATTCAGTTACATCCATTAACTGAAACTGTAGTGATGTATTATCAAGTCTTTAATTTCATTCTAATTGAATTATTATACCTTTCAGTATGGTAATTCCGTTGCCACTATGACTTCTGAAAAATTAATATCTTAAAATGTGGAAGTAAGACCTCTTTTGCTTCTTTATGAACATATAAAAATACTGAAGTATGAACTTGACATAAGATTCTTTGAAATGAAAAAATTAAAGCAACTGCTTGGTCATAGTTTTCTAGGATATAGAATGAACAGCAAATCTTTAATTGCCCTTGACCATGTGGTTGGAGTTTCTACTATATCCTCTGTGTCTGCCTTATCTCTTCTGATCTTTTCCTTCATTCCTGATGAAATTATCCCAGAACTGAATGTCTGCAGACACACATAGTTACACTTACTGTTTTAGGGACCGAACTTGGATGGAATTCAAGAATCTCTAGTTAGGAGGCTTTCCTTCCTCTATTTTAGTTTTCTTAGTATGATTCAGAATCATAAGGCAAATGCTTAAAATAAGCAGGGACTTATCAAAAGCAGTCAGATTGTGGGGTGAAGAGAGAAAGACCTGGGGAAATGAAAGGAAATGGTTCAATTATGTTAGTTTGTGGAACAGAGGCTGTATTAACACTGTATTGTGCCATGTGGCTCATGATCTGCACTGCGTATAAAGCTTGTGGTTCAAACGTATTGGACAAGAAGTTAACTCTAAGTGAGCAAGTCTGTTATCTGATACTTCTCACTTAATGTACTCTTCTAGGACAGTGCTTATTCAACTTAAAGATTCAGATTCAGTTTAGAGAGGGAGAGCAGCTAACAGGATGTCTGGAATATTACTGACAGTGTATGAAAGTCTGTAGAGTCTATGGAAGATGAGGTTTTCTTTCCAGTTTACAGGATAGAAGTCTTCTTGTAAATTAAGTTATTTACATGGCATAAAGCCACGTGTTCCAAAAGTACATGTTAATCACTTCATGAACAGATTCCCAGTCTGCTCAAAGAGGCTTTAAAAAGCTTCTTGTACTTCAAGGAGGTAATTAATTTGGAGCAAATTGCATAGGCTAGAGCAAGAGGACTCAATAGCTAGTCTAAGTCCTTAGCTGGAAGAATGAAAATTTCTTGATCCACCCACTGCGTTGTACAGTTTCTTGCTTCATGTTCCTTCGAGGATTTTTTTATATGCTTAATTTTTAAATTAATAGTTAAGTGTAGTTCTCCAATTGCATGAAGTTACTTTTACTTTGAGAGAGACTATTTGTTTTTTGTTTGCCATATCTTTCAAATCAGTCTTTAGTATTTCATACAGGTTCTCCCAGTTTAGGCCAGAGACCTGCTCTTTGTTGCTTAAAGCACACAGCACACGCTTTCAAAATCTTACACCTAGTAACTAGGGTAAGGATTCAAGTCTGTTTGAGGTCAGAGCAGCGCAATCCTCCTGAAGCTGTTGAGCTTACATTCAGTAACTGAATTAACATGCAATTCTGACTGTTAGTGCAAGCTTCTCCAAGCCAGCAGGGGAAAGAGCTCTCTTCCAAATACAACAGTGGAGACCCCATAGAGTGATCTCTCACACATTCTGTTTGCTGGCAGAGCACTTGTCTATAATCAGCTCCTTAACATGGTCTAATGTAGGGCTTGGAATAATCCCCTTTTTTACTTTCACAGTATCACAGTATCACAAGGTTGGAAAGGACCTCCAAGATTGAGTCCAACCTATAACCCAACACTAACACCAACACTAACAACATCATCTAAACCATGGCACTCAGTGCCTCATCCAGTCTCCCCTTAAACACCTCCAGGGTCAGCAACTCCACCACCTCCCTGGGCAGCGCATTCCAATGGCCAATCACCCTTTCAGTGAAGAACTTTTTCCTAACATCAAGACTAAACTTTCCCTGATGAAGCTTGAGTCCATGCCCTCTAGTTCTGTCACTGGTCACCTGAGAGAAGAGACCGAACCCTGCCTGACTACAACCTCCTTTTAGGTAGTTGTAGAGAGCAATGAGGTCTCCCCTGAGCCTCCTCTTCTTCAGACTAAACAGCCCCAACTCCCTCAGTCGCTCCTCATAGGGCTTGTGCTCCAGCCCCTTCACCATCCTCATTGCCCTCCTCTGGACACACTCCAGCATCCTGACATCTTTCCCAAACTGGGGGGCCCAGAACTGTACACAGTATTCAAGATGAGGCCTTTGTACCATGTTGCAAATGACAATCCAATAGGCTGCTTCCATGTTTGGGTCTTAGGTTTAATCTGCCCTTGCTGAAGGGGCTCTGGTTTTAACTTCACTTCACTGAGATCTGCTATGCTTGGAGTCTTTTATGGGAGGTCAGTTTGTGCTGAGCAAACAAACTTCTAAAAATTGTTGGCTCCTTTGTTTTCCTCCCCCACCCAGATGCTGCCACTGGATCCTCTGCTCTTGCCACCCACACAACTGACTGGTGGTAGCGCTAGGCCTTTTGAGACAAAAAGATACACTCTTGGTTGTAAATGTTTTATTAATGCCAGACACTGTAACAGTCTTAAAAACAAAATGTTCATTTCCCTGATATCTAAATTCTGATCCTTAGAAACAAGTGAAAGGCTTCTAATTCTCCTGTGACAAGTATTGGTCTAAATGATGCGCTCATAAGGCTACTTAGTAGGCAGAGCATGTCTTGCTGCTTTCCAATCCCTGTGTGTGGTTTTAAGCCACAACTAATCTTTCCTTGTCAGTGACACCTGTGGTTTTCCTCTTAAATATTTGATTTGGAAAGAAAAACATTCAAGGTAACTTCCACTCTTTGTGACTCTAATTTAAAACCAAGTCTATTCATTTTTAATAGGAATGTGCTGCACTTTGCCTAGTAAGTCACCTTCTGGAAGAACTAGCTGCTTCTGGTCTGGTTTCTGCATCCATGTGGTTTCTGTGTTTTGGAGCCAATAGGTGCTTAGCACCTATGTATGAGTTCAAAGAGCATGAAATGTGACTTGAAATTCTACAGAACACTAGGTGGCTGGAGATACTTTAGAGACTTACACTCCCATAGTATGCTGTGAAGGCTTTCCTTGTAGAAATCCTCTCTGGTTAGAGACAGAGAACGCTTCTTTTTTTTTTTTTTAAGTGTTAAGTGATCTCACTGTTTCATCAGGCTTCACTATTATTGTAGGGAAAGAGGAAAGTACTGATATAAGTTAAACTGCTGGTAGAAATACTGGCTGTCTGAATTAGTGAGATGCAATGTTTTTAATCAGACTTGGTGGAAAAGTACTGGAAAAACTCAGCCACAGAATAAAGGGAAAAGCACAACTGTTTCTATAAAGGTTGTGCTAATACCTATCAAATAACCTTGCTTCTAATTAGAACTTACTGTAATTTCTGTAAGCAAAAAATGCTTAGACCAGAAAGCAAGTGCAAAAAATACCATTAACCAGTTCTTCTTGGCACTTCTTTCTTTCTTTTAGAATTAAATGCAATGTTGTCACTTTAGTCATTCTGTTGGAAATGTTTGGGGTTTGTGCTTCTTGTTTGTCTTTTGTTGAAATGTCAGGAGTTATTACCCTGGGTGCCAGCAGTGATCAGTGTAGCTGGCATAGAAGCAGAATGAGGAATTGGGAAGCAGATGCTTCCTTCACTCATGTTTACAGGTGGTTGGCAGGCAGGTTTGGTAATTAATTTTCACGTTGGGCATCTTTCAGGATAAACTGGGTGTGTGGTGGCATAGTAAGGTGGCTTGTCTAAAAGGGCAACTTAAGAAAAAATAAAATCCAGAAAAAACATGCTAAGTGGAAAGCCAAGGTCACCTGTTTGCTTAAGGTAATAATACCCTTTCTAAATCCTGAGGGTGTTGTCCCCACATCAGAATGATTTTTGCATTTCCTGTTTGAAAGCTATTAAAACATGACAAGTGAAGACAATGACTTGTGCTGATGCATGAATACCATTTTTAAAGTATAAAATCTGCTTGCAGGTCATCTTTCTCTTAATTCTTTTTCCCACCTGTGAAACTTTGGGTGGCTCCTGTTTTAAGATCATCTTCTGAGAAACCCAGGTGGGAGAGTTTAGAGCAGGTGGTTATTGCAAATGATACTGCCAAATGACACAGCTGCTGTACATTAACTGCTTGGAGCTTTGGAGTAGGAGAGCAAACTCACTTGGGCCTCGAGGGAGAGTGAAAGAATGGGCTGCTACTGCATTAAACTGAGAGTACCTGCTCTTAGTCTTTCTGCCCAATTTGCCTTCAGTTTCTTTTATGGGATTTTCAGAGTTGATTGCTGCTGCATCTTCTTGATTGCTCTTCTAGAAGTTTTTGCTGGTTCTCTTCATCAGGAGCAGTTCCATAGGCTTCCTTAGGAAGTTGGTCAGGAGATGGACACAGATTTCGGGTAAGAGAAAAGAACAAATGGTTTCCATAAGGCAAGAATAGAAAAGGCTGAGAGGTTCATCTGAATAGCGGCTTGTTTGAACTGACCCACAGTGAACTTGCTGCTCTACTTCTCTACAATTTTTCATCACTTCTCTGTCCTTCCATGCTGACTTGTAAACATTTGCCTCCAGAAGGGCTGCTTGCTTCCTCTGTTTCACATTTAATTAAGGCGTTTGTCCTCAACTGCAGGCATTTTGCAGTCATAGTTCATAAACACTTGCTTCCAGAGGGACCTCCTGCTTCCTCCACTTCACTGCATTCAATTAAAGCATTTGTCCTCATGCAAGTCTTTTTGAAGCCGTAGTTCTTTTGCTCTCAGGCAGCAATCTTTTTTTCTATTGGATCATATATAGTGTGTTATTGGATGTTCAAACATGTTTCACGACTTCTGAGTTTTGTAGAACTTTTTCAACTTCCAACTAAATGCACTGCAAATGACTTCCTTTGTGTAATGCTTTGTCTCCTCAGAACATCGCTATTCTCAGCATAGGTAGCTTAGGAGGCTATTGCCAATACCTAGACACAGGTCACCAGAAAAATGTTGATGTGGTTTCATGTGCACAGTCAGCACTTGGACTTGTAAGGTAAAAAAATAGTTGTTTTTTTTTAATGTAGAATGTGTGAAGTGAAAAACTATTGGAGTCTTTATTTTTCCTTCCAGCTCTCTGGAGTAATATGCTGTCTACTGATTGTTGGATTTTATAGGACTTATCAAACTATGTATACAATGCACATGGCTTCTGTTGTTCAGCCTTCAGGTTTATTGCTGCCTTTGTTTCCTGGAAATAGTCTTTTTTTTGTTTGTTTTGACAGAATCCTATTTAGAACAGGTATTTCCACAGCAGATTTGAGTCCTCACGTTTCCTTAAAGTATTACTCAGTTGTGTTAATCACAGTATGAACATTCATAGTAACTCGCAAGCATTGTATAAATGTGTATGTATAAAGAGCAACATATGTTGCCAGTTTTTCCTCCTCTGTTTTTGTTTATGACTTCTGATTAGCTGTTCTATCTGTAGCTCCTTTTGGAACTGAGAAACACTTAACCACTACTATTTTGAAAATGTAACTGGTTCACAGGAAGTCTAAATATAGAATGCCTGTGCTAATTTTTGCCATTGGTCAGGTGCTTGGCTTGCATTGAAACTGCAGTAGTCCAGTGCTGCCTAAAGTCCGGTGCCTTTTGCTATGTAAATACTATGTTTTTCATGCTGGCTCTATGAAAGAGCTTGGTTTGTCTGAGGAAAAGACATAAAGCTAGTCTGGATACAGCATTATCGGAAGTTCTGTGGGGTTGCTAACTGATGCTATGCTGTAAAATTAAGTACTGTTCAGCTTGTGTCTGCTGGTGAGCTTTTAAAGGAGGCTTTTGAAGCCTACACCAATGATAGATGCTAAGAAGCTAATGGACTCAAGAGGCTAATGATTTATAAGGGAGCACCAGAACTTAGGTGGATGAGCATGAGTTGTCACCAGAGTCTCAATGTAGATGTGGAAGATGTGAACGAACTCTTAATTGTTGTTGCAGAAATTACTTCCTGAGACTCATCTTAATCTTTCTGTCCTGCTGCCTTTTGAAAGCAAGAAGTAAATGTGCATTAAAAAAAAGGGAAAGTGACAAAACCCCACTATTAAACTTCATACAATTGGACTAAATAAAACTTGTGTAGCTTGTGGTAGTATTTGCACTTCTCTGAAGAAGTAGAAAATGAGAGTTGAAATGGAAGGTGGATGATGAATCACTGCTCTCAAAATGCTTCTACTGTTGCCCTTTAGAGTGGAAATGGTAACTGCTTTAGAGATTGTATTATGATATTAAAGACACTTACTAAGTTATTGCAAACTCTGATTTTTTTAATCCTGCAGGAGCTGGTTATAGTTTATTGATAAAATTGCAGTAGGGTGATGTCTCTCGGGCTGTTTAATTCTGTTCTTCCAAAATGAAGTATCTGAAGAAAGAGAAAAGGTAAAAAGGCTGTAACTGAGATGTTGATTGTATTGCAGGTTTTGAACAACAGAGTCTTGGCTGTTGCCTGGGATGTCTTGGAACTAAAGTAATTTGAATAGATAGGATGTTAATTGGTAAGCCCTGCTTAGATTTAACTGCGCTGTTGTTTTGAACTGTGTGCATTAGGAAGCTTATTAGAAAAGCAGTGTTCAGTGTTTCGAAAAAGTGACAATTACTCTTTATGTACTCGGACTGTAACATTATCAGCATATTTTCTGACATTCCTGTTCTTTCACCTCTTTTTATTTAGAAAAGAATAACTGAAGATTAGTAGTTTGTTGGAACCTCAAGAAATGCAGAACCCAGATCTCTCTTACCTGGCAATTAACTACTTTAGGAAAGAGGCTTGCATCAGGAGACTGTTTGTAAGTGGTGCATGACTACCAGTACAGTATTTCTGAAAGTACTGAAGTAAATAATCTATACAGTCAATACTTTTCAGTGAAATCAGTTGAAGTTTAACCCTGTACAGACAATACTTGCTGTATTATATTTAAGTAGATTGTTCTAATTGTAGTAAACGTTTTCCATGTTATTGAAATTAGAATACTAACCCCAACTTATTTCCAAATAAAAATCATTCTCTCTAAATTATGATTTGCTTATTTTTTGTGTAAACTCTACAAGCATATACATGTGTGTCTACACAGACATATGTACATAAACATATATGAATGGCTTTTCAGTTTCAATCTTTTTAGCAAAAGCTTAAATTCTTGCAGTACAAGATATATGAGAGGAATTTCACTGCTTTACACACCTAAAAGGTTTATCATCTCCGTTTCATCACCATAGATATATTAAACACAGCCTGGAACCTTGTCTTTTTAAGTTAGTTACTACACCTAGAGAAGCTGGTGTGTGTATTGTTAATGAGTTCTGCTCCAGAACAATTGTTTTGAATATAAAGGATTAATAGAGAGGCTGAAACATTAAGGACTATGTGATAAAAAACTATTTTTATGATTGCATAAAGATGTGTAGGTTCTAGTTTGTTTACTGATGGGTTTGAAATCTTGATAACTGGTAAATGAACTTGTAAAGAGGCAGTATTAGAGTCTTAAAAACACTCTGCCACTCTCGACATGCTCGAACAGGTAGCA